>JAJPUD010000104.1:14367-25387 GCA_023553655.1 Myrmecobius fasciatus
TGTGTGTGTGTGTGTGTGTGTGTGTGTGTGTGTGTGTGTGTGTGTGTGACTTGTACCCATGTGCTTTCTGGTTTATTAACAAGGAAATGTTGATTCCAGTCGCTCCTCCTTATCTGACTCTTCATGACCCCATACCCCATCACATGCCAGACCCTTTCCTCCTCCACTATATCCTAAAGTGTGTCCAAGATCATGTTCATGGCTTCCATGACACTATCTCTCCATCTCATCCTCTACTATCCCCTTCTTCTTTTGCCTTTGATCTTTCCCAGCATCAGGGTCTTTTCTAATGAGTCCTATCTTCTCATTGAGTGGCCAAAGTATTTAAGTTTCATCTTCAGTATTTGACCTTCCACTGAATAGTCTAAGTTAATGTCTTAAAGTATTGATTGATTTGATCTTTTTACTGTCCAAGGGACTCCAACAGCACAATTAAAAAGCATCAGTTCTAAAGCACTCAACTTTCCTTAGAGTTCATCTCTCACAGCTACTGGAAAAACTGTAGCTTTAGCTACATGCACCTTTGTCAGCAAAATGATGTCCCTGTATACTGCCCAGATTTGCCATAGCTTTTCTTCCAAGGAAAGTGTCTTTTAATTTCATGACTGTAGTCACTGTCTACAGTGATCTGTGAGCCCAAGAAAATAGAATGTGATACTGCTTCCATTCTCTCTCTATTTGCCAGGAAGTGATAAAACTACTTTACCAAGATTTTAGTTTAGTTTAGTTTAGTTTAGTTTAGTTTTTTTTTTGTTTTTTGTTTTTTTAATATATAGAGCTTCATGTCAGTTCTTACACTTCTCTTCTTTCATTCTCATCAGGAGGCTTCTTAATTTCTCTTCATTTTCTGCCATCAGAGGGGTATTGTTTGAATATCTGAGTTTTTTTATATTTCTCCCAATAATCTTATTTCCAGCTTGTGATTCATCCAGTATGACATTTTTGTATTATGTATTCTGCATATAAATTAAACAAATAAGGTGACAATATATAGTCATGTCATACTTCTTTTCCAATTTTAAACTAATCAATTGTTCCATGTTCAGTTCTAATTGTTCCTTCTTGCCCCATAAAGGGGTTTTTAAAAGATAAGTAAGATGATCTGGCACTCTCATCTCTTTGAAAACTTGCCACATTTTGTCATGATTCACATAGTCAAAAGTTTTAGTGTAGTCAATGAAATAGAAGTAGTTTGGGGGGAGAGGAGAATCCTTTGCTTTCTCCATAATCCAGAGAATGTTAGCAATTTGGTCTCTAGTTCCTCTGACTCTTCAAAAGTCAGCCTGCTTTTCTGGTAATTCTCAATTCATATATTGTTGAAGTCGAGCTTGCGAAATCTTAAGCATAATCTTGCTGTTATGTGAAATAAGTATAATCATTTGGTAATTTTTTGGCAGACAGCATATAAATAGTTATTTATGTCCTAATCAACTCCCCAACACAGAGGGTTTAGCTATAGAGTTATGTGCAAATTTACAAAATATTGCTAAAATTAAACATCATGAAAAATGATTTCTTTTTTCCACTCAGCCAAACTGTGGCCTGGTTTGGCAACTTTTTTTTATTTACAAACATTTCATACTACATGATCAAAGTATTATATATATTGTCAACTCCCCATCTAAAAATTTTAATACAATTATGAAATCATCAAATCTCAAAATCATAAGGAACCTCAGATATAATTCAACCCAACCCAAATTTAGATAAGAATTACCTTAATCCATTCTTAGGTTAATGAGCTCAAATGATACTGAACTTAATGCTTCCCCAAACTTCCTATTCTATTTTTTGACATCTCTACATATTTTTAGGAATTTTTTCCTTCTAACATGCTGAAATCTGTCTCTTGGAAACTTCCATTTTTTTAACTTAGATTCTAAATCACTCTGGAAACCAATTAAAACAAGTCTTCCTAATAATCCTTCAAATACTTGAAGAGAGTTATCACATCCATCCTAAAGCTACCATGACTCTTCTCCAAAATTAGCATCCCTTATTCCTTAAACCTCCTAAGACTCATTAAGGCTCTTTAATGTCTTGCTCATGCTCCCCATAACATGTTTCAGCTTATTTCCTATCTAAATATACTATCACAAACTTTGAACTATGAGATCATGAGATCCTAAATTTTTGAGCAGAGGGAATCTTGGAGACTACTGAATACAACTCCTTCATTTTTACAGCTAAGGAATTCAGTAGCAGAGACATTGTATGGAGTGTCCAAGATACAGGGCTAGGAAGTATTTGAGACACAATTCAAACTCAACTTTTCCTGATTTCAAGTCCCTGTGTTACTCAAATAATTTCTCCTAACTGAACACAGAATGCTACATATACTATTCAAATCTATAATGAGAAGAAATGTGTTTGTTCTGACCAAAGCAGAATTCAATGGAACAATCACCTCTTTCTTCCTGGGGACTATTTTTTCAAACCCTAAATAACATTCTTCTTACCCTCACCCTCCCATATTAATTCTCCTTCTATTTACCATGTGCTCCCTCACTACTATAAACATTATAGACCTAATCATCTCAACTCAAGTTCATAAGCTTGATGTTATACTTGATTCTTCTTTTTCCATCAGCCCCATATCAAATCTGTGACCTGTCTATTTTACCTTTGCAACATCTCTCACAAACACATCATTGTTTCCCAAGGTGGTTCAAAAAACCCCAAAGAGTTTTTCATCTCTCTCCTAAGATTACTACAATATGGTCTCCAAACTTGTCTTCTTATTTTGATTCTCTTTCTTCTCAAACATATCTCCCAAACATGCACAAAGTATTCTTCCTACTCATTCCTTTGCTCAAAAAATTTCAGTGGATCCCTGTTGCTACTAGGATAAAATACAAGTTCCTCATGCTGGAAATTACAATTGATCACAAACTAACTGCAATTTACCTCCCAGGGATTATTTCATATTATTTTATGTTTCATGAACTTAACTATTTTACCCAAACTATATCCATAGCTCTTCCCCAAAGTCAATACTTCATTCCTTTTACACTCGTCTTTATAATTCATTACCTATTCTTCTAAAGTGTTCCTTCTCTGCTTTACAGAATATCTGACATGTTTTCAAGGCTTACTCAGGTTCTGTTTTCTCTTTGAAAACTTCCCTGATTCCCCCAATCATCAATTATTTTATACTGCACACATCTGTGTATATGCCACTGCCACCAGAAATTATAGAATCATTTATTATATATTATTTTTAAAGATCTTGGAATTATTGATCGATGTAGATTATGGAAGAAAACATGGAAATTGTTCATTACCTCCCTGCAGGTTGCAAAAGTTTAACACCTACCAAAAAAATAGCAAGAAATGGTCTGGTGGTTAGAAGTACACATCAGAAGTTTGCTATCTCTATATACAAAAACATATCTCAAAACATCATAGAAAGCTCAACTAATAAATCATACTGGGGCTCAAGGACTATAAGATCAAACTGTAGTCTGCAATTGCACCAACTGATCCATAAAAAAGTTAACAGCATTTCATAAATGTAATCATACTAAATTTTCCATCTCCAAGATTCCTGGAATTAAAAAAAAATCTTTCAAAATAGAACCTGGCAGAAGAAATAAAGAACAAACAAACATGTGGAAACAGGAAGGCATACATAACAACCCCATCATCCTATATGCTATTGAAATTACAGTGGGATAGTTTCAGTAATTCTACAGGTGAGTTTACATCTTTTATTTTAATGCAACTTTAAAAAGTAGTTATCTTTAACTACTTGTCCTCTAGTCAATAGAACATTAATTTATTTTTAATAGCAGGATACTATCTTGTCCCAATACTTTTATTTGAACTTTAGTGAACAGATGAGAATATTTTTCCAACAATAGTAATTACCTTTATCTAAGTTTAATCCATTGTCTGTCATAAAGATGTATATGCATCTCATATAACAGTAAAGGGAGCCATTGCCCACAACCATCCCAATGTAAGATCGATGCATAGAAATTTAAGAATATTTTTAATAAATGTTACTATACCAAAAATGCATACTCTTAGCCACAAGAACCAAAAAGTTCATAATTTGCCAAACCACCTGGAATAAAAAAGTTGCAAACTATAGAGAAAGACTTTAAAACCAAGGATACTGTGTCTAAGGAGAGTATTTTCTCAATCTACCAGCCTACTAGTATTTACAAACAATAAAGTATTAAAGGAAGACATTAAAACCAAGGATACCATATCTAAAGTGAGTATTATCCCAATCTTCCATCTTAATAGTAACTGTCAAAAAAAAAAATGAAAATATGGTTATTCTAGTAGTATTTGTTCTTGATGGATACATGTTTGCTTACTCAGAATTCCCTAAGTGTTCACAAACCATTCTTTTAATAATGTATTATTTTGCCAAGAAAGTCAAACTCAGAGTTTTGTAGCCTAAAAGAGCTATATTCCTCCTTTTTATAAAAATTGGAGCAAAACTGGTATTACTCATTTCTCCACAATTTATTTTTCAAAATTACTGATGGTAAATTAACAACCACATATACATAATATCTTTCAGTACTCGTTTAAGCCTAGGATATATGTTTACTTAAATATCCTGAAGAAAGGTAGCTCTGAGTGATCTTGGATAATTCACTTTTTTAACCTTAGTCTCCTCATCTATAAAATGAAATGATCAGACTAGATTATAAGCTCTTTCTCAGCTCTGAGTCTATGATCATTTCAGTCATATTTATTTTCTATTCTTCATTATTAATTTGTATTCTCTACTTCCCATGCTTAAGATAATTTTTCTTTGGAAAGAAAACAGGAGTTGAATAGTTGTGCCTTCTGTTATCTGTCCTTCCCAGGCCAAGCAGCAGTCCTATCTTTTGATCTTCTTGTTCCAAATATAGTTTTGTTTTCCTTAGCACTCATCACAAGTCTCAATATGACCTAGATTTTCCTATCCATCATATTATTCTTAAAGTTTATGTCCTCACTTATCTGCCCCTTTCATTTTATGCATATCTTTAAAATATAAATTAGTCAGTGAATCCAAAGTGCATCCATATCAGTTTCTTTGATTAATTCTCCCTTCTCTTCCTCACTGAAGTGGAATGTGACTTGAGAGGGATTTGAACTAGCCCACTCCCCCAAAATTTCCATGGAGCTTAATGATAGCAGCAGTGAGGGGGGGGGGAGAACAAGCTCCACAGAACAATGATGTCAAACTCAAATATAAATGGTTCTCTGCAGCCACATAATGACTTAGAAAAGCACCAATTAATATTATCTATGTTGTATTATATGTTTATTTATTTGATTGAATATTTCTCACTTGCATTTTAATGTCACTTGGACCACAATCCCAGAGTTTGACTTCTTTGCCCTAATCAATGGAAATTTAAAAGAGTGTACTTGGTAATACATAGGCTTAAAATCTACATATGTCACTGAGTGTGACATTTTATTTATATTTGTTCCTTATATCTTCAAATGTCTCCTAGAGATGAACTTTTATGTTTTAAAACCTGGGACTTCCCCTTGGTAAGCTCCTGCCTTAGATATCACTGACTCTTTGGTTTGGGCTCTCTTTTTGTCTTTGACTTCTCCCTTTAGCTCTTTCCTGCTAATGAACTAGTCTGTACCTGTTATCACCAAAGAGTCTCATACATATGAATGTTATCTGCTCTCAAACTTTATTAACATCCTTCCCTTCCAGTTCTTCCCTTTTTATTTCCTGGAATCAGAGAGTATTTGAACTTTATTATTTATCAATTAATCAATAACAATTTATTAAATACCTACTATGTGATAGAAGACATCAGGCACTGGGGATACAAGGCATAAATGGAAGAATGCCTGTCTTCAGGAGAAAACATTCTACATATATACACACACACGTATATACTTTTTTTTTCAAATTTTATATAAAATAAATATAAGGAAAAAGTTGGTGAGTAAGAGAAAGTTATTAGCAGCTGGAGAGATCAGGAAAAGCTTCTGATAGGAAGTGGTCCATGAGATGATGATTGGAGAAAATAAGGAGGAGAAAATGAAATGTGATGGTTGAGGAATTACAAAAAGGCCATGAACTCTGTCCAATACACTCTTTGCTCAACCACAGCCTAGACCCTGCCAAAAAGCCAAGCCACATGGGGAAGTATATCTCTATAATCTTAGGACACAAAAGCCTACCTATGCTTTCTCTGAAAGCTACCCTTCAAAATCTGCTTTCCAAACCTTAAACATATATTATATTTATACACAGTTTTTGTTACTTGTCAAACAAGAATTCTTAATTCTTGAGAGAGGACAATTTCCTCCTGAGGTTCTTATTCTTTCTACATCAGCTAAGTTATTAGAACTAGATATTTGATTCTTGATTCTCAATCCAAATTTGATCAGAATCATGAATTTCCTTTCCATGAAATTTTCTACTTTAGAATCTACATTCCCATCAAGATCTGCTTAGATCCCTAACAAATATATGCTGAATTGGACTGAATTACCTCCTTAAACCTCAGCATATCAGCCCTCAATATATTGTCCTCTTATTAGATAATAAAAAATGATTTTTAAATAAAACAGGAGTTAATAAATACTTCAAGGAAAATCTACTTTAATTCTTCATTCATTCCTGAAAGTTACAACAGCAGAGGACAAGATTGGGCCAATCCCACCAGGTAAGAACGGTTTTAAGTATGGGTTTAACAAAGGACCATTTATCTGTAAACTGAGGAAAAGCTCAGAAAAAAATTCAGAAAGACCTATAACCATATTGAATTTTTTAAGTTTTGATTCATTAAAACCACTTTCTGAGTTACAAAAAGGTTTTGATGTCCATCAGGGGAGGAAGTACCCACACTAACAAAAATCAAAAAGCTATAAAAGCACAAACCTGATTGGCCAGTTAAAGTGTTACCTACCCCACTAGGTAACCCATTTATGAAATATATACTGATCAAGAAGGCCCCTGAGAAATGTCAGCAATGGTGAGAATTTCAGACCAGTCAGAGAGATATTTTTGGTCAAGTGGATCTATTGACTCAAATAACTCCATGTAGGCAGCTGTCTACTTGCCTACAAGTAGGCTCTCAAGTATGTCTTTGTCCCTCCCTAGAAATCCCCTCCTCTCCATATTCTTACCAAGCATCTCCTTCAAGCTCAGCTTACTTTGAAAGACTTCACCTGGCTCCAATCTTTCCACTCATTCCATCTCTAGATCTAGAAAGCTATAATTAAGCTTTTACTTGCATAAAATTTTTGTGGAGGAATTCTGAAATCATCATTAAGTATAGGGACCATGTATGTTATTCCTCTTACTCTCTGAGTCCCAAGTACAGGACTTCATAAATATTGAGTGCTCTTTACACATTCTTACTTAACTGACTTTAACTATGGTACCTTCATAAGAGAATCACATGACTATAATAATACAGATAACAGATCTAAACCTGGAAAGAATTGCAGAGGAAACTAATGTGTAATGAAGCTAATTTGCCTAAGGTCCTAGAGGTAATAAGCAGCAGGGACTGGATTTGAACCCAAGTTCTCTGACTCCTGCAAGAAACCTTTCCCAGTTCTCTTTAGAAAAGACACTCTTTAGTGTCTTTTCTCTGAGATTATTTCTTCCCCATAACCAATTCATACTGTACAGAACTCATTTGTATATAGCTGTTTATATGTTGCCTCTCCCATTAGACTTAAGATCCTAAAAAGAGGGAACATTTTTTAGCACTTCTTTGTGCTTAGTTATTAGCTAACTTTGTGCTTGTGGTTAGCAGGGTGACTGGCACTCAGCAGGTAAATGCTTATTGACTGACTGACTCCAGACAGTGCTTTGTCTTCCATTCTACTAATGCTTTCTTTCCAAGAAGATCAAGTCACTTTGTAAATGACCATTTTCACATCACTTTCTCTGAAAATATTCTTTTAAACTTCATTAGTAGTCTAGGTAGTAAGGTCATTTTTACCTCTTCCTAAATTAAAAAATAAAAGTAAACCACATAACTAATAAAAAAACCTGATATGTATATGATACCTTAAGTCTTCCAGTGCATCTTACATATATCTTACTTGATTATTTTTTTTAAAAAGTATGAAATAAGTAGTACAATAATGAGGAAACTGAGGCTCCAGATAGGTAAGTTATACCTTCATGGTCATAGAGCTATTAAATGCCAGAGGTAGCCTTTGGACCTCTATTAAGTCTCTTCTGATTCAAAAATTCACTATCACATGGCTTCTGGGTGAAGTACTCAACAATAAAAAAACAAAAACAAAAAAACAACTTGAAATTAGAATAAAATCTTTTCTTGGCCTAATTACCTTTCTTAGGGAGATCTCATGAGAGAAAATCTTCCTAAAGGTCCTCCAGATAACAGGAGAAAAAATTATTGTATAGGAGGTTGTCCCTTTAATTCTTTGTAGTACTTTACTTTTACCGAGAAAAGGTAGCCATTGAGCAAACCTCAAATTGAAATACCCTGCCTGACTACATTGCTTTTCAACCTTGACCTTAAGAACCCTGAAAAGCCTACAAACCTCCATCAACATAAGGACTACACCCTAGCACCACCCCTTCCTCATTTTTCAACTTCACTTTTTACTCTGCAGTATTGGGACATCATGGACATCAATTTTTAGCTTATTTTTTAAAAGCCCCAAGTCAATGACCCAACAGAACCTGCAAAAGGCTTATGGATAATCTTACTCATGCTGAAGGTATAGACTGGCTCTATCCAACATGACCTTGAATAATTTTAGCCTCTTCATTTCTTTAGCTCAAGTCCGAAAAACTAACTGAACTACAAATAATGGACCTCAGTACAGCCAACAGTTTTCTTTTTTTCCTCAAATTATTCATCAAAGCATTTTAATTGCCTGATTGGAATTCCATTGCCTTTCTCTTTCCCAAGTTATCCTTTACTAAGGTGATAATGAACAGTGAAGTGGCCACAAGGTAAATAGCAAGAAAATGGAGATTCAGAGAGTAGGCAATCCACAAACTAGATATAAATAACTAATTGAAAATTGACTACATTTTTTTTCCTTTTCTAAGCAATCTTAGGCTCAGATACATACGCATATAGACACATACAACTACACACACACATTATATATATATATATATATATATACACATGCATATACACACATATAGTCTGTGTGTATAGAAGCTACAATATTCAACTATGCATTTTTACCCATTTCTACTTCTTGAATTAATTTGTTGAATTATTTTAATTTTGTGTAAATATACTACTGCACATTTTTAAACCATATTTTTCTTCCATTTGACAATGAACAGATACAAAAATGAATAAAATTAATATTCTTAATTAGTGTTCTGGCATAAATTGTTCCTAAGCTGAAGTAATGTGGCAAAGTAGCCCTCATAACTGGTAAAAATATTTTAAATTTCCTTTGAAATATCTACAATTTTTGCCCCATTTTAATCTCTTGATATCACATCTCTCTTTCCAAGCCTTATCCTAGGAATCTAATGATGTATCAAAGAACCAAGGCTTTACCTTTCAATAAGAGTGTTAAGCCATACCTTCCTTTAGCTCAGGAAAATGGTTGTAGAAGAACAGGCCTTGATTTGAACCTGATTTTGGGTGTGTGTGAGTGGTTCATGACTATGCTAGTTAGTACGTGAGTCATCTCAGAATATTATTAAAGCCAACATAAACCAAGTCTGCTGGCCTCACCCTCAATCCCTACCACAAGCTTATTCACAATATGATGTGATGGCCTGGCATCAGTAACCCCAAAACTATCAGTGAGTCAGAAGTCATTATATGCTGTACACCAGGCCATCCATATTGCTAGTCATTCAGATCACAAATGAACCAAAAGTACTTACTGCTACCTAGTCTATCTTTTTTACTCAATTTCTGCTTCATAGCCATGGGGGCTTACTTAGGTGCTTAGTTGACAGGACCTCCTGTAGCAATGGCAAATCTGGTGATGAAATTGTGTCATAGAATAAAAGGGATATCTTATTTTAAGTTTATTCCATACCACTCATTTCCATTCTACTGAAGCATCATTTGAATTAAAGAAATTAGGGTTTAGAAGGCTAGAGGAAACAGGGGAAGGAGGCAGAATGGAATGGTGATAGTACCAAATACATTAAATGATGGCACCAAGCTGGGGGTGGGGGAAATGAGGGGAAATTGAACCTATTATTTTAATACCATAAATAATTCCTTGTGTAGAAACTCCCTCCACTAATATAGAATGTCAATTCATCTGTAATTTATAGTGTCACAGTTACCTGAGGAATTAAGATATTAATTGATTTCACCTTGATCACAGAGCTAATAGGTGTTAGAGGTTACATTTGAGCCCAGGCCTTTCTGCCTACAAAGTTAAACATCTGTCTATTTGGTATAGTATGATGTCTCTAAAGAAAGGTTCATATTTTATTGTTCTCAGAGCAGTTGGTAAGTAAAATTATACCTTCAGGATTCCCTTACCTACAAAAGGTTATTTCTATCATTTTTACAGAAACAATGCATTCTTATAATACTATAGATGATTCTAATCCTTGATTACTATAATATCAAAAAGTAGTCATTTACTTGACATTGAATTACATAATAACTACATGTATATTGTCTTGCCCTTTAAAATGTGAGCTTCTGGGGGCAGAGTCAAGATGTCAGAGAATAGACAAAACTTGGTATGAGCTCTTCCTAGCTTTCTTCAGAATCAACACCAGATCAAATATCCAAATGGGTTTTGGAGTGGCAAAACCCACAAATATTTGGAGTGTAACAAATTTCTAGCACAAGGTATTTTGGAAGAATTTCAGGAAAGATCTGTCTTGATCAAGCAGGGTGTGGGGGGAGATGGAGGGAAAGGTGTGGGGGGGAAGCAGCCTACCACAGGTGCAATGCAGGGAAGCCCAGGGCAAAGAGGCATCCATGTACTCTGTCCTGGTTCAGCATCCAGTGAATTAGCAGACTAGATGTGGGACCTCCAATGCAACTACAGAAGGCAAACAGTAAGCCCCTGAACCCCAACATAACAAGTGGGACTTAGCCAC
>JAJPUD010000104.1:25397-80199 GCA_023553655.1 Myrmecobius fasciatus
ACTCTTTAAAAATAGTTTTAGCAAAATGGAAAAAAAACTCTCCAAAAACTAGAAATGGTGAAATGGAAAAAAAAATTGATGAACAAAATAACTCATTTAAAAGTTCAATTGGTCAAATACAAAAGGAAGTTTCAAAAAAGCTGAAGAAAATAATTAATTAAAAATTAGAATTGAACAAATGGAGGTGAATGACTCAATGAGACATCAAGAATCAGTCAAACAACCCCCCCCCATGAAAAAAATATAAGAATATATAAAAATACCTCATTAGAAAAATAATTGACCGAGAAAATTGATACAGGAGAGGTAATCTAAGAATTATTGAACCACTTGAAAACCACAATGAAAAAAAGAGCCTAGATAACATCTTTCAAAAAATCATCAAGAAAAACTGTCTTGATGTCCTAGAACCAGAGGGTAAAATAGCCACTGAAAGAATCTATCAATCACCTCCTGAAAGAGATCCCAAAATGAAAACTCCAAGGAATATTGTAGCTAAATTCCAGAATTATCAGATAAAGGAGAAAATACAGCAAGCAATCAGAAAGAAAAAAGTCAAATAATGAGGAGCCACAATCAGGATTACCCAGGATTTAACAGCTTCCACTTTAAAGGATCAAAGGACCTAGAATATGCTACTTTGGCGAGCAAAAGAGCTTGGACTGCAGCCAAGAATCAACTATCCAGCAAAATTAAGCATTATCTTTCAGGAGAAAAGATGGATATTCAATAACATAGGGGGTTTTCATTTATTTTTTTACTGAAGCATTTTATTTTCAAAACATATGCAAGAATAAATTTTCAACACTGACCCTTGAAAAACCATGTGTTCCAATTCCCCCCTTTGTCCCACCCCTTCCTCTAGATGGCAAAAAATCCAATATATATTATATATGGTAAACATATATGTAAATCGAATATAGTTATACATAATTATACAATTAAATTACTGCGCAAGAAAAATCTGATCAAAAAGGAAGAAAAAATGAGAAAGAAAATAAAATTCAAGCAAACAACAACAAAAGAAATGAAAATGCTATGTTGTGATCCACATTCAGTTCCCAAAGTCCTCTCTATGAGTGTAGATGGCTCTCATCATCACAAGATCATTGGAACTGGCCTGAATCATCTCATTATTGAGAAGAGCCATGTCCATCAGAATTGATCATCATATACTCTTGCTATTGCCATGCACAATGATCTCTTGGTTCTGCTCATTTCACTTAGTATCAGTTGATGTTAAGTCCCTCCAGGTTTCTCTTAAATCATCCTGCTGTCATTTATTATAGAATAATAATATTGCACAACATTCACATACCATAACTTATTCAGCCATTCTCCAACTGATGAGCATTCATTTAGTTTTCAGTTTCTTGCCACTACCAAAAGGACTGCCACAAATATTTCTGCACATGTGGTCCCCTTCCCTCCTTTAAGATCTCTTTAGGATATAAGCCCAGTAAGAACACTGCAGAGTCAAAAGGTATACACAATTTGATAGCCCTTTGACCTAGTTCCAAATTGCTCTCCAGAATGGTTGGATCTGTTCACAGTTCCACCCACAATGTATCAGTGTCCCAGTTTTCTCACATTCAACATTCATCATTATTTTTTTCTGTTATTTTAGCTAATCTGAGAGGTGTGTAGTGGAACCTCAGAGTTGTCTTAATTTGCATTTCTCTGATCAAAAGTAATTTAGAGTATCTTTTCATATGACAAGAGGTGGTTTCAATTTTTTCATCTGAAAAATGTCTGTTCCTATCCTTTGACCATTTATCAATTGGAGAATGGCTTGAATTCTTGTAAATTTGAGTCAATTCTCTATATATTTTAGAAATGAGGCCTTTATCAGAACTCTTGAATTTAAAAATGTTTTAACAATTTATTGCTTCCCGTCTAATCTTGTCTGTATTAGTTTTGTTTGTACAAAATTTTTTAATTTAATATAATCAAAATTATCTATTTTGTGTTCAATAATGAATGCCAGTTCTTCTTTGGTCACAAATTCCTGCCTTCTCCACAAATCTGAGAGGTAAACTGTCCTATGTTCTTCTAATTTGCTTATAATATTACTCTTTATGCCTAAATCATGTACCCATTTCAACCTTATCTTGTTATTCAGTGTTAGATGTAGGTCAATGCCTAGTTTCTGCCATACTAGTTTCCAAATTTTCCCAGGAATTTTAATCAGATAGTGAGTTCTTATCCCCAAAACTGGGGTCTTTGGATTTGTCAAACACTAGATCACGATAGTCATTGACTATTTTGTCCTGTGAACCTAATCTATTTCATTGATCGACTACCCTATTTCTTAGTGGTTTTGATGAGCACTGCTTTCTAATGTAGTTTTAGGTCTGGAACAGCTAGGCCACCTTCACTGGCATTTTTTTTTCATTAATTCCCTTGAAATTCTTGATCTTTTGTTCTTCAAGATTAACTTTGTTATTATTTTTTCTAGATCTGTAAAATAATTTCTAGGGAGTTTGATTGGTATGGCACTAAATAAGTAGATTAATTTAGGTAGTATTGCTATTTTTATTATATTCACTTGGCCTACTCATGAGCATTTGATATTTTTCCAATTGATTAGATCTGACTTTATCTGTGTGGAAAGTGGTTTGTCATTGTGTTTATATAGTTCCTGACTTTGCCTTGGCAGATAGACTCCCAAATATTGATATTATCGACAGTTATTTTAAATGGAATTTCTCTTTGTATCTCTTGCTTCTGGATTTTTTGGTAATATATAAAGATGCTGATGATTTATATGGATTTATTTTGTGTCCTGAAACTTTGCTAAAGTTGTGAATTGTTTCTAGTAGTTTTTTAGTTGATTTTCTAGCGTTCTCTAAGAATACCATCATATTATCTTCAAAGAGTGATAATTTGGTTTCTCCATTCTTTTTCTTCTCATTGCCAAAGCTAACATTTCTAATGGAATATTGAATAGTAATGATGATAGATATTAAACTTATTCCATCCCTGATCTTAATGGGAATGGTTTTAGTTTGTCCCCATTACATATGATGCTTGCTGATGGTTTTAGATAAATGTTACTGATTATTTTAAGGAAAACTGCATTTATTCTTATACTCTCTATCATTTTTAATAGGAATGGATGTTGAATTTTATCAAATGCTTTTTCTACATCTATTGAGATAATTATATGATTTTTGTTAGTTTGGTTATTGACATAGTCAATTATGCTACTAGATTTCCTATTATTGAACGAGCCCTGCATTCCTGGCATAAATCCTACTTAGTCATAGTATTCTTATTAGCTATAGATATAGATATAAATAGAGTAATCAATCAATGAAATAGGTTAGGTTCACAGGGGAACCTGGGGATGACTTTCTGTAATCTCTTTGCTAATATTTTATTTAAGATTTTTACATCAATATTCATTAGGGAAATTGGTCAATTTTTGTATAAGTTCCATGAACCACTGAGAAAAAATAAACTTTCTGTCTCCATTCGATTTTCTCCAAAGTTCTATCATACCTAACTTTTCTAACATTTTTTTACCTCCTTAACTTCTTTCTTATTTATTTTGTGGTTCAATGTATCTAGTTCTGAGAGAGTAAGGTAGAGATCTTCTCTCTTTACTGTATCTCTCTTAACTTCTCCTCTAGGAATTTGGATGCTCTATCACTTGGTGCATATATGTTTAGTATTGCTATTACTTCATTATCTATGGTACCTTTTAGCAAGATATAGTTCCCTTCCTTATCTTTTTTAATTAAATCTATTTTTGCTTTTGCTTCATCTGAAATTAGCATCACTATCCCTGCTTTTTTTTTTACTTCACTTGAAGCATAATAGATTCTAATCCATCCTTTTACCTTTACTCTGCTTTAAATGTGTTTCTTTTTTTTTTTTCTCTTTTTTGCTGAGGCAATTGGGGTTAAGTGATTTTCCCAGGGTCACACAGCTAGGAATTATCTGAGACCAGATTTGAACTCAGGTTCTCCTGACTTCAGGGCTGGTGCTCTAACCACTATACCACCTAGCTGCCCCTGAAATGTGTTTCTTTTAAACAACATATTGTAGGATTCTGGCTTTTAATCCAGTCTATTATCCACTTCCATTTTATGGGAGAGTTCATCCCATTCACATATACAGTTAAAATTACTAATTCTGTATTTCCTGCCATCTTATTTATCTCAAGTTATGCTTTACTATTTCCTTCCCTCTTTCCCTCCTCCCTAGTATTTTGCTTCTGACCACCAACTCCCTCAAAGTCCTCCCCTTTATAGATCTCCCCCCTTTCTTATATCTTTCCCCTACTACTTCCGTTTTTCTTTCCATTAGTCTCCCCTTTTCCTTTCCCTTTTCTTTTCCCACTTCCCTGCAAGGTGAGACAAGTTTTTCTTTGAACCAAATATATCTAATCTCTCTTTGATCCATATCTGATGAGGGTAAGATTCACACAATGTTCACCCCCTCCTTTCTTTTCTTCAATTACAATAAGTCTTTTTTGCTGTGTCAAGAGATGTAATTCTCCTCATTTTACCTCCATTTTCCTTTTTATCCAGTACAATCCCCTTTTCACTTCTAGTTTTTTTTCATATTGTCACAGTATAATCAAATTATACCTGCACTCTCTAAGTATACCCACAACAGAGATATAGTTCTCAAGAATTCTTCCCTTTTTAAGTTTTTATGCTTCTCTTGAGTTATGAATTTGGAGATCAATTTTTTTTTGTTCAGCTCTGATCTTTTCATCAGAAATAAATGAAATTCAACTGTGTCACTGAATGTACAACTTCTTCCCTGAAAGATAATGCTCAATTTAGCTAGATAATTAATTCTTGGCTGCAATCCAAGTTCCTTTGCCTTTTGAGATATCAGATTCCAGGTCCTTCAATCCTTTTAAGTGGATGCTGGTAGGTCCTGGGTAATCCTGATTGTGGCTCCTTTATATTTAAATTGTTTCTTTCTCACTACTTACAATATTTTTTTCTTGACCCAATAATTATGAAATTTAGCTATAATATTCCTTGGAATTTTCATTTGGGGGTCTCTTTCAAAAAGTGATCAGTGAATTCTTTCAATGGCTATTTTATCTTCTGATTCCAGGACATAAGGGCAGCTTTCCTTGATGATTACCTGAAATAAAATGTTTAGGCTCTTTTTTTCAATCATGGCTTTCAGGAAGTCCAGTAATCTTTAGATTGTCTCTCCTAGATATGTTTTCCAAGTTAATAGTTTTCCCAATGAGGTATTTTACTTTTTTTTCATTTTTTTTGGTTTTGTTTGAATGATTCTTGATGACTCATTGAGTCATTCATTTCCATTTGTTCAATTCTAATTTTTAGTGAAGTATTTTCTTCAGTTACCTTTTTTAGCATCCTTTATATTTGGCAAATTTAATTTTAAATGAGTTGTTTTCTTTTATGGATCTTTTTTCTCCATTTCACAAATTCTGTTTTTCAAGGAGTTGTTTTCTTTTTCCATTTTATCAAATCTATTTTGTAAGGAGTTATATGCTTTTCCCATTTCACTAAACCTATTTTGTAAGGAATTTTCTTCAGATAATTTCTGTGCTTCCTTTTCCAAACCCTCTTGCAAAGTTCTCATTTCCTTTTCCCATTTTTCTTCTAACTCTCTTTTAAGATCCTTTTTAATTTCTTCCACGAGAGCCTTGTGAGTTGGGGACCAATTCATATCATCCTTTGGGGCTTCATCTGGAGATGATCTGCTTTTAGTGTCCTCATGGTTTGAAATCTGTTTTTCTCTTTCTCTGTAAAAACTATCTATGGTCAGAGTTCTTTTTGCTTTTTGCTCCTTTTTTTTTAAAGGTTGGGGTCTGCTTTTAGAGCAAAGGGGAGATTGTCCAAGCTTCCTCTACAAGCAACAATGGCTGTGCTGGGTCAGTATTGACTAACTTCAAGTGCTGGGTGGATGTGGCCAGATCTTTATATTCTGGGCTCTAGGGACTTACTATTTGCCTTTTGTATTTGTGTTGGATGTCTTCCAGCTAATCTGATGATTTACTGGCTTGCAACCAGGATAGAATAGCCAACACTGCTGTAGATTCCTCCTGGTAGATTCCCTAGCACCCACTCTGGGTCTCTGAACTGCCTGTGCTTGAGTTTCCAATCGGCTGTCTGTGCTTGGCCTGCCTCCCTCTATGCCTGATTGAAACAGATTCTGAAGATCTTCCAAATTATCTTCTGCTGGAAATTTGTTACTCTTCAAATATTTTTGGGTTCTATCACTCCAGAACCAGTCCAGAGGCTTAATTTTCTGTTAATTTGAGCAATATGGGGAGATCTCAGAAAATGATGTGTCCTCTCCACCATCTTGGCTCCATCTCTCTCCCTTCCCAACCCCTCCTCCCATTTTCATTTATTACTGATGAAAAGACCAGAGCTGGACAGAAAAAAAATTATCTTCAAAAATAAAACTCAAGTAAAGAACAAAAAGGTTAAAAGGGAAGAAAAAAAACAGTTTTTTTTAAAGGTCAAAATGTCTGTATCCCTATACAAGATGATATATTTAACTCTTTCTTTGTTGAGGGTATATTTAGAGGATATAAGTATAATTTGATTTTATTATAATGATATGAAAAAGAAATTAGGAGTAGAAAAGGGATTGTACTGGAAGAAGAGGAAAGGAGAGGCAAAATGAAGTAAATTGTATCACATGAAGAAGCAAAAGAGATGTATTATAATTGAGGGAGATGAGCATCGTGTGAACCTTAATCTCATTAGATTTTATTGAAAGAGAGACTATCAAGCATATTTAGTTTGATAAGAAAACTCGTCTCACCTTATAGGAAAGTAGGAGAGGAAACAGGAAAGGAAAGGATCAGGGTAATAAAAGAGAGAACTAAAGTAGAAGGGGAAAGGAATAAGAAAAGAAGAGGGAATGTAAAAGGGGAGAGTAGATTTAGGGAAATGATGGTCAGAAGTAAAACACAGGGAAGGAAGGAAAAGGGAAAAGAAAGAGAAAAATACCTTGAGGAAAATAAGATGGTGGAAAATAAATAGTTAATTTTAACTGTGAATGTGAAAGTAATGAACTCTCCCATAAAATGGAAGCTGATAGGGGCAGCTAGGTGGTGCAGTGGATAAAGCACCAGCCCTGAAGTCAGGAGGACCTGAGTTCAAATCTAGTCTCAGACACTTAACATTCCCTAGCTGTGTGACCTTAGGCAAGTCACTTAACTTCAATTGCCTCAGCAAAAGCAAAAAAAAACAAAAAAAAGGAAGCTGATAGCAGACTAGATTAAAAGCCAGAATCCTACAATATGTTGTTTACAAAAAAAACACATTTAAAGCAGAGTGATGCATATAGAGTAAAGGTAAAAGACTGAAGTAGAATTTATTATGCTTCAGCTGAAGTTAAAAAAAAAGCCAGGGTAGTAATCCTGATCTCAGATCAAACAAAAGCAAAAATAGATCTAACTAAAAAAAAAGATAAGAAAAGAAATTACATTTTGCTAAATGGTACCATAGATATCAATACTAAACATATATGCACCAAGAGGTTTGGCATCCAAATTCCTAGAGGAGAAGTTAAGAGAGTTAAGAAATTGACTTCAAAACCATACTAGTGGGGGATCTCAACCCTGCTTTATCAGAATTAGATAAATTTAGCCACAAAATAAATAAGAAAGAAGTTAAGGAGGTAAATAAATTTTAGAAAAGTTAGGTATACTGGACCTTTGGAGAAAATTGAATGGGGACAGAAAGGAACATACTTTTTTCTTGGCAGTACATGGAACTTACACAAAAACTGACCATGTATTAAGGCAAAAACTTCTCAAAATCAAATGCAAAAAGGCAGAAATAATAAGTGCATATCTTTTCAGATCATAATGCAATATAAATTACATGTAATGAAAGGCCAGGGAAAAATAGACCAAAAATTTGTTCGAAACTAAATTAGCTAATCCTAAAGAATGAATGGGTGAAACTACAAATCATACACACAATCAATAATTTCATCCAAGAGAAGGACAATAATGAGACAACATACCAAAATTTATGTGATACAGCCCAAGCAGTTCTTAGGGGAAATTTCATATTTCTACATAGCTACAGGAATAAAATAGAGAAAGAGATCAATGAATTGAGCAAGTAACTAAAAAAGTTAGAAAAAGAACAAATTAATAACCTCCAATTAAATACCAAATTTGAAATTCTGAAAATAAAAGGGGAGATTAATAAAATTGAAAGAAAACTATTGAACTAATAAAGAAAACAAAATTCAACAAAATAGATAAGCTTTTAGTTAATTTGATTAGAAAAAAGGAAAAAAGAAAATCAAATTGCTAGTATCAAAAATGAAAAGGGTGAACTTTCCACCAATGAAGAGGAAATTAAAGCAATAATTAGGAGATATTTTGCTCAACTGTATGCCAAAAAAATCTGATAAACTAAGTGAAATGGATGAATACTTATAAAAATTTAGATATGGATGTTATGGAATATTATTGTTCCATAAGAAACAATCAGCAGGATGATTTCAGAAAGGTCTGGGGAGATTTGCAAGAACTGATGCCAAGTGAAGTGATTAGAACCAAGAGAACATTATATATAGCAGTAACAAAATTACATGAGGATCAGTTCTGATAGATGAGCCTCTTTTCAACAGTGAGGTGATTCAAGCTAATTCCAATAGATTTGTGATGGAGAGAGTCATCTGCATCCAGAAAGAAGACTATGGGAACTGAATATAGATCCAAATATTTTGTTGTTGTTTACTTGTTTTTTGTTTTCTTTCTCATTTTTTACCTTTTTGATCTGATTTTTCTTGTGCAGCATAATAATTGTGAAAATATATATATAGAAGAATTACACATATTTAACATATATTGGATTACTTGCTGAATAAGGGAGAGGGTGGGAGAAGGGAGGAAGAAAACATTTGGAACACAAGGTTTTGCAAGAGTAAATTTCAAAATTATATTTGTATATATTTTGAAAATAAAAAGCCATTTTAAAAAATGTGAGCTCCTTGAGGGTAGGGACTGTTTTTGCCTTCCTTTGTAACAATAAATTCTTGTTGGTTGTCTGAACAATTTACTTGGAATTGAAGGAATTAAGTTTCTGGTTCTTTTCTGATAGGATCTTAATACTATCTCCAGAGATCTTGAAATTTTAATCTTCAATAAATGATCATTTCATGTCATTTTATTTTAGCACTCTATCTAGATATCTTCTTTTTAACTTCTAGATCTATGAGCTTATTTATCTCCTTTCTAAAGTTCACATTTTAATTTCTAACACAGGTTACTTACTGTAATAAACTGTACAAGCTTTAAAATGACAAGTTGAAAGATACAATTTTTTAGAGTTATGAATTAATAGCTGTATATGTCAAAGACTTTGAAAGTGCCAACTTTTTCATATTTATAGATATATTATTGAAATGATAAAAATGAACTGCAGAAAGAGGAAAGAATGGAGAACTACATATAATGAATCAAACATACTTAACAAGACATGTACAGACACTTTAGTGTGCATCTCTTTTATTACATTACATTAATCAAATACTGCTAAAGACATTCATCTGAGCAAAGTGTCACAATGATATTCTATAAAAACATTCTTTTGAAAAAGAATCTTTGCTGATAGCCATATCAACCATATTGTCTTAGGTGATTGTCAGGACCATATTACTCAGAAATTGGGAGAATTTATATAAGTGTCTTGTGAGGTTTCTCCCAAAGATAGTTTTTAATTGGAAAAAGTGTAGAATTTGATAAAGGCAATTAAAAACATAAGGAGATGATTTAATATCAAGAAAAGGCATGATTTGAGGTCTACTTTTTAAAGTTTTTACAAATTACAACAGGACATTCTGATTATTTATTCAAGCATACTATCCTAAAAGAAAACATTGACATAAGACAGACCTGATGATAGTGCAAAGCTATGATAAGAGAGTTTTTAATTCCCATGCTAATGGAGCATCAATAAATTGGAGTGCTTTCTTATGTGTAATATTACATAATGTGTGTTTAGATTTGCCTTCTGAAACTCCTTTATAGTTTACTTTATGGAAAGCGGATTCTTTCTTTACTTAATTTCTCTTTAGTATTGGATGTGAATTTACATAAGAGGAGACAGATGAGGGAGATGAGTAATAGCTCAGAATCAGTACCTAATGAGTATAAGCAAATCATAGTATATTCTTAAGCTCCTTCTGTTATAGTCAGATATTTTAGAGCTATGATAATATTACCGTATGAAAAACACAACAACTTTTCATGGCCTTAAATGGCCCTGGATTTGGTATAATTCAACTGATCAATCCAAATAATGTTAAGCAATCTTTCAAATGGAAGGTCAGGTTTGAATTTTCTAATTCTGAAAGCATTCAGAAACCATATGGATGCTAGATCTCAATCTCATTTTTTCTTGATTATAACTTTTAATAGAGGAAAGTCAAACTTCAAATCACTTTAGAGTTGGCAACCATCTTAAGGAGGATATAGAGGATGAACTCAAGCCTTTGAGCCATAAGTCACTAATCATTGCAAGCTGAATGGAAAATGGATTTTTCACATTAAATATGTGGAGGGCCAGACATGTGTGTAGGCAAAACAGGTAGTGAGGAGGAGGTGACAAGGAGGTACAGCCAGAATGAGCTGGTTAGGCGATGACAAGTACATCTATGCCTCAGTTTTCCCCCTTATTCTGTTTGTAGCATCAAGAATAGACAATAAAAGGGGAGCATAAAAGAAGCGAACAGGTAAAATGACACATTTGCCCCTCACTTGGACAAAATTTCAGTGTCGTAGGTTGAGATTTGGGATGCTTATGTTTCAGAGTCCAAGAATATTCACAAATATGCAAGTTAATAGCTATGGATTTTGACAAAATAGCCATAACCCTCTCAAGTGCCAGAAACGATACTGCAAAAACTTCAATGTATGGACATGAAGATTCTAGGCCTGGGTTGAGGCCTTCTCTGAAATCTGGCCCTAATGCTACATCAAAGCACATGTGAAAGTTCTTTTTCTTCTAGTCCTTGGCACACTCAGAGTTACTAGTGTTCCCACTCACAGCTGTCACTCCCATACAAACTTAACAAATTCTATCTATGCATGACTTACTTCTGCTAACCTCCATCCACTGGAGATATACATATCTTACTCATACATAAAAGGACAATAGCCTGGTAAAGCTGCAAAACAACAACAATCTCATTATTATCCTGTAGGACATAGCATGAGACGTGCCCAAGGATCAGAGCAGCTGCTCTATAGTACCTAAGGTCTCCCATCTGACTTCCCAGCTGGAAATACGGGTTTACTTTATTTCAATTATTTTAAAACCAGAATTTTTTAAAGGAAAGTTTCTTTAAAGTGTTTTCATTTGAAAAGCTATAGGTATTAGTTTACCTTATAAGTCAGTGTCAAACTGGAAAAGCTCTTAAATAGCAGTGAAATGTTTTTAATTGGTCATCATTTACTAATCTCTCTCTCTCTCTCTCTCTCTCTCTCTTTCTCTCTCTTTCTCTCTCTCTGTGTGTGTGTGTGTGTGTGTGTGTATGTATGTCTCTCTCTTTCTCCCTCTGTGTGTGTCTGTCACTTTCTCTGTCTCTGTGTCTGTGTCTCTCTCATTCTGTCTCTGCCTCTGTGTTTGTATGTCTCTGTCTTTGACACTCTCGTTTTTCTCTGTCTCCCTCTCTCCCTTTTCTGTCTCTCAGTTTCTCTCTCTCTCTCTCTCTCTCTCTCTCTTTCTCTCTCTCTCTTTCTCTCTTTCTCTCTCTTTCTCTCTCTCTCTCCCATTCTCTCCCCCCATGTGTGTGTGGATGTCTGTTTCTGTCTCTGTATCTCTCTCATTCTCTGTGTCTGTAGGTCTCTGTCTCTGACTCTCTCTCTTTTTTCTCTTTCTCTCTTTCTCTCTGTCTCTCTGTTTCTGTCTTTTTCTGTCTCCGTCACTCTGTGTGTGTCTCTCTGTCTCTGTCTTTCTCTTTGTGTCTCTCTGTCTCTCTCCCTGTCTGTTCATGTCTGTCTCTGTCTCTCTCTTTTTCTTTCTTTGTTTCTCTCTTTCTCTCTCTGTCTTTTTCTTTCTCAATTTCTGTCTCTGTCTCTGTCTCTGTCACCTCTCTCTGTGTGTCTCTGTCTCTGTCTCTCTCTCTATTTCTGTCTGTCTCTGTCTTTCTCTCTGTGTCTCTCTCTGTCTCTTTCTCTTCCCCCCCTTCTGTCTGTTCATCTGCTGTCTCTCCGTCTCTTTCTTTCCCACTCACTCACAGGGGAACTGAGCTGGAGAAGTGAGAATGAAGCAGCTTTAGGTAAGGGTCCTAAAGATCATCCCACTGTTTCTTCCAAAGTAGGACGGACTACAATCAACCCCATTACTTAAATCCAATTTATTTGTATGTCATGGCATCACCTCCCTGATGTCATGGTCCTCTTCAAGAATGGAGGACAGAGAACATCAACAACAAAATTCGGGATACAGGGCTCCATCACTTGCATTTCAGAGACTGGCCTACCTTCCTTCTGGTACAACTGGCTGTCCATGAAGATGGGAAGAAGACTGGAGCAGTGCAGAGCAGCTGTGGGGAAATAGTGTGCCTGGTGGAAGGAAACAAGAGTGCTTTAGCCATATGTCTGTATTTGGATTCCCCTTAGTTGTATGTATGTTTAGTTGTGTTTTCTTGGGGAAATTTCCTTGATCCAACTATGATGCTAAGCTGCCTGAGGTCATGAACACAGAACACTAAATGGTTTATTTGTAAAGAATCTGTACCACAAGGTCAATAACAGCAATGTCCTTCACTATATCATCAGTCATTCACTCTTTCCACAGGTGTGCATAAGGCAAAGGTCATGGGTCCTTTAAAGTCATAGGTCACAGGACTTGACAATAGAAATAGAAAATATTTAATAACTAGAAGAGGTTTCCTGAATTTATCTTTCTTGTTCAAACATATTATAGATTTTTAGCTCATATACACTATACAGTGAAGTATTTCCCCCTACAACTGTGTTCTATTGCCCTGACTTAGAGGTAAGGTTAATGTGAGCTATTAGATTAAAGAGAAGGCAGGTACCAATGGAACTCTTGACCAATGATTTTTCCAGACTCAGTCAACAAGTCCCAAGGACAGGCTTCTATAATTAAGGAGCTCCTATGATCATAAGCAAGAGGATATTCTGTTAACTTTTGCACCAGGTTCCAAACAGATCCTTTAAAAAAGTATCTATTCTATCAATAATGTTAAATAAACAGACCAAAATAGATGTTTTTCAGGGATGTAAACCGATCCTTTGCTGTTCTTCTTTTCTCTTTCTTTCACCTAACATCAAGCCTCAAGGTCTAGGTTAAACTACCTAAGGGATCCACTAACTAAATTATCTAGCAATCATTTTACTTCAACCCAATTTTCACTTACAGGACTCCCTATGATTTCATTGAATAACTCGGAGGTGATGCAATAAGTAAATCACTGGAACTTGGATTAGGGATTGAGGGAGTCTTTTCAAACTCAAACAGTTAACACTCTATCACGCCTAATGTCTGTTATAAAGGGCAGATCTAAAAGGGTTGGTCTACTTCCAAAACCACATAAAATTCCCAACATGTGCCAGGTATCCCTTCAAGAGCAGCAGGCAGGTATAGCAATTTGCCAAATGATCCTGAACATTTCCTTAGGCAAGCAGGAAATGGTGCAAAGGAAAGATCTAGAAGACACAGCAACAAACAAATAAAAGTTGTATAATAGTAGAGATTCCCCATTCTTGTTCCCCTTTCTCTTATTGCTTCCTTGACTTCCCCATTCATTCAGAGTTTTTCAACAGAGAAAACACTTAGAATCAATTGGCAGGTGATTATAAGTCATTACCTGCCTACCACACTAATTACAAGTCATTACCTTAGATCGGCATGCAGTTTTGTGCAGTTTGTGAAAGACACAGGGAGGTTCTGCTTTCCTGGCAGGATTATTGTTCTTGATGCAGAGGAATGCTAGCATTTACAGCCCAGTGCCTACCAGAGTTATTTAATGTTTACGTGGCAATCATTCCATACATTTCATACTTGAGGACAAGCTCATAGATCCCTTTAGTGGAAAAGGCCAGAAAGAGTCCCATATTTTTTCTTGTCATTAATCCCAGTGATTTGTCTCTAACTTCACATGAGGTATATAAGAGTAAAAAACAAAACAACAAAGGATCCCTTTTTTTACAAACTGTTTTTAGATATATTGACAATTTTTTTTAAAAAAACAAAGGCACTTAAAGAAATGGTATGGTAAGAAAAGTAACAAACAGCAAAATATCCTTTCCCCCATACATAAAAAGCACACATTGCCCAAGTACACCCAGAATCATTAGAGAGAATAGACACACAGAGATGATATAAGGAAAGAGGTACATGTGTAGAGGACATATATAAGCAGGAAATACACAAGGTGGGAATCATGACCCATAAATCAAAATGATCATATTGCAAATGTTTTTAGAAAATAGATGAATATAACCATTTCACCTGGAAAGATTGTTTTATAACAAATAAAACTTTAAGTGGCCATTATTGCCTATCAATAATATTTTACCCTTAATTTTCATTTACAGAATGGATATTGCTAATATCCATAAATTATCTACATCTTTAATAAATGGAAGTTCACCAAAACTTGTCACTTCTAATCTATAGTGTATGTAAATTGTTACAAAATTGACTAGTTAATATTTTAAAGTTTTCTAATTAATTTTTGCTAGAAAATGTCAATTACTCCAGCTTTCATTATGAGTTTTTAAATTTTTTTAAAAGTTACTCAATCATAGCTTCTTGATGCTAAACATCTTAGAAAACATAGTGACTGGCAAGCATTTAACCTGTATCTCCTAAAATTACTATAATTTTAATACTAATTTTCCCCTTCCACATTTTGGTATCAAGTACAAGAAATACCAGGTACATTTCACATTGTCTTTTTTGCTTGAACTCTGAGGGCAATTTAAAGGATTTTCCAAAATGACACTTTCCTTTTATTCAGCAGCTTGAACACTAAGTCAGAACACTCTTCCGACTGCAAATATAGCAATTATACCAAGTTATGCTTTGACACTGTTACCACAGGCAAGTGGCCAAAGTGCATCAGCAGTCAAAATATCTAAGCAAGTTAACAAGCTCCCTTTACTCTCTACAACGCAGGAGAAGAAAGGAAATCCAACCCCTGAGAAATGTTAAAAATGAAGGAAAAAAAAAAAAGGCTGCTGGTGTTTGTTAAAGAAAATGGTGTCAGTGGCTTGGTCTGATCAAGGTGTAGTGCTTGTGTCCCTGACAGAAGCCCAGGCCTCGATTTGACAGGATGGCTTTTTCTAGTTCAGAAGATCTGCTTTATGTTCTCAAACTAATGAATGACTCCAGTTTGCAAGCTCTAGTGTTCAAACTACACCTTTCTTTCAGAGTCTGGTCATCTTGGTTTAGTCCTCCCCCACCCCATCCCCCACAAAAAACAAACCTCCTTTCACCCCTAATTTTTTTCAGCTCCATATTTTAAAATGCCCCCACATGTACCACACAAAAGACATCCAAACTAATTAAGTAAACTCCAAAAGAACTATTAACAAATCATTTTGCTTCAGCCAGAGATATCAGATTTAATTAGGTGATCAGTGTTGATGAGGTACAAAGACAAAAGCCATCTCCTATTTGAAAAGGTTCAGGCCCCTACACAGACCCATTCTTTCCTCCATGGTGCAAATAATAATTGAGCATTTCTTTCTTAAAAAACCAGAGATGAAAAGCGATTCTGTGTCAGAGACAAAAGCTTTCAACTAAGATTTGTTTTTTTTTTCACCAGGTGATTGGGGGGGGGGTGGAACATCTATAAAGAAATAGCAATAACCCACATTGATATCACCATGACACAGACTATAAAGCAACTCTAACAAGCATAATTTTTGCAAGTGATTAATCAAAATGTACTTAGCCAGTCATTTTCAATGATAATCAACAGACATGCTTAAAACAATAACCATTTTGTAACATAGTTTTGTTTGGTTTACCAGGGAGATACCCTGCTTTCACAGACAAAATCAAATGTTGGAGATGGAGGTTCACACAATCTTGAAAAAGAACCAAGATTTAGCACTGTGCTTTCCTTGATCTTAAGGAAAAAAAGATGGGAGCCTGTAAATTACAGATAGTGCCCCTCAAGACACAGACTAGTAAGCTAAGGAGGAAAGGAGCCACAAAGTTCAGCTTCATTCTTTCACTAGGACAATGTCATCTGATCTATAAATATTGATAACAATATATTTAGATTTGGGGGCTTGTTTCTAAATTCAAAGTGATTACCACAGACCCCTTCACTCCTGACTTTTTTTTCAGTTTGTAGTAGTTATCAAAGAATTTGCCTTCCATAGGTATATAGTATTGGGAAAGTTTTTTTTTTTTTGGGGGGGGGGAGGAAAGGGGTCATTCAAGATACATTTCTTTTTATTCTTTTCTTTTTTTTACCTATAGCACTTTTATTTTTTCTTGTTGTTGTTAGCTATTTTTTAACTAAAACTTTTAATTTCAAAATATATTCATGGATAATTTTCAACATTCACCCTTACAAAATCTTGTATTCTAAATTTTTTTCTCTCCCTTTCCCCTACCCCCTCCCCTAGACAGAAAGTAATCCAATATATGTTAAACAGATACAGGTCTTCTTTTACCAAAGAACTACTTTGATTATAAGCTAGAAATTCAACCTTCATGATTCAGCTCATCACTTTCTGCAAAAAGGCTTTTTCTCAGTTTTCCTGACTACTAGAACCCTCTCTTCGAAAGCTATTTTCTATTTATTCTGAACATATCTTGTATTCATCTATTTATGTGCAGAGTATCTCAATAGTCTTTGGGAAATTTTAAGTCATCAAAGCTTAAAATCACTCTAAGACTTTTGAGTCACCCTGAACATTTTAATATAGGACTTGAAATAAAAAAGACATTAAGTTCAAATCCTAATGTACACTAGCTGTGTGCAACAGATAGACAAAGTAACTAAGTTAAGTTGCTTGTCTATCCAGACTCACATAACTAGTGTGCTTTTCTGTGACTCAGTTTCCTCATTTGCAAAATGGAAATATTAACAGCACCTAACTTACAGGGCTATTTTGAGGATCAAATAAATTAATATATGTAAAGTGCTTTCCAGACTTTAAAAAACTCTGTGAATATCAGCTATTATGATTATGATTATGATTTTTATT
The DNA here is from genome assembly GCA_023553655.1 of Myrmecobius fasciatus. Taxonomy (NCBI): domain Eukaryota; kingdom Metazoa; phylum Chordata; class Mammalia; order Dasyuromorphia; family Myrmecobiidae; genus Myrmecobius; species Myrmecobius fasciatus. The sequence goes on from JAJPUD010000104.1 coordinate 42,580, forward strand.
TTTTTTATTAAAAGCTTTTTATTTACAAAACATATGAGTGATTTTTCTACATTGACCTTTGCAAAACTTTTTTTTTGTTCCAAGCTTTTCCCCTCCTTCCCCCCACTCCCCACCCCTAGATGACAGGTAATCTAATACATGCTAAATATGTTAAATTATATGACAAATCCAATATATGTATACATATCTATACAGTTATATGATTATTATTATGAGAGGCTGTTTTTGTCTTTCTTTTTATCCCTAGCCCTGTCTAGATAACTGCTTCTTGATTTTTTTCATATGACTTTCATGTCATACTTCATGAAGCTGCTCTTTTCATAACTCAGAGAGCACAATGGCATTATGAATTTTAATTGAATATTTTATTGATTTTATTTTATATCAGCACCACTTTCCAATGATGCCTCCTGTCTGCACCCTTCTGTAACCAAGCAAACACATTATGGTATGTGAATGTAACAGAATATCATTGTGCCATAAAAATCATGAAAACAAAGAATTCAGAGAAGCATGGGATGATATGAACTGATATGATGAAATGGGCAAATTTGTGAAAGCAATATATGTGTTGATAATCATTTCTAAGGAAAGAACAATGGCAACACAACAAAAACTGAATATTGGATCATTAAAATAGCTAAGTCCCAGCTTTAGTCCCAGAAAAGAGTTAAGAAAATGTGATTTTTTTAGCGCCTGCCTTGAAGTCAGGAAGACCTGAGTTCAAATCTGGCCTCAGATACTTAACACTTCCTAGCTGTGTGACCCTGGGCAAGTCACTTAACCCCAATTGCCTCAGCAAAATAAAAAAAAAAGAAAATGTGATTTTTTTTCAATTTAGAGATGGAGGAATGATCCATGTGTTGGCTAACATTTTCTTTTGTTTTCTAATCTTTGTGATAAAAGATGGCTCAGTAGAGTGTTTAGGAAGACAAATCTTCAAAAAGAAATGTGAGATCAAAGTAAAGGATATCAATAAAAATGAGATTAAAAAAAATCTCCCTCGTTACAAACAAAAAAGTACAGTTAAACAAGATAATACTTTGGCCACATCTGACAACTATGTCTAATTCTGCAGTTATAGACCACTTACCTCTCCTTTACTATGAAGTAGAAAGATGTACCATCATCCACTCACTGAAGTCTAGGCTGGCCATTACACTGATCAGAGTTATGAGGTCTTTCGATGTTGTTTTCTTTTATGTCATGCTGATCATGGAAATGATTTTCTCAAGTCTGTTTACTTCACTCTATTAGTCCATATAAATCTTCCCAAGTTTCTCTGAATTCTTCAAGCTTATTACACCATTTTCCCTTGCTCTTAATTTTATTTATCCTCAGCTAAAAACCTCAAACAAATAGAAGAAAATATTAGTATTCATTTCCATATATAAAATCCTGGATGAATACCAATTACAATTGATAGATTTCCTCAATAGATGAGATAGCTTGAATAATGTTTTTATATACATGGACACTAACTGGGTTTGCTGAGATTCTTCTTATCTGGCCAATCTGGTTAATATAAAAGAATGAAACTGCCTTACAGCAAATCTGGGACAGTTATATGTGCTACTGAAAAGGCCAGTGCAGTATTTCCAGAGTTAAGTATATCTCAAAGTGCCTTATTTAGCTTAAAAGAACTAATGGTTCAAAAATGTAGAAAGAGGGCTAGTTTATGCTTTGCCATTTAAATGGTATAAGTCAACGTGAAGAGAGCAACTGAGACATTTGTTGAAAGTCGACAAAAATAATTTGGATATATTTTGAATTTATTTTATCTGACTCCCCGACATTTAATTTGGTGTGAAAAACTGCAACAGTAGAAAACAGATGTTAAGGGGCCAAGTATACAGCTAAGGTCAAAACAAACATAAAACACAGCTTCCATTTCTAAAGGGTTGGGGGGGAACGATTTGTCCTGCAACAGGTTTTATGCTAAACCTGCTTTTTTTTTTTATTGTTCTGCTTGTGATATCTGTAGACTACACAATGCAAGACTGTCTGCCATAGTGCAATACTTCTCAGCACTAGTAATTTAAGACTTTCTTCTCTGTAATACACTAAACCATCATAACCTGTCTCTTCCCATTTAGTTTAACCTACAACCACCACATACTGATTTGGCTGTGTGTGGCTTTCTCTATTGCCATTTATTACTCTGCTCGACTCCTGAAATTCTGTTTGCAATTTAAGGCCACAAATTAGAAGCGTAAGTCATCTGTTTCCTATAATCCCCCTGTCAGGACTGGAATCACATTTGGAGCTCAGCACCAAGCCTGGTCCTAGGTCTTTACAGGCTTTCTGATTGGCTAACCTGTCTAAAAGCTGCAGTTGGAATAAATAAAATACTCTAATACAGGGCTTTCTGGAAAGAGAAAAAAGATGAAAGAAAAACTAAACATTCAAATATTTTCCCCCTCTTTCTTAATTAGAAAATCAATTGCTACACTAGTGCATTTTTTAAGCAGCAAATTATGATATTGGATGCTATTCCTCTCAGAATAAAATGGTAAGCATCTGAGACACTGTTGGAGAAAAGGTTAATTCTATCCTAATCATTTATTTTTTGTTACATATGGTATGTCTTTTACAAGTTCTGCCATTTTCATTGCAAAACACATTTTTGGTATTGGTGCTGTAATTAGCTATTTTTTTTTCCTCTAGCACGGCAGATCCACTGTTGAAATATAATTTTATAGAAGTTAAACCCAATTATTCGGGGAAAAAATCTTTTACAAAACATTTCCTTTGTTTCAATATCACAAAGATTTCATGTCAACATTTTGGGTACAACTATGCTGATTGTTATTTCTCTTATTTCAGTTCATTTGAAAAGCACCCAGCCTTGCTATGGTTTGAATATTTCAGATTTTAAATTTAACATTCTATATTTTAAATTTTGTTAATCTTTCTATTAGTATCTCAAGCCAGCAACAGATCATTCTGTATGCGCAAGAAAGTTATACCAATTCAGAATGGACAGAAATCCAGGAAAGCTACACATAAAAACACATTCTGAGTTCACAATGAGATTGTAAACTGCCATTGGGCTTTGAAAAATCATTAGCTAACACCAATAAAATCCAACAGACTGACTCATGTTTATTAATATACCTATACCATCTACACCTGGGCCAAAAGGTTGGAACTAAATAGATCAATATTAGCTGAATGCCCCAAATGCAAACTTCAATTTCAAAAGAAAATAAAGTACAGTTGGGAAAATATGATCTATTTTAGCCCTTCTCTCTGCCTAAAAAGAAACTTATAGAGAGGAGGTGAAAGCCATAGATTTGGAACACACACACATACACACACATACGCTAATAATAATGTCTAATAATGATAAATCTCTTTCTAAGGTACAGAATTGTCTAAAACACCACTTCTGGAAATGCTTTGTGCTTCTGTAATTCAGAAATATGGCTTCTTTTTTTTTAAAGTCAATTTTTGCAGACTGCTAGTCCACACTGTGGCCTGTGATCTTGGAGTCTTTAAAAGAAACAAAAGAGAAATATTAGCCAAGATACCAAGGCTTAAAAAAATTAATAATAACTCTTTAACTACTATTCACACACAATCCCACCTTTTTCTAGACTTGTTTTTAGCTATTTTTTAAACTATACTTTCCATACTACAGATTTATTTAATAAACAAATGCATCTTCTGGGCCATAATACACAAATGCATGCTACTGTTAATTCATTTACAGAATGCACTGTGATAGCCTCTGAGCAAAAGAGCAATCTTGTTATAATGAATGCATACTATTCTTAATAAGCACACTGTAGAAAAGACCCACACTGCACACAAAAGCACACCCAAACCATTTGGTTTGTTCCCAGAGCTCGGACACCAGCACCACTATTAAATAGCTGTGTGCTGGAAGAGCAATCCAAGTATTGGCATGCAAATGAGCACACTAAGAGGCCAGATGCTGCTCTTTAGAAAGGAAAAGTGTGCTTAAGCTTGAAATTTAGGGGGGAAACCTGTGAATGTCACCAGAGCAGAGGCGCTTCAGGATTGTGCTCCCTTAAAGTCCCCACTCAGCAAGGCTGCGCCAAGGAGATCAGCTCAGGAAACAGGAGCCCAGCTGAACCCCTGCAAATGCAGAAGCGTTCAATCAGTCCCTATGTCAGGGACTTCATCAGAGGCTGCTGAGTGTTTGGGGCTTTATAGCCAAGACAGGGCCTCCTGTTTCAGAAAACTTCCTAGCATTTCATTAGCTGAAGGCACGCATGTTTTTATGCTTCTCAGCAAACTCAAGTATATTTTAAAATGTCAGCACTGAAAAAAATACCCTGAGTTATTAAAAAGAAATCAATTTTTATTTTTTGTTTGTTTGTTGTTATATATGTTGCCGGTCCTTGTTTGGATCCAAGCAAGTCCAGACTTATCTCTGCCTATGGAATGTTTAATAATTTTACAACTCTCACCCCACCATTGCCTGTTTTGATGATGCTTATGGACAAAGACATCATTATACATAAGAATAAAATAGGTCTTCAACAACATGAAGAAAAAGCTAACCAGGCTCAAAGATAACAGCTTTTCTCCACTATCATTCTTCTTTGTCTAATTTTCTTCCCTCTACTCACTCACAACCTTAAGATGATGGCATCGGAGTTTTATTCAGGGTTCCTTAGAAACTCAAGTTTCTAACTCCGGAGAGAGGAGCTCGTAGGGAGAATAAAACAAATTGTAGGGGTAAAGCATTAATGGTATGACACAAGGGGGACAGAAGGGTCCTCCTGTCCTTACTATTGGTATATCTATCCATGCATTCATTTGTAATATTATTATATGCTAGGCACTGTGAATAGTACAAGAGAGTAAGTCAATGCCTGGCTTCATGAAGCTTACAGTCTAGGATAATTTCTGCAATGATGTGAGACAGAACTATACCAATATAATCCATAACTCTATGGGATTAATCATGTTATAGCTGACATTTTATGGGATATATCTATTGTATAGAACATGGTCTGATACATGGATCTTTAGGAATCAATATGTTGATCAATAAGTTTACTGCCAGGTTACCCTATTGTGAATGCTATTAGGTGTAAGTTTTGAACTAAATGAATATAGATTAAAAAATGAAAGATTTACAGTAAACAAGAGACAAACATGAACAAACACAATCAACTCTTTTTTAAATTAATTTTTTTATTAAAGTTTTTTAATTGCAAAACATATGTATGGGTAATTCTTAAACAATGACCTTTACAAAGCTTTCTGTTACAAATTTTCCCCCCCTACTCCCCACCACTCCCCTAGATGGCAGGAAGTCCACTACATGTTAATTATGTTAAAATACTTGACAAATCGAATATGTGTATACTTATTTTTACAGTTATTTTGCTGTGCAAGAAAAATCATGTATACAAGAAAAAAAATCAGAGAAAGGAAACACACTTCAAGCAAACATCAATAGAGAGCATGAAAATGTTATGTTGTAGTCTACATTTCATATTCCTCTCTCTGGGTATATATGGCCTTCTTCACTGACCACACAATCAACTCTTGATCAGCACTTGATAATGTCTTATCATATGTAACAAATTTTAATTCTAAACATTTGTTCTACATATATATGTAAAACCAGGAATATTCCATACTCTTTTTAAGTTTTCATTAGATAAAATTCTACAAAATTACAGAGGCAAGTCTAAAAAAGTATGTCTGAGGGTACATTTCAAATGTTAAGGAGTGACCAAAAAATTATCCTCCATTAATACAAGTAATCAGAAGTTAACCTGAACAGAAAAGGATTTTAGAGACCTTTTCCTTTTTTTGAAAAGCAAAAAACAAACCACTGTGAAAATTAAAGGTTTGATATGCTCAAATTATATATCAAAGATCTCATGAATAGTTCTTAAATGGTAGACCCTAGAGTAGAACCCAAGTCTCTTGACTCCTACTTTAGTACCATATTACTTCTCAACAGAGCATTTCTAGAAGAACTCTCAAGTTTAACAGAATTATAAAATAGGTCTTGGGGAAGAAAAATAATTTGTGGGCCTGAAAATGCTTGAAAAAGAAAAGATATGCTATAGTTGTCTTCCTCTAAATTCTCACCACAGAGCTTTCTTAAACACAGGATAAGGTTCCTTCCAAGTATGTGGAAGAAATACTATATATAAGAGGGATTGACTTTTTCTGTATTGCCCCAAAGTCAAAACCAGGATCCACATGAAGAAGTGTCAGAAAGGCAGAATTTAGTATAAATATAAGAAATATTTTTTAATTAATAGAGCTACTAAAAATATTAAACAGGCTGACTTCATTAGCTTTCTATCCCAGAAAATCTATTCCAGAGTAGAAGCCAGTACAAGCAGTGATATTGGTGGTAACCTGTGAAACTCTTCCAAATTCAAGATTCTATAACCTGTGATTCTATTTTTCAAAAACTCTTTTGTGAAGAAAAGAAAAATGCTTTACAGGAAAACACAATGTTAAGTGATTTGTCTTGTGGAATATAAGATCCTTGAAGTTGGGATTCTTTTCATCACTGTATCTCCAGCACCTAAACTGTACCTTGCACACAAGTGTCACTTAATAAAAGTTCAATTAATTGAATTGAATTTGTTCTATAGGAATAATATTCACATGGAATGGCTCTGATCCTCAGAGCAGTTATTTCCACTGAGGCAGAAGCACTCACCCATTTCATCAGCAACTAGCTACTTTGCATTTTTATCCACTGGGCTAAAGATGTCCCAGCAGGATTTGGAGACAATATGGAAAGGCTAGGTTATAATGTATTAAAGTCACTAATGTGATACAACCTTGGATGGGGCCCTGTTGCGTAGGGGATGCCTGTATCTGACTCATTTGTATCAAACAGTTCTCCTTTGTTCCACGAGTTCTGAAGATTTAAAAAATAAAACCATTTGGAGGGAACAGGGCATAGCAGTAGGTCTGTCTACAGAGAGGCTGCATCCCATCTGTTCCTGTGTTCATTCTATTTAGATAGCATCAGTACCTATCACCATAGTACCTACGTCTGACAAGCATCCCATTTCATCCTCTTCACTTTACAAACAAAAAGAGACACACATAGCAAGATGAAATGACTTGCCCACCATCAAATAGTAAATAAGTAACCCAGCTGAGATTCAAAATCCCTGGCTCTGAATTTTCAAAGGTATTGTGGTAGAATGAAAACAGTCCTGGATTTGGAGGGAAAGTGACCCAGAATTTGAATCCTGGTTCTGATTCTTAAATATGCTGGCTTTGGGACTTTCAGAAAGTTACTTAATGTTTCTGAGCCTTTGAGCCTCAGTTTCCTTCTCTATAAAATGGGAAGAATAATACAATTGATTTAACTCACAGGGTTGTCATCAGAAAAAAGTACACAGGACTATTTTAGCTGCTGAGCCATATGTCACTCTTTCACGGGAACCTACAGTTCTAATGAAACCTCTTAAGTTCTTCATAAGAATTTTACATTTTCCTCTAATGGGGCCTGTGGTGGTTGTGAGGATTTTTGGTAAATGGTGATTGCTAATCGGTAATATTACTCTCCTCCTTCACCACTTGTAGCATACACTCACATTGTGCTGCATTAATGGACTCCCTTTCTTATTAATACATGTCTGATTTAGGGAATGAGAGCTTTATCCCTTATTCTGATTCACAGTTGAATGCTAGCCTATGGCAAGAAAAAGGAAATATTCTTGGGCTTTTCCACCAATATCCTGTTTTAGTTTGATCAAGAAATTTACCTTCTCCATGTATCAAGCCTTTTAGCACCAAATCAGAGGGAGATGCTTACAGTATAAGGTGTTAGGGGAATACTCTGAGCCCCTCATGTGAAAGGGTTCTAGAGACATAGGAAAATAGGATTATTACTGCTATTGTTGTTTATTACGAATGCAGCTGCAGAATTTGGAGGATTTAAGAGCTCTCAATGGATTTCACTCTGGCCTCTAGAATCTGAGATTTAATTTTAAAAGAATTAAATTTCTAGTCCTCTTCTCAGAGATGACTATGAGGATGCAAAATGACATGCTGCTGTCTTTTGAGGTTGCATCCAGACTAAGACAATACCTCAGACTGAAAAGGGGTGGGACCATCCCCCATTCATCTTAATGGAGTGTTAAACTTGAAGCCTAATTAGGTCCACTTAAATGCCAGCATTATTATACTCTTCTCTGCTTATCTTCATACCAGAAACAATCAGCTAATGCACTCATTTAATCTGGGCACATGTAATGATCACATCCAGACACACTGTCATTGTGATAGGCTGTTGGGTAGAAATAAAACTGCAAGTTTTAAACATGAACTTTGATTGTTTTTAATTATCTTCCCAACTAGGCTGCTTTCCATTACTTAGAAGTTTTAAGACTAAAACGGCTCTACTGTATATGCCCACAAAAAAAGGAAGGGGAGAGGGGAGCCTCAGATAACAAGGCTCTGATATCAAACTTTTTTTCCCATAGCAGCAAACAAATGGATGGTAAGTTTTAAAGGAACATTTCAATTCATAGCTCTCCAAGAGAGTACAAATGTTTATAGAAGGCACAATCCATCCTCTGTGCTCAGGGTACCAACGATAACTTTCCATCCTGGACCTTGGTGCATCAAGCCCAAATTTGTGTGTATATGCATGTGTGCATCTATACACATTTGCACAAACACACACACACACAGCAGAAATTGGGTCCAAGGGAATCAAGAAGAACTGAGCTCAAATTTTATTTTAGATAATTACTAACCGGCCAAATCACATAACTTCCCTAGGCTCTAGTTTCTTCAACTGTAAGATAAGAGAATTAGATTTAATAATTTCTGGGGCCCTTCCCACTCTCTACCTATGATCCTATAAAGAAAACATATTTGCAAACATTTGAAAGCAGCACTGGACCTGCATCAATAAGTGTCTTCTGGATAGTTTCATCTGGATATCCAGCAGTATCTCAAACTCAATATGACAAAAAAGGAAAAACTTCTTCCCTTCCTCCTTTTCTTCCTCTTTCCTCTTCCTCCCTTTTGGCTTGGAAATTGAGTCAGTTCTACCTTTAAAGAATCCTCCATACTCTTTACTCCCTGGCTCACAAGACATTGTGAACTAGCCTTGGTAAGGTCCTGGTGACCTGTTGCCGGATTATTATGATAGCTTCCAAAATCGTCCTCTTGCTTCTAGTTTCTTCTTCCTCTTCAATCCAGTCTCCTGACAATTGCTACAATAAGGCCCACCAGTCTTAAGTATTACCTGCTTCTGGAACAGAATAAAATTCCTAAGGTTGTCCACCATCAATCTAACCTATCTTTCCAGAAATTTTCTGTTACTCCCTTTCACATCTTCTATACTCCAGACAACTTGGTCTGTTACTTGTTTCTCAGACTAGGCATTCTATCTCCTTTGTCCAGATCCTCCACAGCCAGATGTACTTCCTCCTCACCTCTACCATGTAGAATTCTTACCTTCACTCAGGGCAGCTAGATGGATGGTACAATGAATAGAGCACTGGGTCTAGGATCAGGAAGACCTGCATTCACATCTGGCTACAGGTACTTACTAGCTGTGTGATCCTGGACAAGTCACTTAACTCTTGTTTGCCTCAGTTTCTTCATCTGTAAAATGAGCTAGAGAAGTAAATGGCAAATCACTCCAGCATTTTTGTTAAAAAACAAACAAACAAATAGGATCATGACAATAATCTTCACTCAAGGTTCCACTCAGGTGCTTAATCTTATGCAAAGCTTTTCCTTGTTATCCCAGCTGTTAGTTCTATATTCTCATATTACTTTGGATTTGTTTTTCTGTCTTCACATAATATCTTTTCAACAGAAAGATTATAGAATCCTAGGCCTAGAGTTGGATTAGACCTCATAATCCAACTAATACAATCCCCTAATTTTATAGATGGAAAAACTAAGACCCAGGGATATTGGGTGATTTGCTTAGTCACTCAGGGAATTGTATCGGGGTGAAAAATGAACACAGATCCTGTGCTCCCACATCAGTGCTCTTTCAATTGGATCAGATTGCAGGAAGAGTTTTGTTCCTGTTTTTATACCCACAAAACCTAGTACAATCATACCCCTGCACACTCTCTGTGCCCATCCAGGCCTCTATTGTCACTTGATTGACAAGAAGGGAAGATTCATTTGAATTATACATTTTTAGGTTTCTGTTGCTGAAATCAGCCTAGGTGGCATCTCTGCATGAACAAAACCTCCAACACCCTTGTTCAGCTCCATTCACAAGAAAGGAAAGAAACAAAGCCTAATACTTTGGAAAGATTGCTGGCACAACTCAGATCCACCTTGGCTCCCATTCTCTTGTGTTCTGGTTTACCCAGGCAGGCAGATTCTACCCCAATAGCCGTAGACAGTTGAAGCCACGTATTTTTTTTTTCCTGAACCAAAAACAACAAAAGCATTTTCAGCATTGCAACCAGTCACAAAAATCTTTCATGTATTTAAAAACAACTCAATAACTGAGATGGAGATATAAAGAAAAATCTGGTAACAGACCTTAAGACATCTTTCAAGACTCATCAAACTTTCAAACTATTATAATCAACATTGAGGTAAATTCTCATTAGTCAATTATAAATATGAATATGGGTCAGAGAATCATTTAAGATATTTAAAGCCTGCAACAATGCTAATATATTTATGTAAAAGTTAGTTTAGGGTAATACAAATATTAAAATACCTCTGACAATATCTTTGCAGAACAAATAAAACTATGAATGTATTAGAAAGCATTTGTATTGCATTCACACATTTACATTTTGATTTAAAACTTTGGAAAGCAGAGAATTTAGTTATAATCAAGGAGTTTATTTTATTATTCTATTTGTTCTTTAATTAGCTGAAGACAGAGCAAATGACCCTAACAGTTTCTTTAATTTTAAGTGGGTATTCCTACTGACTAATATATTTACTCATGTATATGTTCAACTGTAGGTGCAGTGGAGTTTGCTGGAGTGATCATGAAAAGATGAGTGTTAAACTGAATTATGAAAAAGAGAATAAGGAAACAGTTTGACAGAAACTGAAGAAAGTATTTATAGGAAGGAATGACACTTTACTCCATGAAGCCTTCCTTGTCCTTTATCCTTATTCCCAGGTAAACTATATTCCTCAGATTTCACATAACTTTTTTTTTGGCTCTCTTTTGCTATCATCATATTTTATCATGTATCACACTTCTTTGTGTATATGAAATATCCCTTATCACTATTAGGGACTACTTCATTTTTCAATTTTGTATTCTTAGCACTTAGCAGGGTGCTTTGTATAATAAATGTTGATTAGATGGAATGGAATGGCACATGTAGCAAGATGGTATGTTTGGCTACAAAGAGTAAATCATATGTAGGATTTTCTTGGCTAGAGCAGATAGTCTGAGTTGTGTTATGACGTAAGACTAGAAAAAAAATAAGAGACAGATGGAAAACCTTAAAGGATATAAGTCTGAATGTATATTTGACAAAAAGGGAAACAGGAATAACTAAGCTTCTGACCAAAAAAGTTATATGATGGAAATGATCCAGTATCCTATAAGCTCTGGAAACCTTATATGAAACTGCATAAGTATGTAGGCCCATCAACTTATCAGTCAGCTATATGAGCTCTCCTATTGTCCTACAGAATTTTTGAAGAAGAAGAAGAAGAAGAAGGAGAAGGAGGAGAAGGAGGAGAAGGAGGAGAAGGAGGAAGAGGAGAAGAAGGAGGAGGAGGAGGGGGAAGAGGAAGAAAGAGAAGAAGGAAGAAGAAAAAGAAGAGGAGGAAAAAGAAGGAAGAAGAAGAAAGAAGAGGAAGAAGGAGGAAGAGAAGAAGGAGGAAGAGGAGGAGAAGGAGAAGGAGGGGTGGAGGAGGAGGAGAAAGAAGAAAAAAAATAAAAGGGAGAGAAAGACAAAGGAGAAACAATAAAAAGGAAGGAGAGAGGAAGAAGGGGAGTAGGACAAAGAAGAAAAAACAGAGAGAGAGAGAGAGAGAGAGAGAGAGAGAGAGAGAGAGAAAAGAGAAACAGAGAGAATGAGAAGGAAAGAATCCAGAAAGGCTTTGAAAGGGAAATGGGCACTGCTGCTCAACATAAATAAGGGAGAGAAACATAGAGTAATAGCCCTATGAAGTATGCTTTCGGGACCTCACCTATTGTTTCCAAACGCTAATCTTTCTATAAAGTTTTTTTTTCTAATGCTTCATCATAGCAAGAAAATAATCCTGAGTTCTCAGAAGTAATACCAATGAAATATAAGTCCAAGCAGTTGCTACCAAGCTAGAAAGGCTTGGAATATAGACTATGTTTTCTCTCTGTGGATCAAACTAGATGAACAAGGAAAAAACATGATAAAGTCCAAAGTGTCTTGGCTCAAGAATTAAATAACATAGTTTTAAATATTACTTCTGATACATATTATCTATGTAATACTGGACAAGTCATTTGACCTCAAAAAATTCAATTTCCTCATTGATAAAATGACAGGATTGAGTTAGGTTCCTTCTATCTCTAGATCTGTCTATATGAATATGAAGACACTCAAGGCCAGAAAGGCGATCAGTAGATAATAAATCCTTTAATTATGATGAACTATCAAACAGATAAATATACAAAGCCACCCTTAGTCCTATGTTACCACATTAATAATGAAGACATAGCAGAAAATGAGGCAGAAGGGGCTAAGAATAAGAAAAATATAACATTTTCACAATTAGTATTCAGTATAAGGTCCTTGAGCACTAATTAATAAGTGAATATTTTATTAGAGGAATGAAACAATATTAATATACTTGATATAAGTAATTTGGAAGACAGATTATACTTTAAAAAGTAGAATGGTGACAATTTCCAGAAATAAGTAAGAGCTTGTATCTAAGCCCAGATCTCCCTCATCATCACAAAAAAAGCAAGAAATGTGCCAACTAAAGTAAAAAAAAGTAACAGACACTTAAGAGAAATATGAATGTAATTCTCACAAGAAAATACCCACAGAAATATTAGCAGGAAGTCTGAATGAATAAGAAAGCAAAGAAAAAGTCCTGATAGAATAAAGAAAAGCTATGAGCTAAGAGAATGCCAGGAGAAACCTAAAAGATACTAATTCTGTATTAACTACAACTAAGATTCCAAAAAGGAGAATTAAATGGCCAGAAAAATCCCTAATATAATCAAAATCTTAACAAAAAGAAGAATAAAATTAGAGCTCTGAATGAAAAATTCTAAAGGATAGATTAAATAGATAAAACTGGAAAGTGTTTACAAACCTACAGAAACCTTGACAAAGGAAATGGAAAGGACAGAATTCAAAATGCAATAAAACAAGAATTATTAGATCTAAATCAAAAGGAAGCAAAATAGAAATAGTGTTTAAAGCTTCTGTGATCAAAGTTAATTTTCTGAGCTGAAGCTTAATAAAATGAAATAAGAATAGTTGGCCTCTACAAAAATAGGGTGAAGTCTACACAACAAAAATATGGTTGTCAAGCACCAGATTTTTCATGTCACAGGAAATATTAAAAGTAACCAGAAAGAGAGTTCATATATGCAAGATCTCCCATCTGAATCAGCCAAGGCAATTCAAGGACAATAAAATATGAAAGAAAAAAAAAGTTTGATGTGACAAAAATAAAGAAAACCAGTTTGAAATTTAAAATTATGCATAGCTAAGTCCTTATTAGTGCAAACCAATGTTGGCCAGTGGACATATTACTTGAATTCATATTACATACATACATTGGGTTACAACCAATATCAATATTTGCATAATTATGACTTCAAACAGCACAAATTTGAATACATGCAACCATTTTATCAGATTCAGTATTTGCACTAATTGAGAGTCAGCTATATCCTTAAAACTTAAATAACCACACGAGAGAGCAAAGGTCTATTTTATGAAAAAATCAGAGCACAGTAGAATCTTCAGAACACCAACACAGCAAAGCTTAAGAAAGACAAAGAATTTTACATGCCTAGAAAGGGGTTGGTGATGAATCAGTGCTTATGTGTTGAAAATAAATCAGTTAACAAAAATGTATTAAGCCCTTAATAGGTTCCAAGCACTGGAATTACAAAGAAAAAGAAACCCTGTTCTCAAGGTGCTTACATCCTAATGAAGGAGACAATACTATAAATCAGAATATATACAATGAATACAAATTGGTTGGAAGATAATCACAAAATGAATAGCAATAACTAGAAGCTAGGGGAACAAGGAAAGGTCTCCTGGAGGACCTAGCAATTGACCTGAATCTTAAAAGAAGCCAGGGGTTCTAACAGGCGGAAGTTGAAAAGGAAAGCATTCCAGGAATGGGAAACAGCCAGAGTAAAGGCATGCAGATGGGATATGAAAAGTCATGTTTAAGAAATCCCAAGTAGGCCAATATGACTGGATCATAGAAAGCATGAAAAAGAGTAATTGATAAAAGTAGGATGTGGCCAAGTTGTGAAGATCTTTAAATGCCAAATAAATGACTATTTTTTCTTTTTTTTTTTTTTTTTTTTTGCTTTTTGCTGAGGCAATTGGGGTTAAGTGACTTGCCCAGAGTCACACAGCTAGGGAATGTTAAGTGTCTGAGACCAGATTTGAACTCAGGTCTTCCTGACTTCAGGGCTGATGCTCTAACCACTGCGCCACCTAGCTGCCCCATGACTATTTTTTCTAAGCGTCATGGACTTCATAAAGAAAAGCTTTAGACTTTGAAGAAGATAAAGACAAAAAAAAAACAATTTGATATAAAAATTAAGTACAACCTTTAATATGTATTGCTTATTTGGATGAACTAACAAAAAAAGAGGATCACAAAAAGGATTAGAAAGCAAAACTTAACAATTCACTATATGCAAAAAATACAAGAAAAAATCAAGACCCAAATATTCAAATGAACCTTCCCTCTAACAATACATATCACAAACTATCCATATTGCCTGTTCAATGGAAGTCTTTTATCCATATCCTTCCATAAATTCAATTGAGTCTACCCAATGGACCTGAGAACTTCCATTCATTTCCTCTCCTAATAGTGTGAGGATGTGCCAGTAGAATACACAAGATTTTTAATCATTCAACAGAAATTATTTAAGCATTTACTATATTCTAGACACTGCTAAAGCTGTCCCTTCACCATGTGGTCAGCCTGTCTTCCTATCAGATATTTCTTTGATGTCATCTTTCTGTAGCACCTTTATATCCCCTCCACATCCCCTTCCTCATTTAGAGCTTAGTCAGCGAGCATTTCAGACAAGTGAGTGAAAATTTGGGGTCAACCTACTTCTGACTATGTTCCCTCCCATGTTCCCTTACCTACCACAATCTGGTTGCTTATTATAAGTCATAACTATTCAGAGGTAGAATTTACTATGTTTCAGATTAATTCAAAAAAGAATTAGAACATTGTCAGACTTGACAAAGTAATAAATATTTTCAAGAGAGACAAACAAGGATACTGAATTATTCTTAAAAGAACCATACATGATAAAATATTAAATAATGATGCACAAAATAGCATTACAGCTAAGTACTTAAGGGAAAAAGTTAACTGAATTACAATAAGACCTTGCCCAGTAAGACAAGTATAGATGACCTCCATATGCTTCTTTTAGATTTAGACAAATCTAACAAGAATTAAAGTAAGGATCTGAAGAAAAGTTTCAGAAGTGAAATATGGTAGGCTTATGGTAATTATTTTTTTATTTTAATTCTTAAAGAACATATAAACAAAAGCAACATACTCAAATAGAGATTAATATAACAAGTTATATTAATGATGCATCAAATAGCAAATTGGAGAAGTAATGAAAATTATTTTTAAAAACAATAGACAAAACACATACACGCACATATATGTATATATTTGTGTATATATAAGTCTATGAGTATATAAATGTATATAAATATATATATGCACATACCTATTTATTTTTCAATCTATATTCTGAGTCTATCCCATGTCAATCAGGATATGGATATCCTATTTCATCATGAGTCCTCTGGAATCATAGTTGGTTATTGTGTTAATCAGAGTTCTTAAGTCTTTCTATCTGGTATTACTAGATCACCTTCATTCACATTTTTTAAAATTGGTTCCTGTGATATTATTGACATTTTGCTCTTTAAGATCAATTTTATTATGATTTTTTTCAGCTCTATAAAATAATTCTTGGTAGTTTGGGAAGGTACTGTATAAGTAAAATAATTTAGGTAGCATTGTCATTTTTATTATATTAGTTCAGCCTATCCATGAGCAATCAATATTTCTCTAATTGTTTAGACATGTCTTTGTGGGGGAAAGTATTTTTAATTGTGTTCAAATAGTTTCTAGGTGTATCTTGACAGGTAGTCTCTGAAGTATCTTATATGTTATGGAATTTCTCTTTCTATCTCTTTCTGCTTAATTTTGTTGTTTATTTGGATGAACCAGCAGATATGCTGGTTATTTATGTGAGTATATTTTATATCCTGAAAATTTTATAAAATCTCTCTGGGTTCTTGTAAGGATCAACTGGGAAGACATTTATAAAGCTCATTGTGTAGTGCCTGGCACATAATAGGTTAATACATGCTTTAACAAAAACTTGTATCCTTCTTTGTATGTATGTGGGGGATGGGGGAGAGGAATGATATTTTGTTCAGGGTGAAATGTAAGTTGTCCTATAATTGATTATGTATCTATGAGTACATGTGCTTGCATATCCATGCACACAGAGTTATCCTTACTGCTTGCATATGAGCTTTTTACCTACATATTTGGAGACTGAGATATGAAAACAGAATACAATGTATTCACCTTAAGAGTGGGATCTTGTTCTCATCCTTCTTTTCTTCCTCCCTTTCTCCTTCTCTGTGTATTCCTTCCATTTTTCCTTCTTCTGTCAACAAATTTCTCTGATGAAGGCAATTCCCTATTTGATAGTCAAAGAATATGAACATGAAGTTTTCAGAAGAAATCAACGTTATCAATAGTCATACAAAAATACTCTGAATCACTTTTTAGTGATTAGATACATTAGAAAAATGTAAATTTTCCTCAGGTACCACCTCATAGCTATCAGATTAGCTAATATGACAGAAAAGAAAAATGACAAATGTTGGAGGGGATATAGAATAACAGGGATACATGCATTGTTCCTGGTGAAGCTATGAACTGATTCAACTATTCTGAAGAATAATTTGGAAATATGCCAAAGGACCTCCAACCCAGCAATAACACCACAACTAGATCTGTATCTCATAGACACAGAAGAAAAAGGAGGACTTAAATGTACTCAAATATTTATACCAAATCTTTTGGAATGGCCAAACAAGTTTTAAGTTACAAATTCTTTTTTTTCTCTTTTAAGCTCTCCCCATCTATTAAGACAGCAATTACATATCTGAAGGACACCTGGGTAATTATGATGAAATACAATTATGCTAAAAGAAATGATGACAGGGATGGTTTCAGAAAAACTTAGGAAGACATATAAATTGATGCAAGGTAAAGTGAGCAGAACCACAAAAAAAGTTTTATTTGGTAATAGTAATCTTGTAATGATGAGCTACTTTGATCGAGTGTTCCAAAAAAATTCCAAAGAACCCGTGATGAAAAATTTTATCCACCTCTGGAGAGAATGAATAAACTGAATGCAGATTGAAGGGTCTTTTTCACTTTATCTTCCATGCCTTTTTCTTTTTTCTTTTTGAAACATGACAAATATGAAAATGTTTTGCATGGCTTCCCATGTTTTTGTTTTTTGTTGAGTCATTTCAATCATGTCTGATTCTTCATGACCCCATTTGGGGTTTTTTAGTCAAAGATACTAGAGTATTTGTCATTTTTCTTTAGTTCAGATGGGAAACTGAAGCAAACAGGACTAAATGACTTGCCTAGAGTCACACAGTATGTCTAAGACCATATTTCAACTCATGAAGATGAACCTTCTTGATTTCAACCCTAATGTTCTATCCACTATGCCACCTAGCTGACCTTCAGATAAGTAATTGCTGTCTTAATAAGTGGGGGAGAGCTTAAAGGGAGAAAAAAACATTTGGAACTTAAAATTTTTGAAAGAATGTTTAAAAAAAGCAATCATAGAAAATCCAAACTATTGCTATTTTTATGTTAGAATTGAAGAAATTGAAGTAGTTAGAGATTAAGCAATTTACCCAGCATCATACAGCTAGTTAGTGACCAATTCAGAGGCCAAATTTGAACTTAGATCTTCCTGACTCCAGAAACAGTGCTTTATCCCTATGTGACATAGTTCCTCTAGATGTCCACAGGGCTAAAAAATAATTGCTACAACTCTTCTTTTCTCTCCATAAAGTCCTACCTTTTGACTCTGGGACCCATATAGTCTTCCAGATTAATATAGCACCACTCTATGGTTAAAAGAAATTGTGGCATGCAAATGCACATGAGAAACCAAGAATGACACAACTATTTATCCTCCAGTAACCCCTGTTTTCTTTCCTGAGGGCCTATGTACTCTTCTAGAGCCCATATGGATTCTTGTAACAATGTGGGGGGATCATGAAATTATGATTTATTATCAGTAAATGTTTGATTTGTTTGCCCATTTCATATACTTATATATTCAGGGTCATTTAAAAATTTCTCAGGTTGGGGCAGCTAGGTGGCGCAGTGGTTAGAGCACCAGCCCTGAAGTCAGAAGGACCTGAGTTCAAATCTGGTCTCAGACACTTTCTAGCTGTGTGACCTTGGGCAAGTCACTTAACCCCAATTGCCTCAGCAAAAAAAGCAAAAAAAAAAAAAAAATTTCTCAGGTTAAAAGGGGTCTTGAGTAGAAAAACTTCAAGAAGCACTGCTTGAGATTTCTAGTTCTACCCTAAGGCTTGGAACTCAGCCAAAATAGAATATTTAACTTGAAGTTGCTAAAAAGTCAAACCCTCTTCCATCAGAATTATACTATCCACATACAGTACGGGACAAGATCTAGGTTTAACCCTATACATCATGACTAAAGTGCCCTTTAGTTATATAAGCTCCAGGTAATATGTTGATATTTCTTTTCTCCAGAAGGCTAATTGGAACCTTGCTCCAAGAGGATGAATTACTGCTTTCACTTTTGCTATCTCTAGCTGCTAACATGTTACTCCCTTTGAGGACCTACTTGAACACTGCTATTTCCTCTCCAGATATGTTTCTTTTTATATATATATATATATAAAGCTTTTTATTTACAAAACATATGAGTGACCTTTCAACATTGACCTTTGCAAAAACTTTTTTTTCCCAAGCTTTTCCCCTCCTTCCCCCCACCCTCCACCCCTAGATGACAGGTAATCTAATACATGCTAAATAGGATAAATTATATGACAAATACAATACATGTATACATATCTATACAGTTATCTTACTGCACAAGAAACATCAGATCTAGAAAGAGAAGAAGGAAAAAACAACCTAAGAAGGAAAACAAAATGCATGGAAATATTCACAGAAAGCGTTAAAATGCTTTGTGGTGGTTCACTCTCAGTTCCCACAGGCCTCTCTCTGGATGTATATGACTATCTTCATCGCAGAACAACTGGTTTGAATGACATCATTGTTGAAGAGAACCATGTCCATCAAAATTGATCATCGTATAGTCTTGTTGCTGTGCATAATGTTCTCCTGGTTCTGCTGATTTCACTCAGCATCAGTTCATGTAAGTCTCTCCAATCCTCTCTGAAATCCTCCTGTTGGTCATTTCTTACAGAACAATAATATTCCATAACATTCATATACCATAATTTATTCAGCCATTCTCCAATTGATGGGCATCTTTTCAATTTCCAGTTTCTTGCCACTACAAAAAGGGCTGCCACAAACATTTTTGCACACGTGGGTCCCTTTCCCTCCTTTAAAATCTCTTTGGGATATAGGCCCAGTAGAGACACTGCTGGGTCAAAGGGTATGCACTGTTTGATAACTTTTTGAGCATAGCTCCAAATTGCTCTCCAGAATGGTTGGATCCATTCACAGTTCCACCAACAATGTATCAGTGTCCCAGTTTTCCCACATCCCCTCCAACAGTTATCATTATCATTTCCTGTCATTTTAGTCAATCTGACAGGTGTGTAGTGGTATCTCAGAATTGTCTTAATTTGCATTTCTCTGATCAATAGTGACTTGGAGCACCTTTTCATGTGACCAGAAATAGTTTCAATTTCTTCGTCTGAAAATTGTCTATTCATATCTTTTGACCATTTATCCATTGGAGAATGGCTTGAATTCTTATATATTTGAGTCAATTCTCGATATATTTTAGAAATGAGGCCTTTTCCAGATATGTTTCTTGCACAGAATAAGATAAAATAGGCACATCCACCAGCCAGAGTTCTAAGTATACTCTCTATATGAAGTCCCTCTCATCTCTTTGATCTTGTTTCTAGCTCAATTCTAACTCTCCAATCTAGATCTACCTTCTTTTTTTTATACATCAGCATCTAAAGCCTCTGAAATCTCTTTCCCAATTGGCTTAAAGAATTAATAACTGACATGACCCAATGGCATGCCTTCCATAGGGAGGCCTCATCCTTTAACCTAATTGAAAGCATCAATCTATTTATTCAGAAAGCCTATCAAGGAAATGCAACTGATCATTTCAGTGGTCCACATCTTCATTACTGAAATGCTAATTCTCATGCCTTTCCATTTGGTGACTTCAAAATAGAAAGGCAGGCATGCACTCTCCAATTCATAAATGGTCAAAGGATATGAACAGACAATTTTCAGATGAAGAAATTGAAACTATTTCAAGACATATGAAAAGGTGGTCAATCAGAGAAATGCAAATTAAGGCAACTCTGAGACACCTCTCCACACCTCTCAGATTGGCTAAGATGACAGCAAAAGATAATGATGAATATTGGAGGAGATGTGGAAAAACTGGGACACTGATACATTGTTGGTGGAACTGTGAACAGATCCAATCATTCTGGAGAGCATTTTGGAACCTATGCCCAAAGAGCTATAAAACTTTGATCCAGCAGTGTTTCTACTGGGTCTATATCTCAAAGATATCATAAAAAAAGAAAAGAACCCATGTTTGTGGCAGCCCTTTTTGAAGTGGCTAGAAACTGGAAATTGAAAGGATGCCCATCAGTTGGAGAATGGCTGAATAAGTTATGTTATGTGAATGTTGTGGAATATTATTGTTCTGTAAGAAACGACCAGCAGGATGATTTCAGAGATTCCTGGAGAGACTTGCATGAACTGATGTAAATGAAAGAGCAGAACTAGGAGATTATACACAGTAACAACTAGATTATACAATGATCAATTCTGATGGACGTGATTCTCTTCAACAATGAGATGATTCAAACCAGTTCCTATTGTTCAGTGATGAAGAAAGCCATATACACCCAGGGAGAGGACCGTGGGAACTGAGTGTGGACCACAACATAGCATTTTTACTCTTTTTGTCGTTGTTTGCTTGCATTTTTTGCTTCTCTTAAAAAAAAAAAAGGTAAGCATGAAAAATGACCAAGAAAAATTAATAAGGGCTACAATTAGGAAAAAGTCTTGCAAACTACTCAGAAATCTCATGAATGCTCCTTATTAATACTTTTTAAAAGAAGTGAGTTGGAAGGAGCTGAATGTGGCAACAACAGAAACCATTACAGAGAGTGAAACTGACTATAACTTGACAGGAAATACCTAGTTACCAACATAGAAGTCATTTCAGAATCAGATGTCTGTGTGTACTTAGATCACCAAGTGGTTAAAGCAAAGGTCAAATCAAGACTAAATTAGAAGAAAGAATAAATACGAGAACACCTCGCATACCATGACAACCGCTTGTGTCTGACCTACTTAAGCAAATTGTTGACTCCGAAAAGTAGGATACGTGTAGAAGTAAACATATTATCAGCATTTCTTAGAGATATTTAGCCAATATATATTCATATATCCAATAACATCACACTCTGACTAAAAGAGAATCACAAATTGGTTTATCTAGCATACTGTAGATTTTCTTGCCTAAAATAGTTATGGAAGCCAAGGTTTGCTACAATCTCCTTCAAAAACCTTAGCCTAGAAAGAGTTTGGAAGATTAATAATAAATTATTAACAAATGAGTGAAAAGGGGAGTTGGGGAAGTCATAGATCAACATTCATAAAATTTATTATGAGATACAGGGATGCAGTCATTCACACACACACACACACACAATTTGGTTACTTGCAGACATATGATGGTGAAACAAAATAAGAGTACCCCTGTGAAGGACCCAAATCTTACCAGATTCACAAACTTGTACAAAGCTTTGATAATTTCTCCTACTGATTATAAAAATTGTTATTATCTCTTTATGAGGCAGAGACTTGAAAAGTAACCATTTAATGGACATCCTCTGAAGAGAATGAGAAGAATATTGATGGGGTGGTGGAAGAAAAATTATAGGGAAGAGAGAAACAAAATGAGAAATAATTTCTTTCTTTCTTTCTTTTTTCCTGAGGCAATTGGGGTTAAGTGACTTGCCCAGGGTCACCCAGCTAGGAAGTATTAAGTTTCTGAGGCCAGATTTGAACTCAGGTCCTTCTGACTTCCGGGCTGGTGCTCTAACCACTGCACCAACTAGCTCTCCCAATAGTTTATTTCTTAATGGAACTTTTAAAACTTTGTCATCTTGTAAAGAGGTTGAAAAGAATTTGCAAGAAGTGACTTTATCCTTTAGTAGCAGAATGGTAAAAGTGTGTGTCCAAAAGTAAATAGAATTCACCTGCAAATATAGACTGATTTTAAGGTATCTCTGACTGTAACCTTTGTCACAACTAAAATATTGTAAATAATTATTTGTTATTTTTTCATGGTTAATAAATATAACCACTAACTTTAATATTTATTTAAGCCTAAAAAATAAGGAATTTAAACACATATGTATGTAGTACATATTTATGTTCAGAGAAAGAAAGGAACCAATGCTTATAAAAAACAGAATGGTGAAAGTGTATTTCTAGAAGCAAAAAGAAGTCATCTGCAATTATAGACTGATTTTAATGTATCACTGACTATAATCTTTGTCACAATTAAAATATCGTAAATAATTACTTCTGTTATTTTTTCATGGTTAATAAATTATATAACCATTAACTTTAATATTTATTTAAGCCTAAAAGATTGAGAATTTAAACATATATATAATATATATCTATGGTCAGAGAGAAATGAACAACTGCTTATAAAAAAAGTTTGTTCAGCTTTAGTTATATTTCTATTTAATAAAGTGCTTATACAACTATGTATATATGCTTGAACATATACACATATGTAGATGTGTATATATATATATATATATATGCACACACATTTGCATACTATATACATATACATCTATACATTTTTGGGACAGATCCTACAGATAGACCATGAAAACTGAAGGACAAGAGTTTGGACTAGTTCTCCTTTTGCTAGCTCTGCCACACTTTCAATCTATTCTCTGATGAAAAAGCCTATCTTCAACTTTGACTATATTAAGTTAAAAAGTTTTTGTACAAACAAAATCAATGCAGACAAGATTAGGAGGGAAGCAATAAATTGGGAAATCATCTTTACATTTAAGGGTTCTGATAAAGGTCTCATCTCTAAAATATATAGAGAATTGTCTCATATTTATAAAAATTCAAGCCATTCTCCAATCAATAAATGGTCAAAGGATATGAACATACAATTTTCAGAGGATGAAATTAAAACTATTTATAGTCATATGAAAAGGTGCTCCAAATCACTATTGATCAGAGAAATGCAAATCAAGACAACCCTGAGATACCACTTCACACCTGTCAGATTGGCTAAAATGACAGGAAAAGATAAAGATGAATGTTGGAGGGGATGTGGGAAGACTGGGACACTGATGCATTGTTGGTGGAGCTGTGAACGGATACAGCCATTCTGGAGAACAATTTGGAGCTATGCTCAAAAAGTTATCAAACTGTGCATACCCTTTGACCCAGCAGCATTTCTATTGGGCTTATATCCCAAAGAAATCATAAAGGAAGGAAAAGGACCCACACGTGCAAGAATGTTTGTGGCAGCCCTTTTTGTGGTGGCTAGAAACTGGAAATTGAATAGATGCCCTTCAATTGGAGAATGGCTGAATAAATTATGGTATATGAATATTATGGAATATTATTGTTCTGTAAGAAATGACCAGCAAGATGATTTCAGAGAGGCCTGGAGAGACTTACATGAACTGATGCTGAGTGAAATGAGCAGAACCAGGAGATCATTATACACGGCAACAACAGTACTATATGACGATCAATTCTGATGGACATGGCTCTCTTCAACAATGAAATGTTTCAAACCACCTCCAATTGTTCACTGAAGAAAGCCATATACACCCAGAGAGAGGGATGTGAAATGTGGACCACAACATAACATTCTCATACTCCTTGATTGATGTTTGCTTACATTGTGTTTCCTTTATCTGATATATCGTTTGTGTAGACAAGATTTTTCTTGCACAACAATGACAAGTTTGGAAATATGTATACATATATTCGATTTACCAATATTTTAACATAATTAACATGTAGTGGATATCCTGCCATCTAGGGGAGGGGTGGGGAGTTGGGGGAAAAATTTGTAACGGAAAGCTATGTAAGGGTTATTGTTGAAGAATTACCCACACATATGTTATGCAAATAAAATAAAAAAAATAAAATTAAAAAAAAGTTGTTGTTATCAAAAAAAAAAAGAAAAGAAAAAGCCTATCTTCTTAACCAAATTGTACTAGTTATAAATCATGGAAACCCATAATTTAAAAAATTTAAATTGCAGTTAATCCAAGGAACAATGGAAATCTGCATGGAGGGTCATGGTTCCAAATTGTTGATACTTAATAGTGCTTCCAAAAACAATCAGGTGAGTCAGTCAAGACCAAATGCAACAGGCCGTTTATGTGTTGCATTTAACTCACAAGGAACATTTCCAATTAAGCCTGAAAGCACAGAAAGACAGCAGCAACAAATAAAGGTACTGAATGGTGGAACTGGGTTTCTAGAAGTAAATAAACATCATCTTTAATTAACATAAGTCAGAATATAATCAGGACAACAACTAGTATTTCCAAAGTGAAATAGGAAAGAAAAAAAAGTTGGGAATGTCACCAAAAATTTAATGGTCCACAGACCATGGAAGAAAGAGAGAAATCATGGCAGTTATGAAAGAAGTAAACTTCAATATATTATATGTCATTATACGAAGTACATGCTACTCCTCATATAATCATTCCATGTATTGGGATATCTTTTAGATGATGAAGAGAGAAATAAGTGTTTTATAGAAAGTCTTGTCAGGTAGATTCAAAAGTCTCCTCACCTCTAATAGAGCCACAGGAAAGTTGTATAGGACATAGAAATTTCTGTTTAGAAGGTTCCTAGAAGATTCTGAAAGAGAAAATGGGTACCAGACAGAGGTACCAGAACATAGACAATTAGAAAAAGACTTTGATTTTTCCTCCAGACTATTACATGGGCTTGAATAGAACAGAACATACTGCTAGTGATGACTTATATAAAGAAGTGTTTAAACAGGCATGTTAATTTAAAAAAGAAAATGAGATAGGCACTAGGAAAAATGAGGGGATAGCAGTATATTTTTACATAGATACATATACACAAACACACATTCAACCTATTTAGTTATTTGAAGATATATTTATGGCACAGTCATCTGAAACAAAGTAAGAATCTCTCCTTCAATAACCCAAATCTCACTAACCTCCCACGGGCCAAATTTAATCACACTTGATATTATGAACAATATAAACATTATAATATAACAATTATAAACTTACCTTTAAAACTGAAAACCTGTTTTTTGTTGGATATCACTACTTTATGATGGGAACGGGAATTTACAATGGGGAAAAGAAATCTCTAAAGTGCTTATTCTCAATAATCCCACGGAATCATTTACAACTCAGTATTTTCTTTAAGCAACAATAAATAAATGGTTTCTAGTCTAGAGACCTTTGTAATTAACTGTTTCTTTGCATTGCTATGGTTTTATTTAGAAAAACTCTTTTTTTACCCAACTACATCTGTAGATTCTGATTAGACCTCATCCAACTACTTATAAGACAATTTTAATAAGTCAATAATACAGCACTTAAAGCAAAAGCATATTATCTCATTTGATATTGATAATAACCCAAAATAATATATATTTTAGATATTATTTTCCACATTGTACATATGGGATAACTGAGGTTCAAATTTGTTATGTGACTTGTTCATTTTCCACAGAATCAAGGCAGTTTTAAAGGTACAACTCTTATCCATGTCTGTCTGTCTCCAAAAGCAGCTGTTTCTGTTAAACCTAATGTCTATTAGAATCATGAAGTAAACTTCATTTCCAAAATCTGATAAAGGTCACTAACAGAGAAGGTCTAAAATAAGACAGCTTCTAAAAATGTTCCTGTAGCATTTAATAGGTGATGTGATCATCACTGGCATATTTGGATTTTTTTCACGTGAACTGGGCAATTAGGAAACAAAGCCTAGTGAAAGTAAGAGAAATAGTACTGTGGTGACAGATTACCTGACTACTTCAGGTAACCTGATGACTTGAACAATTAGAGCGATTTTAAATAAAAGAGATATAACTCATTATTATATATACATACATTTTTGAAACAGGTCAAATTATGTTTCTTTCAACATAACTGCATCTAGAAAAAAACAAGATAACAGAAAGCTTATGAATTCAGTGTTAGTTTGGACCTCCACTTAACAACATGAAAATGGAGTTCTACCAGAGTGTAGCATTCTCACAACTTTAATAATAGATTTCATGGTTCCATTGCCTTAAATTTTACAAATTAACTTCTATTTTGCAGTCCTTTCTATACTATGCTGCTATTCTCCAGTCTTTACTTCAGGAACAGATTCAAACTCACTCTTGGGAATATAGGCTTCTGATTGGTCAGCATTCACTTATCTTCCCTGGGCATACAATGACAGTAGTGAAACAGTCCTGTCTCCAAGAGCTACTTGCATTGTAATGAAGGAAACTCTAAATACAGGTGTATTATTTATGAGTGTATATACATACATATACACATATACATACATACACATGTATACACATATTGAGAGGCAGCATGGTATAATGGATAGCCAGACTCAAAACTAGAAAGAATGACACTCAAGTTCCATCTCTGATACATTCTGGATATAATTCTGGACAAGCCATTTAATCTCTCAATGGTCTAGGCTAATGATGTTGAATTTAAATAGAAATGGATCTCCATTGGCTGCATACTGATTTAGAAAATCACAAATTAACTTCATTTATGTTTTATTGTATTTTTACTTATTTTTAAGCATTTCCTAAAAACATTTAATCTGGTTTCAGTGGCATATGGGAGTTTTTTGGGCTACCTGCATTTGATACCTCTGCTCCAGGCAATTTCCTAAAACTATAAGGAGAAAAGAACATGTAAACCTGCATTGATAGGAGTTTTCACATCTGGGAGTCCTTACACCAATGATCTCAAGTATCTACTATACATGTGTATGTAGATATCTACAAAGATAAGTAATAGAAATCTTGAGAAATATATAGATAGATGATAGACAATAGATATAGACAGATGATAGAGATAGATAAGATAGACACATAAATAGATAGACAGACAGCTAGCTAGATAGGTAGACAGAGGAAAGATAGAAAACTAGGAAAGAGAAAAAGAAGGAAGGAAAGAAGGAAGGAAGGAAGGAGGGAGGGAGAGAAGAGAGGGAAGGGAAGGAGAGAGGGAAGGGAAGGAGGGAGGGAAGAAAAATAAACGATCATTTTGGAAAGGTGAGCATTTTTTTCAGACATTGGGAATATTTCATGCAGAAGGCTATGCTTGAGATGAATCTTAAAAGAAAGCAGGATTTTGAGGAGCAGAAGTAAGGCAGGAATGTATTCCAGGGACTAGGGTTAGCCAATGCAATGACCTAAAGACAGGAAATAAAGCATATTTTTCCTACACTTTGACTCATTACTTGTCATGGTAACATGAAACCTTGCATTTGGGAAATGAATAAAAATTTTTCTCTAAATTATGAACAGAACACATTGTTTCTTCTTTCTATTGTGAAATCAGGCAAAATGATTTCATTGTTCATTCAATACAGAGAGATGACATCATAGTTACAATACATCTTATAACTATCATGTCAAATTTCTTTTTCAAATGGAGGATTTTCCTCCATCAAATTGAAACACCAGATATTTTAGTCTTGGAGCCAGATCTAACTAACTTATTAAGATTGTACATGA
This sequence comes from Myrmecobius fasciatus, assembly GCA_023553655.1. Taxonomy (NCBI): domain Eukaryota; kingdom Metazoa; phylum Chordata; class Mammalia; order Dasyuromorphia; family Myrmecobiidae; genus Myrmecobius; species Myrmecobius fasciatus. The sequence continues at coordinate 70,814 of JAJPUD010000104.1, forward strand.
GAAACTAGATACTATTAACAGTCTTTACTGGGACTAGTTAAATGTCAGCCTTGAAGAGTGGGAGAGGGATTCTATTAAGGAGGATGATGGGTAAATGACCATTCTTTACAAAATCACTCAACTACAACAATGGCCTCAGCTGGAAAATATGGCAAATCCATGCAAACAGAAGGAATTATACACACAAAGCACCTCTGTAGCTCTATAGAAAATTCAACAATGTCTCCAGAGGGTATTGCTAACAGCACTAAGGGCATGTTTAACTGAGAGTTTGCTAGGGAAGTAAGTTTCTAATAAGTTATATGAAATTCTGAAAAGCAAAAGAGATTTTTTTCTTCTTTGCTTCTATTAAAGTGATTACATCTATCCCATGAATTAAACCTTCTCCTCTCCAATTCTTTTAAAAGTTACTTTTAATGTCCATCCAAAATAGTGTTTTCAGTAACAAAATAGAAAATCTCTCAAATCCATTTTCATCATCCTCTCTCCTTATCCTCAAACACTCAAACAAAATAAGCAAGTTTCTTGCTCAAGATCTGAGATTCTTAATCTTTTTTGTGTTGTGGTCACTTTTGTAGTTTAGTGAAGCTTATGAAATCCTCAGAATAATATCTTTAAATGTATAAAAATGTATAGGATTACAAAAGAAAGCAATTATATTGAAATAATAATAGCTAACATTTACAGAGTATTCTAAGGTTTACAAAGTATTTTCCAAGTTATCTTATTAGATCCTCAAAAAGTCTCTTTGAGCTAGGTATTATTATTATCCCATTTTGAAGAGGAGCAAACTGAGGCTGAGAGGGGTTAGCGGACTTGTCCAGAGTCAAAGAATTAGTAAGTTTCTGAAACAGGATTTCAAATCCAATCTTTCAACCTATTAAAATAGAATTATAAAAATACTTTTAAAAACAAGTTCACAATTTGCATGTTAAGACCCCAGGATATTTTTGTTTAGACCACAGATTCTAAAGAAATTTGTACCTCAATTATCTCCACACTTAGAATAGAATGCCAGGTGTTGTTAGCTGTTGTATATAGGGTTGGGGTATGGCCATCATTTGCCCCAAGAAACATTTCTCTTTGTTTCCATGCACTATAGGTAGCCTCTTATACCTTCCTGACCTATGTAGGGGTCACAACCTTAAACGAAATTTAAAACTTTCCTTGAGTACTTGAGAAGAGTGAACCACCAATCCTTCAAATGGAGTCTAGAATCTGAGTAGCTGGGAGAATGATAATGGTATTATCAGGATCTCTAAGAGATTTTTGCCCTCAAAATGCTGAAGAATTGTTTCCTCAACTTTTACCCAGCCATCTGTGAAAATAAAGACATATTAGAAAGATTGTTGATGTTGATTAGAAAGATTTAAATGCCCAGGTTAAGAGCAATGATACAAATGATAAGACAATTTGATTTAATGCTTTCCTGCCCAATTTCTTAAAACCATTTATATCATGTTCCTGAGTTGCACTAGAGAATAAAATCAGCAAATAATCACAGAAATATTTACAGCGAATTAATTTATATATCCTTAATGGAGAGTCACAATTTCTTGTTTCAGATTGAATTAGTTACAATTTCTGATACTCCTCTAAGAAGAGAGAGAAGAAAAATTGGGGGCTTAATGCTCAACTCAGATAAACTGATTAGTTACCAAATGATCTCTGTATATTATACATTCTCCTCTACAAAGAAATGCCACCAACAATTTATTCATGATATTGGACATCCTATGGTTAGAAAGTGATAAGTATAAGAACTATGCTGCCCTAGAAATTTAGTATTTAAACATATGTACATATATGTATACAAACACATGTGTATTTATAAACTAATTTAAAGTTTACAGAGTACTTATGTCACTTGGTACAATAAAGTGCTAACCCTAGAGTTAGGAAGAACTGACTTCAAATACTTACTAACTGTGGACTCTAGGCAAGTCACTTAATTCTGTTTGCCTCAGTTTCCTCATTTTACAGATGATGAGGAAGTGACAAACCACTCCAGTATCTTTGCCAGAAAAACCCCAAATGAGCTAACAAAGAGTTGGATGAGATTGGAACAAATGAACAATATCATCTCACTTGATATTTTTTACAACCCTTTGAGGTAAGTCCATCACAGATACAATTATCTCTTTTTTAAGATGGAAAGACAAAGTCTCAGAGAGGTTAAGTAACGTGTTAAGGAAGTAGCAGAACTAGCATGAACCTAGGAGTCCAATCCAGAACTCTTTATACTGTACTTACTCTTTACCCCATTGTGTTGCCTCTCCTAAATACCAAGGATGGATATTAGGGTCCTCTCAATCCTGAACAACCCTACTCAAAGGAATATCAATCTCAAAGTTTCAACAGTTCCCTCCAATGTTATAATTTATAACCTATACAGACCTATCCATTCTGTGCAGTTCTTGTCCTCCCAAGATTTATCAACAGGTCCCACACAATATAGTTAAAGCCTTCTTTACTTTCTCTTAAAATCACTAAGTATCAGTGAACCTTGCTGACTGGTTTACCTGCAGTCCTTTTTCCCTGCTAACTTTGTTTCCTACTATATGAACAGCCCCATCTTATCTTCCTATCATACAATTCCTTTTTTAATGCCTGTGGAGTTTTTGTTCAGTATATATGGTTCCAGCTCACATTCAAGGAAGTTTTCAGTGCAACACTCACTTTTAAGGTCTTTAGAGACAGTTGAATATTATGGCTTATAGCCATATATAGTAATGACAATAGAATGAATGTTAGTGCAAGGGTGGAAGTCATTGACTCAATTACCCTTAAATTATTTATATTAAGAAAATGCTCCCTACCCTGATACATTTATCATATGAGGGCATCTCTAATGAATTAATCAAAAGTATGGGAAGGGGAAAACAATCAGTTTATAAGGAGTAAAAACTGTTGAAGGAAATGAGAAAATGCTTCACAGAAAATTCATTAGGATTATCTGAAGAGTTGGTTGCTTCCATGTGGGGATTGGATAAAAACAGCAGTCTAGTTCAGACTTTGGCATTCCAGTAGTGAAAAAAGCAACTTCAGCCAAACCACTGAGAGGGAATTGAATCAAATCAGTTGTGGAGAGGGAGAAGAGAGGCCCCTTGAACAGATGATAACCTTGTGAACTTCCAAATATTGGAAGATTTGGGGCTTCCCATGAGCAGTATCTCCAGAACAGCAATGGTTGATAGCAAACTATTGCAGAAAAATCTGAAAAACACTTTGAAGCCAAATTAGAGTCCCTAGGGAAAGGCAGTTTCAAGACTATAAAAGGAACCCAGTAGAAATCTACATCAAAACTAAAGACAATTTCATGAGGATTCCATGAAACAAGAAAAGGACTTCTTCCTTCCAGCAAAGGAGACCTATATAGTTTTCCCTTTGTCAAATGTGCTCTAAATTTAATCTCACTTTCCCCTGGATGCTGTATATATTTTGGAAATACATGCCCCTGGATTAGGGTAATGTTTTGTACTAGTGGTCCTTAATATATCATCACCTTAGTATATACTGTTTCTTCAAGCTAATAACTCTGGCTGGCTAATCTTACATCAATTTATAATTAATGAAGGAAGATATTCATGGAGGCTCATGAACTACTAAAAATCCCACCCAAATCTCAAGGCTACCCTCTTTTATGGTGAGGGAAAACTAGATCTGAATTCCAATCTACTACTTTGAGTGGAATTTGGAAGAGCAAGCAGAGCTTTGTCTACATTAGTTTTGAAAAGATGGGCCTTTGCTTTTATGACAAGTTTGAGATCAGTAAAAAAAAGTCTTTTAATTCCCCCAAAGTAATCAAGCCTTCTCTTACCATCCTGTCAAACTATGAATACAACTCATTATCCACCTTTTCTGTCCCCTGATACACAAGCTGTGGATAAGCTCTCTAGAATGTTCATCCCAAATGTGTATTGATATCTAAGCAGTAGACTTCTTCATCCACTTGATTTTTCTTATATGGTTAGTTGTGTCAAACTCCTTTGATTGTTTACAAATCTCTTCCAAAAGGCTCTGTAATGTGTTGGAGATTGATGTAATCAGCACAGTGTCATCCACAAACAGATACATCTGGAAAAATCACTATTTACAGAGTCCCTCTTTGACTTGGACTTTGCTATGGTTGTCCTCCATTTTGGATAATTTTGACATGTTTATATATCACAGTTATATTCCTCATATGATGTTTATTTCAAGAGGACCATTAGCAAGGATTATTTCTATTATGTCTTTCAAGAAATCTTGTATGTCAGTTGCTGTATAAATGGCAATGCCTTGTTCCTATAACCCTATAAGGCAGTAATTTTTTTGATGTTGTTGTTCAGTTGTTTTCAGTCACATCTGACACTCCATGACCCCATTTAGGGTTTTCTTGACAAAGATACTGGACTGGTTTGTCATTTCTTCTCTAGCTCATTTTACAAATGAGGAAACTGAGACATGCAGGAGTAAGAGACATGACCAGGTTTCCAAAGCTAACAAGTGTCTGAGGCTTGATTGGAACTCAAGAAGATGAGTCTTGCTGACTATAGACCCACTACTCTATCCACTGTGTCACCTCACTACCCATTTTTTATTCTATAGCATCATTTTTTTGTAATCAACAATAAGAACAATGGAATCATTTAGTCTCCAGATCTTTCAGTTAATTACAAAATGGTAAAAATGTGGTCCATTAGCAAATTTCACTTGTGAAAGCCTCGTTGTTCTCCACTGTTATTATTCATCCTTTTCCTTGAAGAGAACTAATGATATCACAATTTTGGGATCAAGGTACAGTGATGACATCTGTGGATGATCAGTTCAATCTGAGCTCAGAAGGCTCTACCAAAGTCCGCATGAACATTCGGAGTGGAGACGTCTCTAGATTTGTGTATCGCACATTTCCTTGGTGCGATTTTGTTTTATTCATGGAGCACAGCATCTTCTTTGATGTTGGGCAGTCCTGAGCCAATCTCTCCCATGTTTTACAATTAATACTAAAGTTCATCAGAGAGACATTGTGTGTCCTTGTACCACTTCTTCCGACCTAGTATAACTTCTTATTCTTTTAGATAAACATTTGACATCCAAATACAGTGGCCAGCCCATTGAAGTTATAAGTAGAATTTTTGTGGCAGTCCAGTTTGAAAGTGGATCTCAGTACCTAGTACCTTATCTTTCTAAGACAATTCAAATTTTCTAGTGAGGTACTGGGAGACTGTCCATGTTTCACAGGCAAACAGCAGTGAAGTCAGCACAGTGGCTACGTAGAAGTTCAGTCTGGTAGGCAGCCAAATGACTCTACTCTCATAATCTTTTTCTTTTTCTTTTCTTTTCTTTTTTTTTTTTTTGGAGCCTCCCAAGCATTGAACTAGCTTTGGCAATCTGTCCATCAAGATCATCAGCTATGTGGATATTCCTAGAAAGTATACTATTAAGGTAAATAAATGTTTCCATTATATTCAGAATTTCTTCATTTGTTATAACCAATGATTCCACATATGGAGGGTGTGATGTTGAATGTGGAGAACCTCTGTTTTCTTGGTGGTGATTGTCAGGCCAAAATTAGCACAATATTCCGATGTATCTTAACCTCAGAGGCTGCACTGAGTGCAAAACGATCTGTAAAGAAAAAGTCTTCCTCCACTTTAAACTTGGCCTATGGCCTTTTCAAATTAAATAATTACCATCAGTGCAGTAACTGCCCTTGATGGCATTTTTGTTCTTGTTGAAGGTTTCATGGGTTGTCATCTCCCCTCCCTCCCCACCAAAAAAAATCACCAGTAGATCAACCTGCTGATCTGCTTCTCCATACTTCGTTAACTTGGACCTTAAAAAACTCACTACCAAGACTCTTACCAAAGCCACACTCAATACCCTTCCAGCATGGCAGAACTTACCAGAGTTTAAGACCCACTGACATAACCTCTGAGAACCTATTAACTCAAATGGTTCCCTATTGTCTCTTGGCTCCTCTTGGAACAAATATGAAATACTCTGTTTGACATCCAGTGCCCTATAAAGACTAGCTGCCTTCCAACTTTCCAGTCTTACTGCACTGTACTATTCAATCCAGTGACACAGACTTGGTTGTTCTAGGAACAAGACTCTCTCTCAATTCTGCCTATTTTCTCTGGCTGTCCCCATGGCTGGAACACTCCTCCCTCCTTTTTTTCACCTTACTAACCTCCCTGGTTTCTAAATCTCAGCTTCTTCAGGAAGCCTTCCCTAAGGCTTATTTTAGTGCTTTCCCTCTGTTACTTATTTCCTATTTATCCTGTTTTGTTTATATTTGGTTGAATGTAATTGTTTGTATATAATTTATATAATTGGTTGTATGTAATTTGGTTGAATTAAATTGTAAGATCTTTGAAGGCAGAAATTGTTTTTTTTTTTTCCCTCTTTGAATATCAACCGTGTAAGTGCCTGGAAAATAATAAACATTTAGTAAATGCTTATTGATTGATTGTTCTCTTTACTCTTGAAATCTCCATCCCCTTTTAAGATTAGCTTAGGTGATACCTCCTACAGAAGTCTTTTCTGATACCTCCCCTTTGATTCTGGTAGGATCTCCCCCAGATACCCTAAATTAAATACTTCTGTTTATCTCATTTCTTCCCTCTCTCTAACCTTATTATATGCTACAAACAATAAAATATCAGTGTGTCATGAATGCAAGACTTATATTTCTGTTTTTATATCCCTAAAATATAGTACAGTACTAGGAATAGAGTAGATGTCTAATAAATGCCTATTGAATTGAAGGAAATATTCTTGCATTATTATGGATTATATGATCTACAATCCAGAAAATTCACAGTTAAAATCTCTCAGTGCTTAATTGTTATGTAAATGAGGATTTGCTAAAACTAATAATAAAATTGAGAAAAAATATTTTTGAAAACACCAAAGAAGCTCAGATTAACAGTTGACTATATATATGCATGTGTGTATCTCATGAAATGAATGTGGCTTTCCTACATTAAAAATCTTTGTGATTTTTTAATTGTTACTATATATGGGAGAGGGAAATTTATTTGCTAGAATTTACTGAGTAGATAAAAGTTGGAGTGAATAGCAAAGACCAAAAACTTTTGGTTAGCCAATAACTTTAGGCTTTTGGTCAAAGCAATGAATTGTTTTTAAAAAGCTTAATATACTTCTGATGACCATTTCTATACAGGCCAGTGAAACTCAAACTCTCATTCAAGTATCTCACTGTCTCTGTTTAAGTAAGATATTTGTATTCCTTTTAGTGACGACTTTCATTGAGCACATTGACTCAAGCAAGGATAAAAAGGAAGCATTTACATTTTTTAGCGAAATTGTAATCACTCCACTATCATAAAGTGAATTTTTTTTTTCTGTCATGAAAAACTCCCTTAAGAAAAAGGGAAAGAGCATTCTTCCTCAAACTGAACCTAACATAAAATATTAAGCCAAAAGGGTAGAATTGATTTCTTTATAAATGAACAGAATATTAGAACCATGGCAAAGGCAAATTGGCCTACAAGAAAACTGACAGCTTTATAGGCTATGCCTCTGATTGAAATGTTGGGAAATCTCTTGGCAGTTCTCCCAGACATCCAGGTAGAACAGTGAGTTCACTGATTATGTTAACTAAAACAATCTGGCTTTACACAAACGCACCTCCGGCCCATCCAAGTGTGAAGGCTTATCAGTATGCCAGACCAAGAAAAAGACCTATTTACCTGAAGACAAAATCAAAGTGACTGCAGAGTGGAAGAAACAAAAGCTCAAACAAAACTGGTCAAATTTATATTTTTTGTAGTCTAGAACAATGCAATTACTTGTAGGTCAGAAAGATTCTGAAGATACTCAAGCAAATTAAAAATACCAAAAAAATGAATTTTTCAAAAGTATATTTAATAAATTTAGTTTCAAAATTTCTGAATGGTTATACTTCTAGAAAATATCAAAAATAAAGAAAAAATATGGGAAATGTCAAAGGCAAAGCTTCTCTTTAGGTGACAAACATTTCAATTGTTCCCACAACTGAAAATTATTTTAAAAGAGCATAAAACCCAGAAAGTTATCACAATGTTTATATAAGGTTATCTTAAAGGATTTATATGTTTGGAATTCAGTTTATAAATATATATTGTTAGACCTTTCAGTTAAAGCTCTAGGTAGTTCTCTGAACAATATATTTGTATATGCATATCTATATATATGTAACTGTGTATATATGTATATATATATATACACATGCATGTGTATATATGTATGTATATATATAACTTATATGTATATGTGGAGAGAGAAAAAAGGGAGAGGGAGTAGGAGGAGAGGCGAAAGGAGAGGCAGAGGGAAAGAGAGAAGCAGAGGAAGAGGGAGAGAAAGAAAAAGAAGGGGAAAGAGAAGGAGAGAGAAGGGGGGACAGAGACAAGAAGAGGGAGAGGGGAAAAGAGGAAGAGGAAGGAGAGGGAGAAAGAGGGAGGAATGGAGAGAGGGGGAGAGAGAAGGAGGTAGGAGGGAGAGAGAGAGAGAGAGAGAGAGAGAGAGAGAGAGAGAGAGAGAGAGGCAGGGAGGGAGGGAAGGAAGGAGGAAAAGGGAGAGAGAGAAGGAGAGGGAGAAAGGAAGAGGGAGAGATGTGTCCATCCACTATCGTTAATGACTTACCTCATGTTAAAAATTGAAGAGAGTACCTTAAGTAATGTCCCTCCCCTTGAGGTAGTCCCTTGCTGTATGTAGTCAGTAATGCAATCAGATACCTAGGGTTATTTCTATTGCCTGCCAAAATATCACTCATGCCTATTAAAGTATCCTGAAAAACACTATTACATCAATACTCGAAATGGCATAATTATTCTCCTTTCTGGAATGTCTTCTGATGTGAGTCACTTCAGTGGAGTGGGATTTCACTGGAAAATGGCCTTAAGGAATGGTTTAAATGAGAGATAGAGGCAAAGCCTTACAGCAGTTGACATAAAGGAATGTTTGAGAATCAGTCTTCATCCACTAGTCAATGGCAGGAACCAGATTAAAAGCAGATCACTGGGTCCATTTTGTGGCTGCTGTTGTTGTTGCTGTTATTTGCTGCTGTAGTTGTAATGCTGACATGCTATCATTCAAAATTCCCTGTATGGTGAGTGCATCTTTTTAAAACAGAGTTTCAAATGAAAATATTACACCAATATGAGGCAAAAATAAAGCAATGACATTCTAACTTTCCCTTACACCAGATGGCAAAAGAAGTTGGGAAAGAGAGAATATAGGAAAATTTTGAATGGTTTCTTCCATTTGCCCCAAAATCTGAGAAGTTGGATTACTTGAAGTTCCTCAAAGTGTATCAAGAAAATAAAATCACGTTTTGACATTTTGTGTGTGTGTGTGTGTGTGTGTGTGTGTGTGTGTGTGTGTGTGTGTGTGTGTGT
>JAJPUD010000104.1:80209-115777 GCA_023553655.1 Myrmecobius fasciatus
TGTGTGTGTGTGTGTGTGTGTGTGTGTGTGTGTGTGTGTGTGTGTGTATGAATCCTTAGATTGCAGATTGGCTTACATTGTGATTTTGCAAATTAAGGAAGTGAAATTTCCTTGTCTATGGCAACAGCTTTCCTATTATTTAACGAGGATATGGAAGATAATGGGCTATTAAACAATTAATTTAATAGTTATAGCAGTAACTAAAATGGTAATATGTACATGAAGCTTAGACCATTATGGAACATTTTATGAATGCCTGCTTCTTACTCAAATTCCTAGAGTCTGGGTCATAAGTTGGATTCTGGATTAAATTTTTTTTTCTTAAGTTAGCAAGATATCTCAAGTTTACAATGATCTCTGAACTCTCAAAATAGAATTTTAGAGTTTCAAAGGACTTTAGACATCACCTCCCTCAAACTTCTCCTCTTTTTTTACAAATGAGGAAACTGAGGCACATAGAAGTGAGGGAATTGCCAAAGGTCACCCTAAAGCAGAACAACCATTAAAATACAGCTCAGGCTCAATGCTTTTTCCACCTTGTCCCTAATTTGTCTTCAATGCAATTTCTGTGCCAAGGATAGAACTAGGCCTGGAGAGAATTACAAATGGCAAAACTAAATCAGCAGTTGATGTGTGTCCCCAAATTGAGCAAAATTATTTTTTTTCTGATGCTAATTTTCATTCTTTTTTTTTTTAAACCAGAGCTGTGCTTTTATAATTACAACGAGCTGCTGGTGAGAATACATCAACACAGATTAACACTTGTTCTGCAATTTATAATCTTAGAAAGTTAGCTGGGGTATGGAAATATTAAGTTTACTTATCTAAGGTCATATGGATAATATGTATCATAGACAGTACTTGAACCCAGGTTCTTGACTTTGAAGCCAAATCTCTGCTAATCCACCCTGAATTATGTATTATATATACTTGTGAAGAACACAGAAAATAGAACAAATAAAACATGCAAATACACATATAGATATAGGTAATTTGTGAATTATAGTGAATCACAAGCACTTATTAAATGCTTACTATATGCCAGGCCAGGAAATATTCCATCACTTATAAAAGGAAAGAACACATGGACTTCTATACATTTACAAAATAAATACGCAAAAAATGGGGAAATGGGGGCAAAAAGGTGAAAAGAGATTTGGGATAGTTCTTGTATAGGAACTAGCTTTGAAGGGAACCAGGGATTGATTCTAAATAATAGAGGTAAGATGAGAGTATATTTCTGGTATGGGAGACACTCTATGCAAAGGGCATGGAGATGAGAAATAGAACACCATGTCGGAGGAACAGCAAGAAAATCAGTTTGGCTAGACAAAAGCATAAGAAGAATAATTTATAATAAGTCTGGAAGAGTAGATAGGTTGGGGTTGAGTTATAAAGGCTTTAAATGCAAACAGAGTAGTTTTAATTTGTTTTGAGAGATAATTGGTAAACTTTGGAATTAACTGGCAAAGAAGTGAAATGGTCAGACCTGTGCTTTAGGAAAATCATTTTTACAGCTAACTTAGAAGATGAGTTGAATTGAGGAAAGACTTGAAGCCAGGAGAAGACCAATTAGGAAACTATTACCATAGGCCAGGCAAGAAGTGATGAGGGCTTGCACTAGTAAAATAGACATTGTAAAAGGATTTAGTGAGCTTTGGTCATTTGGTTTTTCAGGGAGTTGGCTGAAAATACTGCAAGTAACTCCATAAATATATGATCCACTTCCAAACAAAGGATCATTTTTAAAATTCCTGATTGGCCATAGGTGTTGGGACAAAGCTTTATACTAGTTTATTCATGTAGTCTTCAATATGTTAAGAATGGACCTTTCTATGATAAAAGATGGCATGTATTTTCACAACTGTTGGTTGGGCCAGGAGGTGACTTGATTTCTGGAGAAAGGTCTGTGTCATTTTCTAGGTTACTTTTTTTTAACTCTTGTGTTTTTTCCTTCTCATTTGGGAAATGATTAGAGAGGTAAGGGAATAACAAAAATATAGAATTGAGAAAGTACAATTGAAAAAATAGCTTCTATTTTTAAAGAAGAAGACCAGAGTCATAATTAATCAATGATAGCATTACTTACTATCATTGTCATAGATAAAAATGAAGATAAAGGTTAATATTAGATGCCTGGTCTAAGGACCTAGAAAAATTATTAACACATAAAATTCTCTATTTTGCCTGGATGAAAAGGGAGCTGGCTCCAATTTCATTAGATAATCAGCGTTTAGTTTTCCTAAAATGTACCTCACTACATCTCTTATCCATTAAATTCTTCAAATCATTCCCTGAGCCAGGGATCACTAGGAAATAGTAAACAAATAAGAGATTAAGATTGTTTTCCCCTAGTCCAAGTTGGTAACATGCTTGTTTGGGCCTCTTACCCCTAAACTGTTTGGCAGGAGAGGTTCATTTCCCCAAGCATCCTTGTCTTTAGTCCCAAATGACAGATCCATGACGTATCTGTCACAGGGGAGGCAAAGGACCAAAAGAACCTAATGGGGACCCAGTGGGGTTCTATAGCTGGCAATCAATCTCCCAATAGGTATGGCATATTATTACTGTCTTCAACACTATTATTCCCAAGGTCTCAGTTACCAGGGGCAGGTCATCCTCCACCCCAAACACACTGAGACTTTACAGACATTGTCTTTTGGTCTTCCTGTCCTTCATTTAATCCGAAATCATAATGGTTGTCACTCTGAATGATACACAGAATATCTCCTGTTGACAGAATATTTATCAAGGTTAAAATGAACAAGCAATTGTTGCATAAAAATCCCTAAAAGCAGACTGGATTGGCAATAACACTAAGGAAGATGAATTCCAAATCATAGCAGAATTTGATACCCAGAGAAAGTCCATACATTCTCTAGCAGTCCCTTTTCAGGCAGGGCAAGAACTAAGGGATCATCTTCATTACAGTCATCTCTGATTCACAAAGAATTTCACAAATATTTCTACAGTTACTTAATAATCATAATTTTGTTGTTTGAAAAATGTATAGCAGTTATGTCTGCCCAAGAATCAAATGAAAACATTTTTTAATATGTTAATACTTTACAGGCCAGTTTCAGTAAGATAAAAATAAGGCAAAAAGAAGGAAAAGTTGGAAGATCAGCTACTGCACTTTGAAAAGCAAACACAGATGTCTCCAGCCTTAATGCATACATCCTCTGATCACTTCAGAAACAGAGAATTTGTTTCCAACAGTGTTCTGTAACCTTGCCAAATGACAACTAAAAATTGCTGTCCAGCAAATACACACCAGAAGTGTAAGAATTCCATTAAAAATCAGCAGGTAAGGAAGGGCCTACTTTAGCAAATTACAGAAAACGCTAATTTATGATGGGCATTTTCTTCCAACTGATCCAGGAGCATGTACATATTTCAAGGATTATGAAGCTTTTTCTTGGGACTCTCCTTTTATCTTTGAAAGAAAACAATGCTAATAGTTTCCTTTTTCCTATACTCAATGACTATTTACTACTCCTTCTTGGTGTGGACTTTCAAAATACAAAGAAGGTTTGGCAAGTTTTCAAAGTCCTTTTTTAAAGTCTATTCTTAAGTACTTTTATAAAAGCATAAAAAGTACTTCTTAATAGGGAGAATTGATCATGTAGCACTCAGTGTCTGAACATGAAAATATTGTCAATTACATTTAATGCCTTCATTCTTAGGATCTTTTCCCTTAACCTTCTGGAAGTAGCTGATTTCAGGAAAGCAAAAGTGATCAGAAGAATCAAAGTTAGTATAACAATTCCTTTTCTGCAGAAAGTAGCTCCAAAATATCATAAATCCAAATTTCAAAGAAGAAAAGTTACTGTACTGGCAAATTTTAAGTCACACTTGGCAGTTTTTCCAAACAGAGTGGTCAGGAACAGAGAGAAATAAACATGTGCTTCCAGGATTTTCTTCTCATATGCCTTACAAAAAAACTAATGTTAATGGCTATGCTGGAGCCCTTCTAAACAGGTTTTTGCTTAAACAGTAGGACATAGCTGTATAGTGTTATTTTAAGGTAGACTTTACAAAACAACATCCAAAAAAGAAAAATACTCCTTTCATTATATGAACCAAAAGCTTAAACTGCTCCCAAAAGGATTATTTGAAAAAATTCAGATATTTCATTATGTCATGATATTTTGCACTTTAAATGTTATATTTAAATTAAGAACATTTAGTATTTCTTATCTTCCAAGTGCTTCTTTCCAAAATAAGGATAATAATAAAAAATAACAACAACAAATCATTCCTAGACTACACTTATTTTACTTGAAGAAATATCAAAGACAAAGATAGTTTAAAACCTCTACGAAGGAATGACAGAAAAAAATAGTAGCTGAGGGACATTTAAGATTCATAAATAGGGGTTAGATGCTTGGAAAAAACAGAGTAACTCATAGAGTCCCCAAGATCTCATTCCCCAAATACTGATCCTAGTGGTTCTGTCAAGATTCTGGTTAAAATAGTGCCCATAAGAAGGCCATTATTAAAATATCAGTATCTTTCTGAAAGGACTAACATAAATACTCACATTAACATATTAGGTGATCATGATACAGAGATTTGAATTCAAAGGATCTGGATTCAAATCCTACTATTTTACTGGATAATCATGGGCAAATCACTTCAACTCTCAAAACATCAGTTTCCTCATCTTTAAAATAATAGGTCCAAACAAGATGACATCTAGGATAACTTCTAGGTCTAAATGGATGTTCCCATTTGTTTAATACTTCCTCTATTAGTTCTTAGAATCCAGAGAAAATGGGAAATAGGAGAGGAAATTGTTACCAGTTTGGAATGGGAAAGGAAGACCAGGGAACAGTAAACTTTTAAAAAATAAAATAAAATGAGACTTGGTCTAGGGAAGTCAGATCCTGGAAATGATCCACTGGCAGGGAAAGGTCATAATTACTTCTGAGTAGTGTGATGCCAAAGGATACCTGGGAAAAGAGTCAGAAAAGAAGTTGCCATCTAAAATGCAGCCAATCATTTAATGAACAAGCATTCATTAATGCCTATGTGAAATACCATGATTACAAAGACCAAAACATCCCTACTCTCAAGGAGCTTACATTTGGGATTGGGGGAATGGAAACTGGGTCTTCCTATCATATCCAATCAGTGGCCACTCAATGATCCAATCCACCTGCTGATTGGGCATGGAAGCTTTGGCCTGCCCATTTTGGAGCTTGGGCTGGTTTACCCTTCCTTAAGAAACCTAGTTAGTCCTGCCACTGGGGCTCATTATATGGGTGTCAGACTTAATGCAGACATCTGATTAGCTTAGTCCTGTTGCAGCTCAGAACTCTGGAGCTTAAATGATCCACCAGTCATAGCTTCTTCAATTGTAGGGATTACTACAGGTATGTACCACCAAATCCAGCCAAGTAAATGAAATTCTAAAACATTTGTGTCTCACAGTTGGGGAGAAGGGGAAAATCAGATGTTATCCAAAGAAATACTTAGTCTTTGTAATACTTTTTCCTAGGGCCAACCTTGTTCACAAGTTCCAAATTCTTTTGAAAGAAACACCATGTGAATATATTCATATCCCAAAATAGGAGAAAGGTAAAAACATTGCGAACAGAGCAAGATATATAATAGCAGAGACAGACAGACAGAAAAATAGTCACTATTTCTATCCTTGCTGCTATAGGGACTCCATCTGCCCTAATACTATCCTTCCATTACCCAGGGCAAAAGTGAGGAGGTAGGAGAATGAAAAAATTGCTCTGCCCTTTATTAGGAAGAAGTATAATGAGCCAATTTATGAAACTTGCTATGGGTCCTAAAACTTGAAAGACCTAGTCTCAATATTGGATTAAGTAGTGGTAGCTATTAAGGGCTCATGAGTGAAAATGGCAGTGATAAAGGTACCCTCTTCCTAACAAGAATTGAAAGTAATAGTATAAGCATCTCACAAATTAATACAGTTGCTCAGGTCCTGAAGAAATTGGATCAATCTCCCCCCCCCAGAAAAATCACATAGTAATTTTCAGTGGTTCTTAAACTCTGTTACCTAACAGCCAATTTCTAATCTACAGAAACCTAAAAATTCATCCTTAAATCCATAGGAAACTTTGGATACAACCAAGGTCTGGTAGTATCTAAGAAGTTAAAATATTTGTGACAAGCTGATTGGTTCATTGCCTTCAATATTTTTTCCCACTGAGGTTCCTAAGGTTTTCAGCCAATCCAGATTCAGATAAATCTGAATAC
The DNA here is from genome assembly GCA_023553655.1 of Myrmecobius fasciatus. Taxonomy (NCBI): domain Eukaryota; kingdom Metazoa; phylum Chordata; class Mammalia; order Dasyuromorphia; family Myrmecobiidae; genus Myrmecobius; species Myrmecobius fasciatus. Next base: position 86,444 of record JAJPUD010000104.1, read on the forward strand.
TAAAGAGATTATCAACACATCAATATTCTCAGCTATAAGAGTCTAGTAAAAATGTTGTTTTGGGGTGCAAGTGGGAATGCTGCTTCCTGGAAAAATGTTCTAAATCTCTAGCAGTACAAGCCAAGGAGTCCTAGCAGCTTACTGAAATATGTAATGATATTACATGTCAATTTACAAAAAAACAAACAAATTTTTAAAAACCCTAATTTGAAATAACAGAGGCTTCAAATTCTGGGTCCAAGTCATTCTGAATCCAAACCAAATGGATCTGACCTTAACTTTTCCCCAGAATAGTATTTGTTTAGTGACAAAGTTTTATGGTGTCTCCTTAGTGGAATGTACTGTATTGTCATTTTGTAGGTCACAGGGCTGACATTTTCTATGGAAAGAAAAAAAAATTAAAACTAAACTGAGACATATGCTAAATGAGAGCCAAAAGTATTTTGAAAAGTTATAATGAATTCTTATGACAGGAATTATATTATGCATAATATAAACATCTGTATTTAAGAAAGATAATGATTTAGCTCCAGAAAATAATAGCTAAGCAGCAATGACTTGAGCAAATGTTTTACAATTAATGGGAATAAAAATTATATATTATTACAGTTAAGGGAAGATGGGAAAATTAGACAGGAGGTAACTCATACCATTGGACTCAAATACACTAAAAAGAATTGAGCGCTCTATAGCAAAAATCACTCCAAAAGAGGAAAACTCCAGAAGGCTCAAACTTCCAAAGCCCCAGTATGTGAAGTCCCCTATTCAAACCCCTTTTACACATGGTGTAGCTGGCACAGCCTGTTTTTACCTTCAACAGAGTCAATTCATCTCTTAATATGATATATTTGAAGGCAGAATCTTGGCCCACTATATTGGACAGCAGATCACAGAGCATTAAAGCTCTGAAGAAGCAATATCACTCGTTCTTACAAAGTCGTAATTAACTTCCTTGGGAGTTACACGAGAGCAACTTAGAACAGAATTTGGCTCCATCTTTTCAGTATTCATCCATTCCCTAATAATTATGACTTCAGTGGGAGTCTCAAGCAAGTAACAGAGGGCAGAATTTGGCCCACACCAAGTATCACATCAAGTATCTGGCCCAATTTGTAAGGCCACTCATAGAGTATTAAAATCCCCCAAGACCCATCAACACTAGCTCTTTGGGTTCTTCACAAATGTAATTCTGACCAAAATGACCCCTCAGATATTGTCAAAGAAAAGCACTGACTAGAACAGAATTATTAGCCAATGAAAGGAGCCAATAATATCCGGTAGAGGAAAAAATACAATTATTTACATGAAAATATTTTATAATTATAAAGCACTATGTAAATGGTCATTATCTATATTGACAGAATAATATATTCATTATTCATTAATAAATGAACATGCCTGGTAATGGTTGATATACCCCAGAAATATGACGCAAACATAGCATGAGAAATAGGAAGTTTCAGCACAAGCCTGGGCACCCAAAAATCTGAAGAATTAATTAGGTTTGGGCCACTAAGTTGTGGCCTCAAGCTACAAAATTAAAACCTGATGTTAAGTTAAGAATGATAGCTGTATACAATAAATCTTTAAATTATACAATTTATCATTTTTACTACCATTAGTTGGGACACATATTAGCTAATATTTCCTGAATCTCAACCATGACTCTCCATCAGAAGTGTTTATGTTGTACATGACCTAATTTTTGTCATAAGGAAAAAGCACAGTTCTCTCTCTCTCTCTCTCTGTCTCTCTCTGTCTCTCTCTGTCTCTCTCTGTCTCTCTCTGTCTCTCTCTCTCTCTGTCTCTCTCTCTCTCTCTCTCTCTCTGTCTCTCTCTCTTGCTTAAAATTACAGCATCTAGTTGAAAACTTTAATTTTAGGGTATCTTTAATGTGGGATTTGACCTTTCAGCAGATTTAGAAGAAAATAAAAATGTGAACTAAATATGAGGAGATTTTAAAATAAATTTAAAAAAAAACTCCTGGACTTTGCTTTCTATTTTCCCCCCAGCAAACTTCAGTTATGCTCCTAAAGCATGAGTTATGCTCATACTTTTCTTGGTGATCCACCCACTTATCCCCTTGATATTGATTCTTAGTCAGGCTTCCATTTGAAACCCATTAACACCCTTTCCCCAACAAACCTAGGAGTCTTTGACTCTTTCCTGACATAAATCCATTCCTCTCCTACAATACTCCTTAGCTCCCACTGACATGGATGCATACATACATATATGTGTGTGTGCCCCTATGTATATACATACACACATGTGTATACGTGTGTGTGAGTATACACACACACATATACATACATTAAGAAACAGAATCCTAACAAGTAACATAGAATACTAACCCATTTGCCAGCCCATCCTTCCTTCAACGCACTGTAATGTTTATTAACATTCAGAGAGACATTTAGGCAGAGAATAAATTGACAGAGCCCATGTTTATCTCAGAAATTTCAGAAACGGCATGAGATTTATTCGTGGAATCTTAACACCAATTCAGACTGTCATAAAACACAAAAGACCAGATTCAATAAAAACTCTGTCCAACTTTCACAACACTAGAGTCTGTGTGAGCCTTCAAAACAATCAATTTTTCCAGTTTTGCAAAGGGCTGTGCAGACTTCAGTAGCATGGAAGCCAGATGGGGCATTTCCTAACTCATGCCCTAAATTGGTTTCAAAAGTAGTTTTGAGGATCACATTTGATCAGAAGAATTTGCAAGCTCTTCCCTTTTTTTTTCTATATTTCAGAGTGCATCACACAAAGAACAGAACAACAGAACTGTAGCATATGTCTTATGCAGTTAAAAGCGTTCAAGTTGGCCTGTAAAATACAATTCTTTGGTGCTCAGTGAAAAGGCTAATATTTGATTCCCTAATCCATACTGCAGAAAAGTTGGAATTAATCATTTTTTTAAGTTGCTGTGTGTCCATGGACAGCTGTTCTTCATACATACTGTGAATGTTTCCCTTAAATTCCTAAGGACACAAGGACTTGATACTAAGCCAGTACCTCTAGAAATGGTGAAAGCTAAACACACCCCATACTGATGCTTTTACTGTCCCAACAAACTTTCTCCCACAACTAAAATGTTAAAACTTTTACCCCACAGCCCACATTCTGAGATTAGTCCAATAACTAATGTTCTGTCCAAGTAAAATACATTTTGTCATAGCTCGAAAATGTTACCTTTCACAGAAGTATAGTATTTCTGACCAGCAGGGAACATATGTCAACATTATCTATTATTACACAATGTCAGGACCAGAAAGGGAAGGTGGGTGGTGGATGTTAATAACAACTTAAGCGATTTCTAAAAGAGGCATTTGAGAAGTACAAAGCCAGAAGTTTCAAATGTTTTGTCTTATTTTCGCTGTGTCAGCAACCTGCCCCCACCACCAGTGCAAACCTAATTCTGCCTGCGACCCAACGCCTAGTTCTCTTTTCAATTTTAGCCAACGCTTTGCTAAGCTGGAAAGTTTGAAAAATACCCTAGAAAACTTCTCCACCAGAAAACGAAAAACAAAAACATATGACCAGCAATGATGAAAGCAACTCCCACTCGCTAAGGAAAAGATTATTTGTGATCATAGAGGCACATGGCTTCGAGATTTTAAGTTGTATTTCAAGTTTTCAGGCGGTTTGTGGGGGTCAAGGGCTGGGGAAACCAGGTGATTGTAGTTTTTTGTTTGTTTGTTTGTTTTTAAAGAGTAATTTTCTTTCCGGACTTTTCCAAGGTAAGCAGAAAGCCTTCTGTCAGTTTGGTATGACTGATGGAGCTGTTACAGGAAAGCAGGCAAATTCTTAACCAGAAGTGCTCTCTCACTACATAGAGGAACCAGTGGTCATATTCCATAACCGACTGGAATAGGAAATATGTCAATCTTCTCCTTGGAGAGGATTTCATCGGGTCAAGGTAACCCTTCAAAAAAGCAGCTCTGACCTGTCTTTGGCACTAACTCTGAAGTGAAAAGTTTTTTGGCTATGGAAGGTAAAGTATTTAGTATTGCTTTGGTCCAGACAGTTTTCTAGGAAAAGAGGATAAAAGTCTTTAAGGAGATTCATATCCTCATGACATTCTGACCCTAGAAAAAGGATTATCTTGGGTCCCAGATAAAGAAGTGTCTCCTGGTTGAGCCCTGTACATAAAGTAATGAGTTGTTTTATTCATGGAAGAAAAGGACATCTTCAGAGTTAATGTTTCAAGGTTTGAGTCCCATCAGGAAGCAGGCCCCCATCCACTTCTTTCTCTAGAATGTAAACACAGAGAGGGTATCATAGAATGGAAAGAGTGATACCCCAGATTCAAATTTTGCCCCAGGACCTCCTAGATCTAGGGAAAGCTCCTTAATCTCTCTGAGCCTAAGTTTTTTCATCTTTAAAATGTCGACAACAACAAAATTTTTAGGACTTACCTCAGAGATATTATGAAAATTAAAATGAAGTGCTTTGAAAACACTGAACACGCTATCAACATGCCAATTATTATTAGTTGTTATCGATGATGTTATTGTGATGATTGGTGATGGATTGTGGTTATTTTTGCAGGGGAACCATATGTAATAGGAATAGAACTAGAAATAGGTTATCTGACTTCTATTCTTGGCCCTGCCCCTGGCTAACTCTGTAACCTTAAAAAAGTCACTGGACTTCAAAAATGTTAATATAGCTGATATTTCTAGCTCATTAACAGTTTACAAGTCCACTTCCTCATGAGAGAAATGACAGAAGTAATGTAGGACCCAAGGCCTCAATTTCTCCACAGTAAAATGAGAAAAATAATATATACAGAGTCATGACAACAGTGCTTCACAAACCTTAAAATCAAATAAGTAAATATATATTATTATTATGACTATCATCTACCCCAGAGTTGTGAGAAGCATATGAGAATGTACATGAAAGTATTATTCTTGTCACAGTAAAGTCCTATGTAGATATAAGCTTTCCATAAGTTTGTTATAGTCTCTTTAAAAACTTTATTAATTTGGAACTTAAATTCAAGAAAAAGAATATTTCCATGTACATAATATAACATAAAAAGAGGATTCATTATAAAGCCACAAATTTCTATTTCACAGTTTACTTTTTTGAAAAACTATGTAATAAATACTACACATTATTTTTGAAGCTATCCTGCTTTCCTGTGCTTCCTTCTAAATTTTCTTTTGCTCTTTGCAATTTAAATTTTTTTAAATTTTATAACAAGTTTATTTATTATTTATTCTATTTGTTTTTTAAACTCTTTTTATAATAATAATAGCTCATATATACATGAGTATGTGTGTATATATATGTATACACACACATGCAATCTTATGGCTAATAAGGTCTCATATATATAACCTCACTACAACCTCATGAGACAAATAATGCAAATATTATCCATATTTACAGATGGAGAAACTGAGGTACAAAAACCTAATAACTGCAATTCAAAATTTGAACCCAGATCTTTTGACTGCAGTTTCAATGTTCTTTCTACCATGTGACATTGGTAGACACCTATCAGAAATGCTTCAATAATTTTGTGAACTCAAGTGGTACTTTCTCTAGTACATACTCACTTACATCTTTCCCATGCAACTCTTACCCATATTCTCCTGTATTCTTGTGCAGAATCCCCCCCCCCCACCAAAGTGAATTATTCTCATGAAATAAACACGCATTGCATTTCAACCCTTTAGAAAACATGATCCCAAGAGAGGAAACAGTGTATCTGAGTGGAAAGAAGCCCTGTTTCTTATTTAGACTTAATTCTAGGGTAGCATTTCTTCCTCTCAATTACTGAGGGCTGATGTATCCATCACAGATCAAGATCTCTACATATCATATGACTGGCAAATGGTACCTTTACCCTCACTAGGTAAGAATAAATGAATCTGAAATAAATCATTTAATAATCAATATATATTGTCCTTCAGATGAGACAATGCCAATGGGCACATATCAACTGAAAGGTTTTAGGCAGTTCTTCTTGCCCAGCAGAAGAGATAGGTTTTCATGGATGTACCACTACTCTTGCATCCGGTTCACCTTGTAACTAGGACACACATTTGTGGATGAAACACTGGTTGCTACAAGGGGAGCCTGTAGCCATGGAAGACAAGAAGAATCAAGTAAACTAATAAGGACCAAGTGAACCAACTCACCATGGGTATAGTTAAAGAGAAATAAATCTTATTTAAATTTACATTGAAACTTTTTAATAAACTATAAAAATTAGACAGAGAAAGGGCCTGAAAGTTCACCCAACTCTATGCTTCCCAAAGCTTAAATGGCAGAACCCTTTACTTTTAGCAATAAACTTCAGCAGAACCTTAGCACTGATATTTTTAATCATCTTTTTTAATGCTTGCTTCTAATGGTACCAAATGACATAAGGGAGATGTATTTTAGCATTACATTTTCAGATGATTTTTATTCCAAATCAAATAACTTTAGAAGTAACATATTTAGTAAGAAGGATATAATTGCCAGTTCTCTCTATGAGCCTACTGCCCAGCTGAGTCAGGAAGAGGTTTGGCAGACCCCACCATGACCAATGCAATATATTGGGGTTGGGTCAGGGCTAGAAACATGAGTAACTGCAATAAAAAAAATCTAACCTTAGGGAAATCATCAGAAAGGAAATTTTGTTCCTAGGGCAAGATATAGGAAGGCACCTTCAAATGGAATATGGAGATTTAAGGACAGTGATATGAGGGTCAATGATAGGGTAGAGGACAAGAAGAGGTTCACCCCTGTGGATTACCTGGTAGTTTTAATTCAAACAATATACTAATAAAAGATATAACTTTAAACAGATACATATATTTGCTAATTAAAGAAGAAAAAGAGTACTCACAAATAAGGGAATCCAGAAAAAGTTTCCTGTAGAAAGTAATAGTTGACCAGAGCCTTGAGAGAAGTCAAGAATTCTAAGCAACAAAAGTAAAAAAGCATATTCCAGGTATGGGGGCAACCTGTACAAAAGTTTGGAGATAAGAAATGGAATTGAAAGTTTGGTAACCAAGTAGGTTATTTTGGCTGGAACATAATATGTGTGAAAAGAAATAATATGAAATAAGCCTATAAGGTAAGTTGAAACCAAATTCTTAAGCGTTTTAAATGCCAGGATAAGAAGATGCTATCTCAGAGTCAACAGGGAGCCACTGAAGAGTGTTGAAGAGATTAAATGACATGGTCAGTGTCCAAAAGTATGACACTCAGTGATTAGGGGAGTGACAGAATGCTACTTCAAGAAAATCATTTTAGCAATGACTTGGGAGGTGGAGAGAGATGGAGCCTGTTGTCATAATACAAATGAAAAGTGCTGAGGGGACTAAACTAGAATGCCATCTGGGTGAGTGGATAATAAAGATGCAAGAAATGCCCTGGAGAGAGAAAGAGGAAAAAATAGCAACTGACAGGATATGATAGGTGAAAAAAAGGGAAGAATCAAGAATGATGCTGCAGTTTCAAATCTAGGTATACCCAGAAAAGAAATAGGGAAGTTTGGAAGAGAAGTCAAAGTGGGAGGGGGGAGGATAAGCTCAGTTTGGGACATGTTGAATTTGAGATGCTTATGAGATGTCTAGGTGGAAATGTCCAATAGACATTCCAGCTCCAGCTCTTAGAGCTCAGGAGAGAGCCTGGGACTGGCTATAGAAATTAGGGAGTCAGTTACTAAGAAATGAGGACTGTGTTGATAAGACCTTCAAGAAAGATAAAGAGATGGAAAAGGAAAGGAAAGGTTCTTTTCCAAATCTTAAAGTTAAATTGGTTTAAAGAAGGAAAAAAATACACATATATACTCAGTTGTGTATTGATATCTATCTTACCCAATAGGAAAATAGGAGGGGAAGGAGATAAGAGAAAGGGTGGGGAGGATGATTTAAAAAAAAAAAAAGAGGACAGATTAAGGGAGGCAGTAGTTAGAAGCAAATTAGTCTTTTGGGGAATGACAATAAAAAGAGAGAGAAAGAAAGAAGAAACAGGAGAAAATGGAATGAAAGAAAAAAGTTATTAATCATAACTGTGAATGCTCACCCATAAAATAGCAGCAAATGGTAGAATAGATTAGATACCAGAACCCCAAAATTTATTGTTTACCAGATACACACTTGAAACAAAAGACAGAGTTAAAAGAAAGAAATGGAAAACTAAACTTAACTTTAAAAAAAAAAAGGCAAGGATAGAAATCTTGATCTCAGACAAAGCAATTATAAATAAAGAAAGACCCAATTAAAAGGGAAATCAGGAAATTTACATTTTGCTAAATATAAGAGGAAAGGAGAGAAGGGGAAGGGAGGGAAGAAAGAAAGAGAGAGGGAGGGAAGGAAGGAGAAAGAGAGGGAAGGGAAGAAGAGAAGGGGAACAGGAGGGAAGAAGGAAGGGAGGGGAAGAGGGAGGGATGGCAAAGAGGGAGAGGGGGGGATAAGAGAGAGGAAGGGAGGGAGAGAGGAAAGGAAGAGAAGGGAGGAAAAAAGGAAGAGAAGGAAGGAAGGAAGCAAGAGAGGAAAGAAGAGGGGAAAGGAGGGAGGAAGGGAGGGAAAGAAACAATGTCTTCAGAGACATAGCCATACTTCATAGACAATGAAGTAATATCAAAAAAGTTTATAGCGTGTTTCTATGATAAAGAACTCATTTCTAAAATATATGCTGAATATGGAACTGAAACAAATAATCACCATTCCAAAAATGATATCAAAAGATATAAATAGGTAATTTTTCAGAAGAAATCAAAGCTATATGAAAAATGCTCTAAATCACAATGGATTAAAGAAAGGAAAATTAAAACACCTCTGAGATATCACCTCACATCTATCAGAAATGGCAAATGTTAGAAAAGATAAGGGGCAAATAGGTACATTAATGACCTGTTGGTACAGTAATGAACTAGTCTAGCCATTCTGAAGAACAATTTAGAAATAGGCTCAAAGGGCAATAAAATTGTGCATATCCTTTGACCCAGCAACACCTTTGCTAGATCTATATCCCAAAAAGATCAAAAAAAAGGACAAGAACCTATGTTTAAGGAAGCTTAATTTACAATGGCAAAGAATTGGAAATTGCAGTGATATTTCTAATTTGGGGAATGACTGAACAATTTGTGGCATATGATTGTGATGGCACAATATCTTTCTATGGGAAATGGGGGAGGAGACTCAGGAAAACATGGCAAGACCTATATAAACTGATGCTAAGTGAAGTGTGAATTGGAAGATCATTGTTCACAGTAAAAGCAATGCTATAATTTTGATCAGCTGTAGAAGACCTGACTACTCTAATTAATACAATGATCCAAGGCAATTCTGAAGGACTCATGATATAAAAAAACATACTACCCACAAAAAAGAAAACTGATAAATTCTGAATAAAAATTGAAATATAATTTTCTCACTTTCTTTTTCTTTGCCTTTAAAAGATATATGGCTATTATGGAAATATTTTGTATATTTTCAGGTACAAATTCCCAAGTACAGAAGAAATTCAAATAAGCTGATGAGAACTCTGATTTGGTATCATGTCTAGTGACCCTAATGTACAGTGTGTGCTATCTTGTAAAAAAATAAAAATAAAAAACCCCCACAGTTTTGGCAAAATTACAAAGACTTTTACAAAGTAAAGTTATTTCAAACAGAAAATTGTCAGAAGTTTTAAATGAACACGAGGTAAATCCCAAAAGGTATTAGCTTATGTAAACAAATGAGAAGATGAAGATTACAACAAGGCAGAGGTTCTCGACCATTTTTGTGTCATGGGATTCCTTTGGCAGTCTGATGAAGTCTACAGACTCCTCGCTTTTCAACATCATATGCATAAAATAAAAATACATAGGAATGGTTAAAAAAGAAACTGATGATATTAAGATTTTGGAGGGGGGACCTCTGAGTTTAAGTTTAGAGACTAGATTAAGAACCCCTTTTTAAGTACTTCATGAGGTAAATTATATCAGCCAATTTTTCTAATTATAAAACCCCTTTTTAAGTGTCTCCTGATTTAAGTTGTCTCAGCAAGTATTTTTTTTTTCCATTTACAAAAAAAACTTTTTAAGAGTATTTTATCTGTTCTTTAGCAGGACAGCAACATGCTACTGATGGTGGGACAGGGAAAGAGGGTCAAACTCTGTCAAGTAGTAGCAGTCCAAGATCAGAGGAGTGTTAAGAGTAAACCAAAATGCTAGAATCCCATCTGTGGAGTACCAAATTCGAGAGGTAAAAGGCAAGGCAGGGAAACATAAAGGACTTCAACCAGTGCTTCTATCCTTCTAAGGAAGAATTATCACACGTGTGATGTGATAGTAACAATGCTAACAGTGAGAAAAGGAGCAGGATCTTCCTGGATGAGCAAGCAGCCCCATTGTCTCAATGAGTTCTTTGTTGGTCAAGTACAGACTTAAAAGTGCAAAAGTGGGAGAGATAGGATCATCAACCTTCTAACATTGCCCCAGGGTTAGGCAAAATCAGAACCTGCCCTTTGCAACCTTGGACAATATTCTGGTTGCATCCAACCCAAGGCAAAACCAGGGGTAATGGAAGGGCAGAGTCACATTATTCTATTTTAGCCTTACAACAACTCTGCCAGATAAATAAATGAGTTATTATCCTCAGTTTACTGGTAAGAAACTGGCAAGCAGAAAAGTGAAATGAATAGTATAGTGGAGTAACACTCAAACCCTAAGCCTAATGCTAATTCCACTATATCACTGTGCCTCACCAAGTCAAAAAGTAAGAAGATTTAGGGGACATTCATAAATCCTAAACACATGAGAACTTGTAAATCATTGTAGCAAAATACAGAAATTTTCGTTCTAATATTCTTCCTTTCAGCAAATATTAGCATTATGTCCCAATTTGGCCTCCATAAACACTACACTGTGATTATTGTGACAACTCAAGAATTTCAGCCTGAAATTTTGGATGCCAAAGTTTATTTTGTAATCTAAAATCAATTTTAATTTAAAGTTTTGACTGATATTTATATTTAAATTTAGTCTTTTTTTGCATCGCAATTAAAGACAGTTTTGGGGGTGAACAAAGAAAAATGAATATAAGAAATATATCAAAATACCTATGTAATTTTGAGTATTTTAAACATTTTGATTGAAAAATAGGTAAATGTTTATTTTTACAAAATTAAAATTAAAAAATGTCATGAAGTTTAAATGTTATATGAAAGTATTACCTTCCTTCCACAAAAATCATCAGAGAAGTAAACTGTTCTAAAGTCTTCTATGTCTGACAAGTATGAAGATTAGTCATCAGCATTTGTAAGATCTACTCTTGGATATGTACATCACATATTTTGCTTCAAAAATTGTCTTAAACCTTTTCCTAGTTAACACAATCACAATGCCTAGATGATGTCATCTTTAAATTGTAGCATTCAACTATCAATCATTCTGACATTATCCTATGGAACTCCAATACTTCTTCATAGCCTAGAGATTTTTGCAGCCAAGTACTAGTTATTGCAGATTTTGCCAAATCAGAAAAGTTTTCAGCATTGGTGACAGACTGGTGACAGATATCTGAGGACCAACTTAACAAAGAATGGGGCTCACAACTAAAAAAAGTTGAATGAATGAATGAATGAAAAAGTATGTGCAAATACTGTTCTAAGCATGAGGCATATTGATAGAAAAGGTTATTTCTCTCAAAGAGTTCGTATTCTGACTAGGAAAGAGAAAGATGCAGAGATTCTAAGACTACATGATAAAGAAGAATAGGGAAGTTAAGGAGTCCTTAGGAATCAAAGGTTTTAGGTACCACAAGGCAAGGAGCCTATTGGACAATGACCCATCTTCAGGGAGGAAAGAGCAGACCTAAGGGAAAGGGTGGAGTGACAATTCTGAGTTCCCTCTGGCAGGGGCAAGGATAGGGATAAGGTTAGTGTTTGGTCAGGAGGAAAAAAGGAGAAAGTAACTTTGACAATCTCTGGTCTCTGGCCATCTCTGGTGAAGTCTGTGGTGGGAAAGATTAAAGGCTTTCTGGGCTCCTTCTCCTGCCAGATCACTATTGTCCATGGTTTCTAGGCAATCTAGAAGAGAAGTTGGGGAGGTATAGTTCCTGCTATAGCTAGGATTTTTCAAGTTTCCTCAAAGGGAGCTTATCACAAAAGACTGGTCAATAAGAGGAAAATTTTGGGGGGCCATGATGATGCGTGAAATTAATAACAACCATAATAACAATGATAACAAAACACTCAAATTGTTCTGTATTTTCATTTTTGTGGATTGTCAATAATGTAGCTAGAAATCTATTCATGTCTGCCTTTCTTGTGGGACCTTTACCTATGCCCTGCTTAAATTCAAAGAGATCAACTCAAACTTTAGAAACCCTACTTAGCTTTCTCTTGACTTCATGAGGATAATAATGGAACACACAAGCTGCTAATCAGTAATCCCACACTCTCACCACATTGGCAAAATGTGGGGGGAAAAACATGCTAAGAATCATTACAATTTTTAGATCACTCATGAACTTAATTTAGCTCTTCATAGTCTATCAATCAAAATATTTATTAAATGCCTAGTAGGCAATGAGGATATAAAGACAAAGAATGAAGTAATCTGATTCTCAAGGAGCTTACATTCTAACATGGGAAAAAACACATACACACATACACACACACAAGTAAGCAAAAAATATAAATATAAAATAATTATAAAAAGAACACACAGGTCAGTTTCTTCCTAAAATGTGGCACCCCAAAATGAATACAATAAGTAATTATTAAGTGTCTACTATTTGCCAGGCTGTTTACTAAACACTAAGGATATTCCCTCCCCCCCAAAAAAAGTCCTTGATCTTAAGGACTTTACAGTCTCAAGTAGGAGATAACATGCAAACAACTATGTAAAAACAAAATATATATAGGATAAAATGGATACAGAGAGAAGACACTAAGATTAAGGACTGGGAAAGGCTGTTGGCATAAGGTCAGACTTTAGTTGAGACTTAAAGGAAACCAGGGATGGTCAAGAGGCAGAAATAAGGAGGAAGAACATTCCAGGACTAAGAGATAGCTAGGGAAAAAATCTCAAAGCCCAGAAATGGAGTGTCACGTGTTGGAAGAACAGCAAAGAGGATACCACTAGATCCGAGTTCTTCTTGGAGAGGAAGGTATAAGACTGGAAAAATAAGAAGAGCCAGCTTATTAAGGATTTAAAAAATCAAATTGGAGCACAGTACAGTGGTACAACTACCTGCTGTATTTTAGGTGTCATACCTCTTTTAATTTAATTTTTTTAATTAAAGTTTTTTATTTACAGAACGTATGAGTAATTTTTCAACATTGGACTTTGTAAAACTTTCTGTTCCAAATTTTTCCCTCCTTCCCCCCCACTCTCTCCCCTAGATGGCAAGTAGTCTAATACATGTTAAATATGTTAAAACATATGATAAATCCAATATATACATAAATATCTATACAGTTTTCTGGCAGCAACCTCTTTTAATTTCACCTGAGATCACATGAGCTTTTTTTGACTACCATGTTAAACTGTTGGCCCAGATCTTTTCCTTAAGAATTGTTGTCTAACCACATCTCTTATATTTTGTTCTTTGGAAAATTTTTATTAATTGAAGCATAGGATTTGGGGTAGATATCTATTAAATTTCATCTTATTAGACTAGACCTATCATTCCAGACTGTCAAGATCTTTATGAATTCTAATTTCACACAATGCATAAAGTGCCGTACCATTTTTAGATCATCATAAATTTTGTTAAGTATGCCATGCCTACTGTCATACAAGTCATTGACAAAAATGTTAATTAGTACAGGATCAAAAATAGATAGATCTATGGAGCATGAGAGATTCAGTCAGTATTGAGTCAACCTTAATTTTATAGTAAGATTGTCCAAGATGAGAATTTCTTCATCAATGGAGCATGAGAGATTCAGTCAGTATTGAGTCAACCTTAATTTTATAGTAAGATTGTCCAAGATGAGAATTTCTTCATCAACAAATAAGAAAATAAAAAGAAATTGTAAATAATTGGAAAGATGTTTCATAGATTCTCCTCAGATGAGCAAATAAAAGAGTTGGAGTAATTGGTTTCATCCTATTAACAATAACAAAAAGTAATGATAATTCTTTGGGTACTTGGTCATCTGACCTTATACTAATGATGAACATAAGTAAACAGATCATCATGAAGATAACTACAACTCATGTGTTGCCATTTGCTATGAAGGATGAAGTATAGAAATTCTACAAAGAATTTGACAAGATAATAATAATACCCCAAAATAATTGAGGTATATACTTTAATACTTGATGAAAATTTGGGTAGACATTAGGAAATATAATGTTTGAAAATCCTATGATTCTATGAAAAATAAGTTTAGAACTAAGAAATGAATAATGCCAAAAGCTCAAGCTTTTCAAAAATCTTATGTTTGTGTAATATTCCTTTCCAAAAGAGAATCAGAAGGCATGGAAAGAACCACATTTTTGGAGTTTGTTTGTTTTGTTTTGTTTTATGTTTGCTTAGGCAATTGAGGTTAAGTGACTTGCCCAGGGTCACACAACTAGGGAATGTTAAGTGTCTGAGACCAGATTTGAACTCAGGTCCTCCTGACTTCAGGGCTGGTGCTCTATCCACTGTGCCACCTAGCTGCCCCCTTGTTTTGTTTTCTAATGAAATAAATTATATCTTAAAGAGCAAGAAACAATTATTAGCATAGCAGTCAATACAAAATCATCTGTCAGTGTGCAGTCAGATCAACTGTTAGACTAAAGGTCAAAATAAATAAGTTTTTTAAAAAAGCAAAGATAGCAATAAGACACCACATGTGATTACAGCAGATCTAATTCAATAATCTCCCATCTCTTAACCATAAATATACATGTGTGTATATATGTGTGTGTACATACATGTATTTACAATATAGATGTATATATGTTCTTTTTTCACTTTTGTTCATTTTTGGTGCCTGTAAAAGAAATAGGTAGATATGTAGACAGAAAGACAATCAGACAGATAAATAGATAGTTCTTGCACAGGAACTGAAGGTAAATAAATTTTAAATTCATTAGGAGAATATGAGAATATTGGTTTGGATTAAGACAATAAACGTGATTACAGTAGGTTTAATCTAACCTATTTTGGCAATCTTCTACCCTCCAACACGGATAAAAGGTAAAATGTATGCATACATGTATATGTATGTATGTTTACATTTTAAATTATGCATATTGTGTTTTATATATCATGTTATATGTAGCCACATGTATGATATATGTATAGATACATGTGTGCTTTTTTCAGATATGTTGATCTTTAATGCTTGTCCAAGAGGTAAGTACACAAAAAGATAGATAAGCAGATATATCTTGGATAGGTAATGCAGAAGAACAAAGCTGAATTTAAGAGTGAACAGGAGAATAACAAGGAGAATATTGGCTTGGATCAAATTTGAAAAACTGAATAGTGCTTTCAAAGATCACAGGCTAATTGTACCTTTTTTAATACTAATATTATCCTGAAGGTGGCTAAAATTCCAAAGAAATCAAAATTTCAGGTGTCCTAAAAAGCAATACAAGTATACATAATGAATATAAATAAGCCATCATTTATCACTACATGTGACTTGAATGGGAAAAGTGTTATAAAAGACATGTTATTTAGGGTATGTGTAAGTAAAAGAGGCAAGTCAATGAAAGAGGGAAGAATAATTGATAGTCTAAATACTGCACTGATACCACTGAATTGCTTTTGATACCTTTTTAATTGTATATTTGTTTTTATATTGTCTAGATTTCGCTAGATGTCTTTCCCCTTCCCTCCCAGAGGGCTATACCTAATAACATTTTTTAAAGAAGAAAAAGAAATTTAACAGTTATTAATAAGTCTGACGTTATATGTAATGCCCCATATCTATAAATCCTGGCCTCTAAAAAGGAACAAGGAAGGGTATGTAGGTGTGTGGGTATGGGTGTGGAGGGTGTGGGGATGTATATATGTATGTGTTTGAGGTGGAGTTAGAACTTTATAATTTTGTAATGATGTCTATTATTTTGTGATTATTGTTTTTTTTCCATTAACATTGTTATCCTAGCTCAGCCTACTTCATTTACTTCATTTTTATCAGTTCATGTAAGTCTTTTCACATTTCTCTGTATTTATTCTTCTAGTCATTTCTTACTACACAGTAATATTCTATTACATTCATCAACCGCAAATTATTAAGCCATTACCTAAGTAAGCATTTATTTTGTTTCCAGTTTTTGTCTGCTGTAAATAGATGGACATAGTTATAGATATAGATATGTAAGTATTATAGTATTAATACAAGATGTATGTGAAGTCTTTCATTTTGTCATTAACCTTCCTAAAGATACCCCTGAATTATTAAAAGAAACAAAGTCTGCTTCAATGATCCTCCATCAAAGTTTTACACTGATGCTTGTCATGACCTAGAAACCCACAGTACATATGCTGTCTGAGGACCAGACTCTTCCAAAATAGGCTGACACCAGGTGATGTATTAATTTGGCCACAGCAGCCACAAAATGGCAACTTGTGACTAATGCCTAATATTATCTGGCACTTGAATTAGGTGTTAATTGTACATTTGAAAAATTCTAAATATAAAAGAAAAACAGGGAGGAAATATTCCTGACTGAATAAAGTTCAAATGGTTCACCATCAGCAGATAACAAGACCAAATTATATAACTGTAGAACTGAAATGACCAACCACAGCATGGCTAAGCTAATTATTTTGGCCATGCTAATCACTGATTTGGATCACCACACAGTCAATATCATTGATTCCTACAAAACAGATTGTTTGAAGGGTTGAAAATACCAAACCAGCTGCTCACAACCAATTTAGTTGCAAATATATAGGCACAATCTATATTTATTCCCACACATTCTTGACTGTAGCTCTTGCTCTTACTTTAAAGTAGTTGTGGAAGCTTGATATAGAAGGGAGACAACAGTTCATTACAAACAGGCCTGCCTTACAGGGAACCAAGGTCCCTTTAAGGTCCAAAGTGGCCCCCAATGCATCATAGAAGCATTTACACGGTTACAAGGATAGCCTAGAGCTCAGAAAAGTCTCTTTTTCCTCAACCTGCCCTTCTCACTCACTCCACATATCCAATGCATTGCCAAATCTTTTTTTTTCTACATTTGCATTTCATGTCTATATCCTCTTTTCTCTATTTACATAATCGCCCCATTAGTTTAGGTCTTCCTCACTTCTCACCTAAAGCATTATGATCACCTTCTAACCGACCTCCTTGTTTCAAATGTTTCTTCACTTCAAGAAATCCTCCTCTTCAGCTGTGAAGATGATTTTTCCAAAGCATAGATCTAACCCTGTCACTCTTCCAGCCAAAGAACTCTAGTGACTCATTAGTTCCAGGATCAAATATATGCTTCTCTGTTTTATATTTAAACATCTTCATACTTTGGTTCCTTTCTAACTTTTTGATCTCCAAACTCTTAAAATCCTTTCTACAAACTATATTAGCCTATTTGCTACTCTTTAAATAAAATACTTTCTCCCATCTGTGTGTCTTTGGACCGGTTATCCCCAATATTTGGATTACCTTGTCCCCTTATCTTTGCCTCTTAATTTTCCTTGTCCCCTTATCTTTGCCTCTTAATTTTCCTTCAAGACTTAGTTCAAACAGCAGTTTCTATAAGGAAGAGAGGCTATGTTGAACTTACTTTGTAATTCCAGCAAACAGCAGAGCACCTGGAAAATAGTAAGTGCTTAATAAATGCTTGTTGCCTGACTGGTCTTTTCCCAGATCAAATTCCTTTCCAGAAGAAAAGGAAAAAGCAGAAAGCAACTCTTTTTTTTGTTACTTCTACATTCTGTGGTTAACTTTCTTGTGGACTATTAATATCACATGAGGGCCATATTGTAATACATTTTCATTGCATGTAGGAATGTTACATATACATGCAGAGTAGTGTATGTCATTTGGCTGGAGCCTCAGAATCCAATGACTTCTGATCTGCTGTTAACTCTCAGCATAGCTGGGGATTACATAATCTTTCAATGCCTCATTTTAATTACTTATAAAATGGGAGTAGCCAATGAGTCATAGTCAAATAGTTGATGACCAGTGAAACCAAAGAGTGGTTTTAATTTCTTTTGATTTCTGGTTCAGTTTACTGCTGGATAAAAAAATTAAATACAGAGTAGAGATGGAGAAAGTGAGTGACTTTATTTACATAAGTGCTGTTTATCTTATTAAAGAAATAAGTACCTAAATTGCTTAATTACAGCAAATCAGCATTTAACTTCTCAATGAAATATTTTAGCATGCATAATCTTACATATATGATATCTTTCTCATATACTCAGAATTACTCTGTTGGAAGAATTGGAAACAAAAGGTAAGTTATAGTATACCTAAAACTAATTTAAAATGAAATTTAAAAAAATAACAGTAGTACAAAGAGCAAAGCAAATTATGTTTTAGCTTAGACAAGGAAAAATAATTATCCACTTAAAGAATATTGCCTTTTGTCAATTGCTGGAATAAATCACTCCACTGATAACAGTTTAATACATAGTGAAGATAAGATGATGATAAATATAATACAAAACACAGTAAACTGGGCCAGATTCAATGTGATCAAAGTTACCCAGTAACTAGAGGAATGACTTACTAAAAGTATTAAAGTGGCCCAGAAAGTGCCTAACAACCCAGGAAATAGCCCATTCATAATAACAACTGACCTAATTTAATTTTGAGTAAATGGGCCCTTGCTGTAAGCCTACTCAAATACTTTATCCTCTTATTTTAAATGACAATTTTAGAAAAAGCTATGTCATGCAATAAGTACTTTTGATGGGAAATACTAATTCATAATTAGACCTCATATGATCTAGTCAATAGAAGTGATGCCCTTGCCTTACCCTGAAAAACACCAACAAGCTATCTTATTTCCTAAACCTTAGTTCCCCTACCTATAAAATGGGATTTCCGTCCCTATCTCAAACATCTAAGCCAAAACTATTTTTCATGTTGTGACATTCGGGTAAATGACACTGCTGTTTCTTTCTTCAGGACAAAGAATGAATTCTGGGAAGCTTTGTGATACAATAGAAAGATCACTGACTCTGAAGTCAGAGGACTTGTACTTAAATCTCTTTTCTTATATTTAACTACTCGTGTGATCTTGGATAAGTCCTATTTGACCTCCTTGAGTCTCAGTCTCCTTAATTATGAAGTTGGAGTGGAGGAAGAATAACTAGATGACCTCTGAGTTCCTTTCCAGGTCTAGATCGATAAAATTATGAACACTGGAATATGCAAGGGTGTGTTTAGTGTGAAACCAATCCTTTTATTTTACAGGGCAGAACCTATCACGTTGCAAGTGTGAAAATAGGTGTGAACCCCCTAACATCCCCTCTATTGCCTAGGAGGTCTCCTCTTATTTTTAATTTGGTAAATGGCTATACTTTTGTTCAATAAAAATTTTAATATACCTCCTTCCATTCCTTTTCTTTCTTTTCTTTTTATTTTTTGCTCTTCAGTTATTGTTTTTTTTTAAAATACATCCCTTTTAGGATCCTGGGACATGAGTTCACAAGGAATATCATCTTGCTATCACTGGTGGAAAAGATAGGCAAAATACCACGGCAGGCATTTTCATTCCACAACCAACCTACTAACATAAAAAGTATTAGTGACTGTTAAATATTTTACAAAAGGAGTAAGAATGTTAACCAAACTTTAGTGGTGGGAGTGGGTATGAGGGAGGACAAGGAACATTTTGCACCTAACATTAACTTCAGGAATAAACACGGTGGAAGGATCAAATGAGATAATAGATGTGAGAGCATTTTGTTAACCAAGTATTCCAAGGATCTGTCCTTGGCCTTGTGCTGGTCAACATTTTTTTTTTTTTTATCAATGACTTGAATGAAAACATAGATGCCATGCTTATAAAATTTGTAAATGAGACAAAGCTGAAAGAGAGAGCTCATGGGTTAGATGACATTCAGGACCCAAGGATTTTTTTTCTCCAGGCTAGAATGATAGAATGAATATAAAAAGATGATCTTAAAGGGGACAAATGTAAAGTCAAAATTTGGGGTTCAAAAAAAATCAGCTGCTCAAGTAAACACGGAGAAGGTATGGAGAGATATAATAAATACCCATGAATTATTGAAAACTCTGTGGAAAGCTCAATATAAATCAATTCAGATATGGCAGCCAACAAAAGCTAATTGAACCTAAGACAGTATTAATAAAGGAACAGGATCCCAAAGAAGGAATACGATGATTCCTGTGCTCTCCATCTTAGCCACAACACACTTGGAATACTCTGTAGCAGATATTAGAAAGAATAGTAACAAACTAAAGCATTTCCACAGGAGAATGGCCATAAAGGTTAGAAAACTAGAAACTGCAACATATAGTTTAAAGAAACAGGAATATTTCACCCTGGGAACATGGGGTAAAGTTGGATAAGAAGAAGGGAAGAAAGGCCTATTGGCTCTTTTATAGTAGTAGCAGCAGCAGTACTTGTAGTTGTAATAATAGTAGTAGCAGCAATAGTAGTAAGTTGTATAGTAGGAGTAGCAATAGTAATAATAATTAGGATTTTTTTTTTTGCAAAGCACTTTACAAATATACCATTTAATCATCACAACTAAGGGAGATAGATCCTATGATTTTTTCTACTTTACAGATGAGGAAAGTGAGGCACACAGCAGTTAAGTGATATCCCAGAATCACAGTTAGCATGTACCTGGAGCTGGATTTGAATTCAGGTATTCTTGATTCAGGTTCAGCACTCTACCCACTGCTTTCAAATTACTATTAAAAATTATGTCAAGTAGAAGAGTAACTTTCAAGTGAAGAAGTAGAAACAGGAGGTGGATGTGTGTGCTGAAGTGTGCTGAAGACAGCTTTGATAGTTGAAATTCAGTATAAAAAAGCATTTACTCCTAGGAAATCGACAATCTACATCTGCAAGTCATGGTTTGACTAATTGTTTTATTGATTGTTTATACTTAATAAAGTATTAATAATGCAAATTAAACTTTAAAATGTTTGTACTTATACTTTTCTCAGAAAGCCCAGTTATTAAACATTTGCCAACATACTTCTGTATTGTTCTGTAAACATGACTTAAACTCAGGAGGAGTACAACAGAAGGTAAAGAGAATGAAGTCATGACCATAGAGCCCTGATACATATCAGTTAATAAGAATAACAATGGATAGAGTACTGGTCCCAGAATCAAGAAAATTTATCTTTGTGAATTCAAATCTGGCTTTAGACACTAGTTGTGTGACCCTGGGAAAGTCTATCAATCTTGTTTACCTCAGTTTCCTCATGTGTAAAATGAGTCAGAGGAGGAAATAGCAAACTGTCCCAGTATCTCTGTCAAGAAAAACCTTAAATTTGGTCATAGTCAGACATGAGTGAAAAACAACTGAACCCATCCTAGCTCTAAGCTATCTTTCTAGCCTAATAATATATCTTTTCCCTACCCACACTCAAATTGGCCTTCAATCTGTTCTTTACACAAGCACTCCAAATCTTAAATCCCTACCTTTTTGTTGACTACTCTTCATGCTTAGAATAGATTTCCTCCTGACCTGCAACTCACTGAATCCCTCACATGTAGAAGTTTTTCCTAATCTTCCCTCCACCTGCTGATGGCTTCTCTCCCTAACAATTATGTATTTATTTTTTTATTTATTCTGTGCATATTGGTAGATGTTTTGTTGTCTCTTATAATCAAATGTAAGTCCCTTGAGAACAGAATCTTTTTTTGTCTGTGTCCTTTGTACCTGATACAGTGCCTTGATGTGTAGAAGATATATAATAAAGGTTTATTGATTGTCAGTTCTCCATCACTGGAGGACTTCAAGTAAAGGTTATATGACCCCTTGTAATCAATCAAAATATGAGGAAATTCTTACAATTTCTCCAGATCTAAAGTTCCTATCATCAAATTCAATTGGCTAACCTATAGCAATTACTCATTCTTAATCATGTTGATCTGATGTTTGTGCTCTCAAATTGTTCATAGTCTTAAGATTTTACACATTTTATTACACTGAAAAAGATAAAGGGTGGTTTTTTCATACCACTTTATTATCTTGTAAGTGATAGATCTCACTCTATCAGTACTCCATTTTTTCCCTTTCATGAAAGAATTTACAAAAATGTTACCAAAGTCCATGCCCACTGGTCATATGAAGCTTTCTTCATTAATATCACAAGTTTCTTTTTTTTGACTCTCTTTTTTACTTTCTTACTAAAATGATGATTTTATAGGTTATCCTTTTTTTTGTACCATCAAGTAACTATTCTTTCCAAATCTTTTTCTTTCAAAATCCATGTGCTTTGGGAAAAATGTGGGGAGAGGTGGTCCACCATTTTTTGTCCTTCCATCTTTCATTTTTTCAACATTCAATGTAAATCTATAAAAACAACTTCTCTATGCAAAATACCATATTTGGCACCATGGGAGACACAAAAATGAGTAATGCATGTGCCCTGTCCAGGAGTTTAATGGGGGGAAGGGGAAGTTAAATGGCTTGAACTTCTGCTGGTTCCACTGGTATGTCACTCCCTCTCTCAACTTATATTTTATTCTATCCATCTTTCATCTACTACTCCCTCCCTCTCTTTGCTCCTGGTTTTCATGCCTAGCTCATTCTTTCATGCAAAAATAAGGGCTACTGGCTATTTTTCTGATGCTGGCTAATTGGAGTTCATATTCTTCCAACAATCCCTCTGAAACTTGAGGTGAAAAGGACCTATTATAATCTAAATTTACTTGGCCAAACAAACTAGATAAACAATTCTGTTTACCTCCTCAGAAGCATTGTTATGCCATTGTGTGATTTCCATATAGGACATAATGAATATAATATAACACAAGAACAAAAGAATAGTATGAAATTATTTTAATAAACAACAAGAAATCATTTATAGCATAATTGGTCCTTTAGAAAAAAAAACTATCTTTTTTATTTATTTTTTTAATTCCTTTATTTTGAGCACATTGTGGTTTGATTACCAGAATGCAATTCATTAGAGGGAACCAGTGGTGCTAGTGAGGCCTGGATGCTGATCAAAGTTAATAGGGTTACATGTAAAGTCCTGTAATTCTTTTTTAAAAAATCAACTGCAAAAAATAAATAAATAATCCTATAGGTACCTTATGGGGAGGACCATAATAGACAAATAACTATACCAGAAATAGAACATGACAAATATGCAAGAGAGATGAAAAGGGCCATAAAGATTCCTATCGGGGAAAAGATTATTTCTGACAGGGAGTGGATGGCAAAGAGCTTAATGGAGAAGGTGGCTCTGGAATGAGGCACCAAAGGATGCTTTAAACATTTTCTGAAATTTTATTCCTACATGGAAATGAGGTGACAATATCCTCAATTCCAACAAGTAATAAATTCAACTTACAACATCAAAAACTGAGGTGATGCAAAATATCCATACATAATTGGCCTCCTATTTCAAAACTATAGTCTCTTAGTCAAACAGTTTTACATGTGTACCCATTTATATATTATATCTATGTAAACAGTCATTTTGAGAATGGAAGTTTTTAAACAGAGATTGAATAATGTATTACCTACCAAAGAACTCAGCATGTATGTGTGAGGCTTTTTTGTATATCTGTATATACTATTAAATAGGAAAGTGTTGATCCTAAATTAGCTAAAATTAGCCAAACACAAGTCTTGATAATTGTGTGTTGATATGTTCTTTGACATCCATAGATAGACCTATGATCATTTCTCTCATTTAGAAAAAGCCTGCTTCATGTAGAACCTTAGAGCTAACATCAACATGGTCAGAAAATTAATTTATCCCTGACCTCACAACAAATTACTTGTCATTTCACGCCTTAAACTACAGGTAAATTTAGCCATTTTGAAGCAATGACAATATCAGTGGATCTTGTTCACCCCCACAGTTGCTTTATTAACTTTATTATTAAAACAGGAGTGCTAGTTTTATTTTCAATTTGCCCAACAGACAAGTTGTATACATCCTGTGCCAACAGAAAAGTGAGCCTCTTCTTAGAAGGGTCTCTCCTCTAAGAAGGCTCCTTCTCTTCAATCAAATTCATTTTTCCTCCCTTGTGAGATTGTAATCATTTGGATTAAACAACTAAAATCAGAAGCAATGCACGAATACTCCCTAACACGTTTGGAAGTCAAAGTACTATAGCGCAGATAATAAAGGAAAGAAAACATAATGCCATTGCACAGTCATTCAAGGAAGCACAGCTTCCTGAATTTGCTGTCATAGAGGTCAAAATTCTGATACTGTAAGGCTTCTAAGTAGCCCTTTAGCCCCACTAGTTCCCTCTAATGAATTACATGCTGGTCACCAAACCACAAAATGCTCAAAATGAAGAGATTAAAAAAATAAATGAAAAGATAGTTTGGCAATTTTATATTTTTTTTCTAAAGGACCAATTATGTTACAAATGATTTCCTGTTGTTATTTAGTAAAATGACTTCATACTATTCTTTTGTTCTTGTATTATATTATATTGAATATGACCTGTATGGAAATCACACCATGGCAAAGCAATACTTCTGAGGAGGTAAACAGAATTGTTTATCCAGAAGCATTATATGTTCATGCAAAAATGGCATTTAAAGCTTGTGGTCAGATCAAAAAACCACAACTGTAATTGTTTATTTATATAGTCAACCATTACTCTGTAGTGTAAGTTTACTTTTTTTTTTATTTCTAAACAATTCTGAATTAGAGCTAGAGTGGAAGAAGCATCACTTCCTAAATGATTAAAGACAAACAGCTTATGTCTACGCTTGTAGAAAGATGTTTTAATATATAAATTATTTACTTTGTCAAGGCTTATAAGTTTTCATTTTTATGCTGCCATTGAAACTACATGATAACGAGACCATTTGGTGGAATTTCTCCATTTTTCTCTTCAGTTCAGGGCAGCTGGCTTCTTTCCTCTCTGAGGAGAAAGCTAAAGAATATTTATCACTCTAACAGTGACTCAAAACAAACAGGAAGTCTTCATCAGCAGACTCCTGGGCAAAGCTGATATTAGGTACTGGCAGAAAGGAAACAGAGGCCTCATTCTGTAGGAGTCAGACATACAATATACATGCAGATGTAGGAGATAATAAAGTTAGAGATTCTCCAAATTATGGCCACGTCCTCCAAAGATTAAATGCTACTTCAATGCTCGCCAGGATAGAAGGCATGGCAAACTCCTTGGGAATTTCCCTTTCCATTGCTCTCTGGCAAAGAAGTTTGAACTGGACATGGAGAACCTGATAATCTTTATGAACCTATGTGCAAAAGGAAAACTGGGAGTGAGCTATTCTGGGAGATCTGGCTTTGATCTGGTTGCTAAGAAAAAAAAATCACTACTTTTGTTGGGAAAGATTCTGAATAGCTCCTTCAGTCAGAACAGTGTCCACAGATCACTGCTTAACTTCAGGGGAAAAGGAATTTTTTCTTTAACAATAAAAATTAAGTAGTCACTGTAAACCACAATAAATCTGTAGATGGAATGCTCTGTCATCAAATATTAGCAATGGCCCTTTGCTATAACTTGAGTTCCAAGATATACTATGAAAATCACTGGAGCATTAGTGCTGATCAGATACATGCAAATATACCTCAGCAGCACATGTGTTCCTAGAGACCTTTACCTTTACCTCCTCTTCAAGTCAGGACTATTTCAAAAGGAGGTTCTCCATTTAATTTTTTTTCTTTCATTCATGTAATTTTCAGCATAAAAACAATAAAAGACACTTTAAATATACTAAAAGTTCAAAATTCCACAGCTAACTAACCCTTGCTCAGCCAAACTAAACTGAAAATGGATTTGACTTGCAGACTTGCTGGCATTACTTCAAAACCATCAGGAAATAGAGTTTTAGGGGTCCCTTGTTTTTCCTTTCTTAATAGTCTACTAAGTAATCTGCATTTATAGAGGAACCCTGGGTTATAATAATGTTCTGTGTTTATAGAGTGCCTTCCAATAAGGAGCTCAAAGCACTTTATAGTCATTATCTAATCTTCCCAGGTGAGGTAGGAAAAGAGCTTGTCTTATCTACATTTCACAGATGAGGAAACAGAGAGCAACCTACTCAAATTTCAAGACCATCCATAGTCAAAAAGAAAACAGTCTCAAGAGCAGGGGTCTGCATTTTGTTTCTCCAGCAGTAATGATACATTTGTGTTAATCTATACATTCACACTTAATGTCCTTTGTGATCAATAGTACTCATCTGTCATATTGCTGGACAGAAATAGGATTCAGTTCATGGACTTGGATGGAGTTAACTAGTCAACTCTGGATCAAAGTCTTGATTTGCAACATGGTGTGATCAAAACTAGAACTCTGAGTAAAGCACTTAGAAGGGAAAATGCCCAATTTGAGAATGGGTCCTCAGTTTTGAAAAAGCAAAATACAACATTTATTAGTTATATAACACTAATACATAATATAACATAGAATTTTTTTCAAAATTGAGGCTTACATACTCTATGTCAATTCCTAGAAAAAGTACAGAAGTTTACAAGATTTGTTCTGTATCCATGGGAGCTGCAGCTGGTATCTGGAAGATGGGGTTTTGCCCTAGGACCTAGAAAAGGATGCCATATTGTTTCTTTCTTCCTCCTTCCCTGCCCAGCTCTGCCCTGGCAAGGGCACCAATCTTCCTCCTCTCACCCCAAATGTCTTTCTTTCCCTGACCAGCTCTGCCTTACACAGCAGCAGCAGCATGTTTCTTCCTCTTAGTGGCTGCAAATTCAGCACAGAAACCTCAGGGTGTCCCAGAGTACACTTCCTCATTCCAGAAGCCACACCACTGGCTCCTGCCAAAAGATTGTTTCCTCCCAGAAAGACCACACCTGAGGTGCCCACCCACCTCTACCATCAGTATCCCGAGTGAAAATAACATTAGTTATAGCTCTGGTAAGAGATCACTACAACCTAGCTACATTAAGAATAAATCATGCAAACCAGCCTTTTTTCTGTTTAAAACACAGTTATATGTTTTTAATTCATATATTTATTGTGTGTAAAGAGTTGTGCTAGAACTTGAAAGAAATTTAAATACAAGAAGACATGGCCCTAGCCTTCAAAGTGCTAAAAGGACTTGGAAGGACACAAGAAATAAATTAAGTAGAAAACCTACTAAAGCATAAATATATAAAAGCACAAAGTTCTACCAGAATTTTAAAGTGATAAAAATCACTTTTGAATGAGGACAACTAGGTGGTGCAGTGGATAGACCTAATAATCTTGCTGAGTTCATCTCTGGTTTCAGACACTTACTAGCTGTGTGGCCCTAAGCGAGTCACTTAATCCTGTTTGCCTGAATTTCCTCATCTACAAGAGCTGGAGAAAGAAATAACAAAACCACTTCAGTATCTTTGTCAAAAAGAATTAAGCACGACTGAAAACCACTGAACAACAAACAACAACATACATAAGAAGGTGAAAGAAAGCTTCATGAAGAAGGTATTTTAATGAAGGAAGATAACACACAGAGGGTCTGGAAGTGGTGGCAAGTTAGGGGGCTGGCTGTGAAAGGAGGCTTAGATCTAGGCAAGATATGGCAAATGCTCACTATCAGAGTTCAGAGTTGTTCCAGGAGTGGAGGTGGGAATGATAGCTTGAAAACAGGTGACATCACTGGAAGATGGCTAAGAAGTGAGGTAGACGCCTGTGTCTGGACAAGATAATATAAAAACTTATCTATCAGAGCTGTACGGTGATTCCAGAGACAGAATTCAAACTTCTTTGTGAGAAGAAGGTAGCGTTGGTGGCTGAAACTGAAGTCAGGAAGACCTGAATTTAAATCCTTTCTTAGATTTACACTAGTTATATGACTTTCAGCAAGCCACTTATCCTCTCTTTACCTCAGTTTCCTAATCTGTAAACTGGGGGTAATTATGCCACTTACCTCAAAGGGTAAAGTAAGATAATACATATATGTAAAGCACTCTGTAAACCTTAAATTACCATGTGGTATTGGATATTGTTACTTCTTCATCTATAAAATTAGAAGCATTAGACAAGTTAATCCCTAATATGCTTTCTAGGTTTTTAACATTCTGTGAACCTGAAATAGATGCATCAAAGACATGGAAGTGGAAAAACATAAGATGTGTTCATGGAAGGATGAGTAGTCCAGCTTGGCCATTGAGTACTTTGGGAAAATAAATATGAGACCACAATCTGTAAAGAATTGAAATTGTGTGTTACCTTGGATAAGTCACTTAACCATACTTGCCTTGCACAAAGGAAAAAAAAAGAGAATTGAAGTTGCAGGTGATTCAAAGGTCAATAGAAAGACATATGGTAGTAATAAGTAGACTAAAACAAATAACCAATGAAGACTTCATTCTGGAGAAGTAGCATAAAGCATATTATCAAAGGAATATATGACCTGAAAAGGATGTTGGTTGGTATGTAGTTTGGGAAATCTAATTTTTGCTCCAATGTACACACAGAATGTCAAAAAATTCAGGGGCAGTCCCCCAGCTTGTTGGGTGGGAGATGTATAACAAGATATAGATGCTTCACACAGGTTGAAAAGAAAAACATTACATTAATATGACCTCTGAATATGGAATACTGAAACTGAATAAATTGTGTGATTCTGTGAATTGTCATTTAGCCATCAAGGTTTGGTGGAGCCTGATTTATGGCGATATCTTTGTTCAGAGCTGCTGTTCATAGACCTTAGTGATAAATATCTTTCAAACCAGACGATCACAGTTTCAGAGCTTCAAGGGACATTTTGTCTAACCCCTTTCTGATACAGAAGATGAGGTACATGAGGCACAGTTAAGTGATATGTCAAAGATCATAAAAGTAGTCATTGATGGAGCTGAGACTGAACTAAGAACCTAATGCTGTGCTCCATTCAACCTCCTCTATTTAGTTCTAGCAAAGGAAGATGGTCTAAGAGGGAGGGCAGAGAAGGGAATAAGCATTTATTCATTCATTCTTATTTATCTAGCACCAGGCACTGTGCTGTGCTTTTTAAATAAATAGCTCATTTGATCTTCATAAGGACTCAATAAATTAAGTGTTATTTTTTGTCCCTCTTTTACAACTGAGATAACTGAGGCAAAGAGAGCTTAAATGATTTGCCCCGAATCACACAACAAGTAAGATCAGATTTGAATTCAAGACTTCCTGACTCTAGATCCTCACTATATACACAATTGCCTAAGAAGAGTGACAATGGTTCCTTCCTGATATTTATCATTAGGAGACATCTAATTTCTGGAGAGAATTCTTTTCTTCAAAAAAGGAGACAGAAAAGAATATATCCACTTGGTACCATAGAAGGT
>JAJPUD010000104.1:115787-143991 GCA_023553655.1 Myrmecobius fasciatus
AGAGAGAGAGAGAGAGAGAGAGAGAGAGAGAGAGAGAGAGAGAGAGAGAGAGAGAGAGAGAGGAGGGGAAACAGACAAACTGAGATGGAGATGAAGACCAAGGGAAAGAGTATCTGCAATGCACCAGGCACCAGGTAGACAGACAAAAACAAATCAGGCTTTGCCCTCAAGGAGTTTATTTTCTATAAGAAAGAGGAAATTTTTTAGGGGAAAGAATTAAATTGTAACAATAGCCAAATTTCAATAGAGAGGTTATATTGTTCCAGGAAAGATCCTTCTTTTTCCTCTACTCTTATTCCAATTATCCTTTATTAGTTAAGTTTAATTTTTTTATATATTTATTATACTATTTCTGAGTTCAACTCCATGTGCTTCCCTCACATCTGGAGCTCTTTCCCTCTTCATTTCTGCCTCCTGGCTTCTTTGACTTCTTTTAAGTCCCAGCAACAGTCTTATCTTAAAATCTATCTTCTTCAAGAAGATTTTATCAAATCTCCTTAATCTTGATGCCTTTCCTCTGAGATGACCCCCATCCTAACACATATTTGTGTGTGCATATGGATGTATGTATAGATATTGATATAGATATAGATATAGATATGCTGTGTGTTTGTAAGAGAGACAGATAGAAATAGAAACAGTGAAAGAGAAAGAGAATGAGACAGAGGTAGACGGACAAGAGAGAAAGAAATAGACAGAGAAACAGAGACAGACAGACAGAGGAGAGAGAAAGAGAGAGAAAGAAGAGGGAAAGGAAGAGGAAAGGAGTAGAGGGAAAGGGAGGAGTAGGGGAAGGGAGACAAAAGAAAAGAAGCAGAGAGATATAGTTTTTTTCATGTCTTCTTCCCCATTAGACAGACAGGAATTGTCTTTTTGCCTTTCTTTATATCCCTAGCATTTAGCACAGGATCTGTGTATATAGTAGGCATTTAATAAATGCTCATTAACCTCATTTAACTTGAAGACCAAGTGTGAGACACTTTCAAGCACTACTTGATCAGCACCATCATGCCTTCTCATTACAAGGATTGCTTTGCCAATCTTACTCTACGTTAGGGCAGTATAACATATGTGCTTTCATCTATTTGAGATCAGGTTTGTAGTAGAAAGAACATTTGATTCAGAACTAGATGAGTAGGATTCTAATTAGGCTATGCCAGTTACTAACTGTGTAATTTTAAGCTAGCCACTTAACTTTTCTGGACCTCAGTTTCCTCATTTGTAAAATGAGGGTCTTTTCTCACTTTAAATCTATGATCCTATGATCCAAATGCTCAGAGAGGACTTTGAGGATTCTGAGAAGATGCTGACTCTCAACAGAAGACATCTTGTCAGTGTTTTGGGTTCTACTGTCTGAGTCTGGACAAGGAATAATTTACCTTCCTGGGTCAATGAAAGAGCATCCGACTAGCTGTACCAATTAGTCAGACTAACAACAACCCTACAGGCATTGCTTAAGACAGACTATGAAGACTCCCTCCTAAGCAGGACCCAGACCCCGGGGCTTACAACACTTATTGAATATACGACTGCCTTTTACAAATGTTCCAACAATCAGAGAGAACTTGGCATCCATTTCATAGTGTGTCACCATGGCTGGAGCTAGGCAAGAGCCAAAAATGAATTAGGTAAATATAGTAGGTTCCAGGCACAAATTCAGAAGGTGAATCTGTTGGCAAATTATGTTTTCTGTAAAACTCATTCAAACTTCACTTTAGAGACACTGTAGAAAACTTCAAGATACCTAAAGAAATCCTAATTAGATTTCAATATTTAATGCATAGACAACCATAAGGAGGAAAAAATTTTAATTCAACATTCCTCTCCTTTTCTTCCCTCCTCTGTCTCTCTCTGTGTGTCTCTGTGTATATCTCTCTTTCTGTGTGTCTCTCTCTGTGTGTATCTCTATCTCTGTCGCTGTCTCTCTGCCTCTCTCTCTCTCTCTGTCTCTGTCTCTCTCTGTCTCTGTGTGTGTGTGTGTCTCTGTGTGTGTGTGTGTGTGTGTGTGTCTCTCTCTCTGTCTCAGTACTGATTTTAATATAATTAGAATTGGCTGACTAAAGAAAAAAACTTCTGGGTAATTATCTATTATTTTATTTCGTTACCTATTTCTTCTGCCTCTATTTTTCTTGTTTCTTTAGAATAATTTGGATAAAAGCCTTATACAAAAGGCATATCGCTGAATCCATATACTCTCTCTTAGCCAGCTTTTACTGTATTATACTAGAGTGACACACACCCCCTCCACACAAGGCTCACAAGAAATTAGACCATCTATCCTGGTTTTAATATTTATTGAATAGTTAGGAAAGCACGATCCAATCCTGGCCCAGTCATACCCTAGCCTACAAAGCTGTCTCCAATTACCTCAGGGATACTGAAAAATCCTACAAAATTCCATGACAATATTAATTGTAATTGATTTTAACTTTAAAAAAATCTTTCCACTGGAAGTGAGAAATATGTCACAATAGGCCTTTGGCTAGGTTGTGGCAAAATCAAACAATGATAGGATTTGAAACTTCATAAAGATTGGGAATCCAGAATAAAGAGTAGTGAGAACCTGACCTTCTAAAGATTTTAATTGTACTAACACCTAAAAACTGTCACAGAAAAATATTGGGGAAGGGGGAGATAAGAAAGAGGGAAATCATTTTTGGACATCTTCTGAGTATGTGTGTGTGTATCTGTATATAGATAGATGCATGTGAACATATATATGCCTGTGTGTACATACACATATGTATATATAAACTGTGAGGATGTAATATTTGCCTGAATAAAATCAGCACAATAATATTTAATAATAATAATTTATTTTGTCTAAATATCAGTTGTACCAAGGAAAGACAACAATTGCTGGAAATGGGCCAGAATGTCTCTCTCTCTTTTTAATTGCACATTAAAAAACAAAAACAAAGAATGAAATCATTCACAATGGAATCATTTGATGTGGCCACACCGCTGTCTTTTACTGATCATTCACCTTTTTTTAAAGTACAAAATCAAAAACATATTGTGAGACATAGTGGGGATATAACTGGCGCAAACTCTCTCCCTCACTCAGCTGAGGCTCAGCAATTACAGTAAACCTACAGTGCCAGCTTGAGACGGGCAAAGCAACTAGCATTGCACACACAAAACAAAATCATTGTTTGGGCTTTTGGTTGATACCACTGAGAGCACTCTTACTTTTTTATTTATTTTTTAGGTTGAATTGTTTGGCGATATTTGTCCATTAGATGAGATGCCATGGAAAGTCAATAGACAAAAAGAGAGAGAGAGAGAGAGAGAGAGAGAGAGAGAGAGAGAGAAAAGACCACTTTATTTAATTTTATTTTCACCCTAAGATTCCTCTGTCATGGGGTATATTCTATGAATGGATGGAGCGTATGACAGCTAATAATAAAATCTACCAACTGTGCCAACACATGTGTGAGAAAACCATGAGGAAATTACTGCTGGTAAGAGGGATTCTCCCATACCTGGAGCTGCATACCCCCTTCCAAGAAAGCTGTCGATTCCACTTGCTTATTTGCCTGAAAAGAACTTCTAAAAAACTGACTTGCCAACCTCTTCATCTTTTGAATTTACTATCTCTATGAGAAATGCAACTCATAAACTCCATCTGTTGGGATATTTGAGAATTAGGCTGGACAAGCCTATGAAAGCAGATTGTAAGAGCAATTTTTCATTGACCAAGAAAGAGCTCTAGAGCAAAGAGATCTTTTCCTATTCTGATACATATAATATCATAAAAGAGTAGAGATAAACAATTCAAGCAAGATTACAAAGAGAGCTAACCTAACTCATTTGAACTCACACAACCTTACTCAAATAAGATTAGAGTCCATGAATATTCTGCATTCCAAAGAACATTCTAACTAGGCTCTTGCTTCTTGCTAGATTTTTTTTTTTTTTTAAACCAGACCTGTGATTTCAACAATGCAGTGAGCTCCCATAAGGAACTTCCTCTATTTTTCTGAGGTCTTCTAATCTTAGAGAATTGCTTGGGGACTAAAAGGTTAAGTGATTTGGTCAGGGTCACACAGCTAGTATGAATCAGAGGAAGAACTTAAATCCAGTTCTTCCTAACTCCAAGGCCAGCTCTCTTCCCATATGCCATTCTGCCTCTCACTCTGGATGATTGAAAGGATATTCTTTAATGCCAGTCTGACTTCTTCCTGCCACTCAGAATGCTTGTAGGCTACCTCCACTACCATTGATTAGTATGAATATAATCTAAGAGAAATCTTTCAGGAAAAATTCACACAATTCATTCCAAAGTTCATAATCTATGGACTCAAACCTAAACTCCTCAGCCTAGCATTTAAAATCCTACACCAATCCTCCTCCTCCTCCTCCTCCTCTTCCTCTTCCTCCTCCTTTTCCTCTTCCTCCTCCTCAAATCGCCATATATATCAATTACTGAAATGAAGGAGTATAGTGAAATCTCTACAATTTATCCTTAGGGAACAGGTTCAAATCTGGTTCAAAACACCCTGGCTGTCTTTTTTTCCAGCCTTGGGCTCTCTATTCATTTCTGGTGGTTCATACAATGACAAATGATATCACCAGAAGGAACCAAGAAATCATGAGTAAGGATTATGAATTCTTGAGAAAGAAACTAAAATTGATGTTGTCTGCATTCTGGCCATCATCTTCACTTCCTCCCAAACCCCCTTTCCCAGAAGCCATGAACTCCTAAAACTACCTTGAGCTCTGAGAGGTGAGCTCTTATTTTATCTTGCCTAGAACTAGACTTCTCTGTCCCTTGTTATCCACCATTTCCAAACCATGCCAAAGGGTATGTTCCCCTTCTTCCCTTTGGTCATTGTCTTTCCCCTCATTAGAATACATGTCTGTATTTCTATCCCTAGCACTTAATATGATGCCCAGCACATCTATCTGTCAAATTATCTACCCAAGCAATAATTTCATCTCTGTTACAAATTAAAGATAGGGGTTTATGAAAAGATAGGCTTTTTAACTAACTAAAAAAAAAAGAAACCAACTGAAAATGAGATTTGGATTTCTGGATCGCAGCTTAAAATATAGGAATAATGAATTTTTAGTTAGGGATGGACTATATCTAATAAAACTCAAAGTACATATTTGCCTAGATTCCATGAATGTGATAAAGAAGACTTTGTACTAAAATAACTTAATACACTGGTAATCCTGATCACAGTTCTTCCACTTGGACAAGGTTTACTTTCTTTTTAGTATTCCATATTTTGTGTGCTTTTCCTTACTGACTTCATTCACCATCTTCCTGCTTGGAATGTCTTCTCTTTTCTCACCCTCAATTCACTTTATTTTTATTCACAATTTATTCTTCACTTCAATGCTTAGTATAAGTCTCACATCCTCTAGCTAATAAGATTGCAGAATGTAAGCTTCCTGAGGACAGAGAACATATTTCTATGTCTTGAACATTCCTCATAGCACCCAGTAACAGTGGGTGCATCCCAAGCATACTATAATTTCTTGAATCTTTCTTAATATACAAATTGTTAAATGACTAAGTCAAAAAAGACACATCATGAGCACAGTGTCCTCCTATGACAGTGAGGTAACACAGTAGATAGAGTGCTAGACCTGGAGTCAGTCAGGAAGACTTGAGTTCAAATCTAGTCCTGTGTGATCCCAGGCAAGTTACTTAACTTTTGTCTGCCTCAGTTTCCTCAACTGCAAATTAAAAATAATAATGGCACCTATCCCCCAAGGTTGTTGTGGGGACCAAATGAGATTTGTAAAACAGTTAATATACTACTTAGCAGATAGTTAATAAATGCTTATTTCCTTTTTCCTCCTGCAGAAAATTTTGTCATTTTTTTTCTAAATATTCAGTTTAATCATTTCCAGTTCTTTGTGATCTCATTTGGGGTTTTCCTGGCAAAGATAATGGAGTGATTTGTCATTTCCTTCTCCAGCTAATTTTACAGATGAGGAAACTAAGACAAACAGGGTTAAGTGGCTTGCCCAGGGTCACACAGCTGCTAAGTATCTTCGGACAGATTTGAACTCATGAACATCAGTCTTCCTGAGTTCAAGTCCAGTGTTCAATGTACCTGTCCTATTTCCTAAATAGAGGAAATATTATTATTCATTTTAATAATTGCCATGATAAAACTTCACAGGAATATAGAAGCCTGAGAGATATTGTTAGTGACTTGATCACATTCTTATCATCACTAGTTTTGACAACAATCCCATCAGGTAGACAATACAAATATTATCTTCATTTTACAGATCAGGAAACTGAAGTTCAGAGAGGCTAGATGACTTGGCCTAGATCACATAGTTCATAAGTGGTAGAATTGAAGCTCAAAGTGTTTCAGATTCCAAATGCATTGTTCTGTCTATATTATATCATGCTGGTTCTATATCATGAGTTTTGAATATAAAAGAAATAAAATGAATGGGTATATATGGTAATTCAAAAGTATTAGTGCAGCTTTAATTGTTCAATAACTTTAATAGTTTAGAATCTTTACTAAGACATTTGGAACAACCTATATAACAAATAATATCTACTTAGTGGTTGAGGTAGACTTGCTGTCTCAACAAAAAAGGAAAAGTACTATGGAGGGAATATGATTTTGATTGGGTTATTTGAGATATGAGAGAAAGATAATTTAGTCATTGTAGGAATCCAAACCTAAATTAGGGATTTTGAGAATGTATAACTTATATAAATATAGTTTATTCATTTTTCATAATTAGCCACAACCTACTGAAAATGATGGGGGGGAGGGGAGAAGGAGAACAGATTAAAAAATTATTTGGGAATTATCCAGAATGGTGGCCCATGCCCACAAGCCATGCTATTGGGGGAGGCTAAAATTGGTGGAACATTTGGGATCTACTGTTGTAAGAGCAGTAGTAAAGCTGAGTTAGAGCACAGTATTTGATAAGGAAGATCTAAGGAACAAGAATAAGATCTGGGGCCAAAGAATAAGGAAACAAAGGAGAAGGGATCCCAGTTGGAATCAGGTTCTATTGTAGCTAACTGGTGGTTTTGATTTGCATTCCCTAAGTTCCAGGGCCTACATGCAATTCTTCCCAATAGTGGTGCATAATTACACTTGCAACATGGACCAGAGAGCTTGCCACTCTCTCTTTAATATTTCTACATCCCCATCAACTACCCCTTCTTTCACTGCTGACTTTGCTGGAATTTGTAAGTAATTCGGTCAATCCCTTTTCTCTAGCTGACAGCCTGTATCTTCAGTCACCGGTCATCAGCTATATTCCTTACAACAGATTGAGCTATTTAACCACACAAGTTCTTGTCTCCAACACAAACTCTTCTTTTCTTGGTTGAGTTATAACACATACTTTTTTCATCAACCTCTAAAAAAAACAACAAAGCCTCCATTCTTGCACACTAACTCAAGAATCCAGGATAATTCCATCATATAACATCTATTTAAGCTTTCAGTATTTTCTTGCAATAACCTAAGTGCTTATGGCATCTCTTGATTTCTGATATAAACTCTTCCAATTTTAACTGTAAAAATAGTCTCTCTTGATATTTGATCAACAAATTCCCTAAAACACATTTTAGCTGAAAAGCACTAGCAATATAACTGCCTAAATTTTCATTGTCTGTTCTCCTATTACATAATTTCGACATACCTCTAGTTAGTTATACTACAATCTCCAGTTATTTAGCATATATTAACTCTATGGACTGGATATTCAAATTGCATAAACCTTTAACCAGTGTCTTTTGGTCTCGTGCATTATTTCTCTGCTTAACTAATAAATCATTTTTCCATTATTGTTCAAATTGGTCAAGTGGACACCTGGAATTATGAAGACTTGACTTCAAATGTAGTCTCAGACATTCACTAGCTATGTGACCTGGGTAAGTCACTTTACCTTTTTCCCTAATCCACTGGAGAAAGAAATGACAAACCATTCTTATGTCATTGCCAAGAAAACCCCAAACAGGGTCACAGAATTGGATCCTCCTGAGCCACTGAACATCAGACCATATTTTTATTTGCAACTAAGTGGTACAGCAGATAGAGTGCTGGGCCTGGAGTCTGAAAGACTCATTTTTCTGAGTTTAAATCTGGTCTCAGTCACTTACTGTATGATGTTGGACAAGTCACTTAACTCTGTTTTGCCTCAATTTCCTCACCTGTAAAATAAGCTGGAGAAGGAAATGGCAAATCACTTCAGTATCTATGCCAAAAAATTCCCAAATGAGGAACAACAACAAAAGCCCATAAAGTCAATTGCTGAAAAGATCATCTGATTTAAAAAGCAATGGAATTGTTCCTTGCTTAAACACCACCCACACACAACCTTAAGAAGTACTCTTCAATTTATACTAACTGATTCAAAAGGAAATGAGCAGAACCAGAAGAACATTCTCCACTGTAACATCAATATTGCTAAGATGATCAACTGTGAAAGACTTAATCACTCTTTTCAAGACAATGATCCAGGACAATTCCAAAGGACCTATGATGAAAAATGCTATCTACCTCCAGAAACAGAACTGATGAACTTTGGATGCAAATTGAAGCCTATTTTTTAAAACTTATTTTTCTTCAGGGTTTTTTTGTGTTTTTTTTATAACATGGCTAACATAGAAATGTTTTGTATGATTTCCCATGTATAGTTGATATATTGCTTGTTTGTCTTATAAAGGGATAGAAGAGGGGCAGGAGAGAATATTACACAATTTTTTAATGAATGTTTGAAAATAAATTTCACATGTAAATGGTAAATATTTAATGAAATGCATACCCACATGTGTTATATATATATATGTCTATACATAAATATGTATATGTTTTCATATATACATATATATATACATATATACACATAATGTACTCTTCGGACATCTCCCTTTTTAGTCTTATCCTCCTTTTTACTTCCTCACAAAGACAAAGTAAACTCATAACCAAGGTAGGAATTGCTTACTCTTCAAATACTGATTCTCACCAGCCTGTTTGTCTTTAGTCTTTTGAAACTGTGGGAAGGAAGTCAGTGAAGGTATTATAATGTCTAAACAAAATAACTCAAGACAATTCCTTGGAAGGAGAGCAATAGCTTAACACTGAAGCAAGGTTAAGAGACAATGTAACTCTTTTCTCATACAATACCAGATCAATTCAGAATTTAGAAATTAAAGTGCAGTGACTTCTCAAAGTTTCTTTCCAAGAAAAAGTCAAAACATGTTTACCAGCAATTGGAAGTAGATTACTGTATCAGCTATGAACCCTACCATTTCCTCCCTTTAGAGAAAAAGCCAACAAAAGACCTGAAACTTTTCACCTAAGAATTGAAGGTGTCAACCTGTTGGCTCATGATACTTAAAAGCTATGGTTAAGAATTCTCAAGCTATTTTTACATATTTCTTTTGTCTTAAGTTCATTGGGAAAGGGAAATTTAAAAAGATCAAAAATAAAACTGAATCGAAGCAGGGAAACAATAGAAAGAAGTTCAGAATTTATCATGTGTAAACAGTGATAGCCTTCCCAGCATACACAGCCATGATTCAGTTTATGTAGCTAAAGTATATGACTCATTGGTTGCCTTCAGGATTCATCAATTTATTTATTTATTTTTATTTTTTGCTGAGGCAATTGGTGTTAAGTGACTTGCCCAGGGTCACACAGCCAGGGCATGTTAAGCGTCTGAAACCAGATTTGAACTCAGGTCCTTCTGACTTCAGGGCTGGTGCTCTATCCACTGTGCCACCTAGCTGCCAGCAGGATTCATCAATTTAAAAAGAATGAAAGAAAGTGAGAGCAATCAGGAGCAAGTAGATTGAAAAACAAAAGATTTTAAAAGGTCAGATATATGAAGAAAATGTAAGGGAATTAAGATAATAAGACAGACAGAGATAAAGACAGAAACAGACAGAGAGAGAGAGAGAAAGAGAGGCACAGAGACAGAGAGATAGACAGAGATACAGAGAGAGAGACACACACAGAGACAAAGACAGAGACAGAGACAGACAGGTTAGTGTTGGGAGTGCCAGGCTTGAAATCAAAGGACTTTCACTCAAATCCCAGCTCTAACCTTTCCTAGTTCTGTGACTATGGAAAAGTAATTAATTTCTCAGTATCTCATTTTCCTCACCTGTAAAATGGGAATAATATTTGTACAACTTACTTTAGAGTTTGTTAAGAATGCACTTTATAGAGTAGCTAGGTGGCGCAGTGGATAGAGCACCAGCCCTGAAGTCAGGAAGACCTGAGTTCAAATGTGGCCTCAGACACTTAACATGTCCTAGCTGTGTGACCTTGGGCAAGTCACTTAACACCAAATGCCGCAGCAAAAAAGCAAAAAAAAGAATGCACTTTGTAAAACTCAAACTACTATATAAATGTGCTATTATTAAACTGATCCATTACTACCTATGAATAACAAGAGCTAATGTTTGTATGTTTTTAAGGCATATACATCAGCTCACTGATCCTCAAAAGCACCCCTGCACAATAGGTTATTGTCACATGAATTATTATGTCAACTCCACCTCCAACCAATCAGATGCCAATTTTGTCAGTTCTGCTTCCCCAATATCTCTTGCACTCATCCTTACCTACTCACATGGCCAACGTTTCAGCTCAAGCCTTCATCATATCTTACCTGGATTATAGCTATAATCTCCTAATGGTTGTCCCTCTTTCTACTCTTTCCCCACTTCACACCTATTTCCAAAAAGCAATCAGAACAACTGTCCTAAAGTATAGGTCTCACCATGTCACTACCTTGCCCATGAAGCTTCTAAAAGACAAAATATAAACTTGTCAACTTGGTATTTTGACAGATTTCACATTGCTTTTCATACTTGTTTTATTAAAGGTCAATAAATTACCAACTGATTATTAAGTTCCTACTATGCGCCATAAACTGCAACTATTACATATAGGCACTGAGGATATAAAGACAAAAGAAACCTACTGTTTGCCCTTAGGGAGCTTACATCCTACTTGGGAGGGAGGAGGAATACAATAACATGATATAAAAAAACTAAAAATAAACTACATTAAAATATGACAAAGTAATTACACAGTTTGAGAGGGGGACAACTGGGGAAATTAAAATCTTTCCTTTTGAAGGAAGTCCCATTTGGACAGAGTTTTAAAGGCAGCTGGAGGATCTAAGAATTAAAAGAAAGGAGAATGAGTGTTTCAGGTCTGTGGAACAGCCAATTCCTAATAGGAAGGCTAGAAATGGAATGGAGTGCATGGGAAACAGCAATTAGGCCAGTCTGAACTGTAGTGTGCCTAAGCGAGAGTAATGTGTGCATTCAGCCTAGAAAGCTAGGCTGGAGTCAGATTCTGAAAGACCCTAAATGCCAAGCAGAGGAGTATGCATTTTATCCTGGAGGCAATAGGGAGTTACTGAAGTTTGGGGGCAAAGGAGTGAAAATGAGCCAGGAAAAAAAAACCCAATGAGGGCCTGAAAGAGGGGAATTATAGTACAAGGAAAGAAAAGGGGACAAGTTGTTATTTAGCAGGTAGAATTACAAGCCTTGGTCACTTAGTGGATAAGGACTGGGGTGATGTGTGTTGAAGAAATGGTGAAAGGAAACGGGAGGATGAGTCCTAGCTTTCAAACCCAAGTTATTAAAAGATTTAGAGGAATAGAGAAATTGCAATATTTGTTGTTCTCTAAATTTGACATTCTGTCTCTTATTATTATTTTTTGGCTTTTTCACAGATTGTCTCCATTCATAAAATGTAGTTCCTAATCTCAGAAACGTCTACCATCCTTTATCACTTTTCCCTTTCCAAATCTTTGACTTTATTCAGAGCACATCTCAGGTACAAGTGATTTTTTTAATGATCCCATAATTTATAGGGATAGTTTATATTGTATAGTTTGCTGTTCTCAAATTATATCAATTAATGATTTACATATTGTGTACACTAGGGGAATGTAACTTCTTAGAGGTTAGAAATGATCTTTTTTTTTCTTTTTTTTTTGCTCCGAAGTCTAACACAATAATTTAATCAAAATAAAAAATTGACAATGGTTTATTGAATTGAGGGAAACAGAATTCCCATTTTTTCAGCAAAGGAAACAGTTTCTA
The DNA here is from genome assembly GCA_023553655.1 of Myrmecobius fasciatus. Lineage (NCBI taxonomy): Eukaryota > Metazoa > Chordata > Mammalia > Dasyuromorphia > Myrmecobiidae > Myrmecobius > Myrmecobius fasciatus. The sequence goes on from JAJPUD010000104.1 coordinate 127,861, forward strand.
TCTATGCTAATAAATAACACATAAATTTATCAGAATACCCTTCAGAGTGTAGAGCTCTGAGGGAGGACAGGTAAAATTTGGTTGTGATTAAAAGATGAAAAGTGCAGAGATTGGAAGAATTGCCAGGGGACTTAGAGTATCCCCTGGACTTCTAGAAACAATGAATAGTGTACTGCAGTGGGAGGTGGACAAATGGAGCACATGAAAGAGGAGCATTCATAGGAATTTCACCAGAATATTGAATAACTTTGAAATGTATTAACTACCCAATTCAATTCTATAAGCAGTCATTAGGCACCTACTACCTAGTAAGAACTAGTACTACAAAGAATTAAATTTAAAAAGTTTTTGACTTCAGGGAGCTTCCTTTCTACCAGGAAAACACAAACAAGTAAAAATATATACCTAACTATACAGGGGGTGAGAGGCTGAGATTGACAAGGAAAACATTTATTCTTGTGCCTACTTTTCCATGGGTTAATCCCCTGAGTTTGGTTCTTTGACAGAAGACTCTCCTGACTCTGAGCTCTCACTAGCTTTAACAATTTTATATTAAATATAACTAATTCCAGGAAAATCATATTAAATATACCTTCCCAGAGGACTGATGCCCCTCATCCCATCATATCACATAGGTTACTTTTAGAGGTCTTGTCAGGTTTTACTAACTATGCAAAGCAATGACTGAATTTAGGAAAACCCTCCCAAGTACTAAGGGAGTGCAAAATATAAAGTGTTGTATTATTCTATATTGGGATTTTGTATCCAGTAAAACCACTCAGGTATGAAAGGTCTGTTCCCACACAAAGGAATAGTGATTTGATGAATCTCTATGAAATATGATAAGGGAAACATTAAGAGGCCTTACCACATAGATGGAAGGTACAGGAGAAAGTATTCAGAAATATCAGTGGCTGTAATGAGTAGACTGCATGGAACCAAAGAGCTCATCTGAATTCCTTGAACAGATATACTCAAGCTTCTTCTTTTAAAATCTAGAGCATTCTTCTAGGCTCATTTCAGACTAATTTCCAGAGGAAGCTTTTCCTGAGCCCTCTTCCTACCCAAATTATCTTGTATTTATTTAACATTTACTATAATGTAATAGTAGGGGGAAATGTAAGCCATTTTGCCTAGGGCCATTCTTGTGAGTATCCATCCACCTTGTTCTGAAATTTTTTCATAGAGCAAAATTCTATAACTTCTCTTGGTAACCTGTTTAATAGCCTGTTGCCCCACAGTCTTTTTCTTTCCAATATTTAAACCCTTTAAGTTCTTTTCTAGTCTTCAATAAATACAGAAAATGCAGATTTGCAATTTAACAGGGACTATTTAGAAACAAGAATTTAACCCAAAGGAGTGACTCTAATAGTGGTCTTTTCAGTCATCAAGACAAGGGAAATTTTTCCAAGTGCTATCATCATTCAGGCCTCTTGTAATCATAATGTGGAAATAATTTCCTATAACTAGTTGTAGCCTGTATATCTATCTGTCTTGTGTTATAGATAAGTTTAGAAAATTGCTATTTTCTTCCTATCCTTGAGCAAAGTAGATTTTTGTCTGGATTAAATATTCATCCCAAAACCCATTAAGCCTTCCCTTTTTAAGTAACTATTATTGTTATTTTCAAAGTTCCAGGGAAGCACTGATACTGCTAAGTAACACAGCCCAAAGAAACAAGTCAAATAACTATTTACTTAACTGTATTTGTGAAAGTAGCCCAGTGCTGCTCCTTTAGGATTCAAGCTAGGACTAATACATAGTTCTTGGAACCTTTTATTGATTTCCAATGGTAGTAGTCATACAGGTTCTACACCAAACCATGAACACCCTAGCCATCTCAGGTGGGCTTAAAAGAATCCTTAAGGATTCTTTTCACTGTTCAATAAGACTGAGGATCCATTTCAATGCAGAAGCTCTTACATCAAAAGCATAGAACACTAGTGCCCTATATTAGGAAGAAAGTACACAAAACAGTTCCCAGATCCTAATAGAAATCATTCTCTTTAGAATTATTGATTTACACTGCACCTAGAAATAGCATTATAGGGTCTGACTGTGGATTACAACATAGTATTTTCACCTTTTTTATTGTTATTTGCTTTTTTCCCTCATTTTTTTTCCTTTTTGTTCTTATTTTTCTTGTGCAACGTAAGTGTGGAAATATGTTTAGAAGAATTGCACATGTTTAACCTATATTGGATTACTTGCTGTCTAGGAGAGTGGGATAAGGAGAAGGGAGGGAAAAAAATTTGGAAAACAATGTTTTGCAAGGGTGAATGTTGAAAACTATTTTTGCATATATTTTAAAAATAAAAAGCTATTATTAAAAAAGGGAAAGAAAATTTTTGATTTACAGAATTATGAATTGTAGATGGGAAAAATACCATCTAGGCCCCACTTCTTAAACCGTGCTTCATGACCCCATATGATGTCATAACAAAATGGGGGGGGTCTCAAAATAATGATTTATTACCAGTAAATGTTTGATTTGTATGCCTATTTTATATACTTATACCCAGGGTCTTGTAAAAATTTCTTGGATAAAAATAGTCATAAGTAGAAAAAGTTTAAGAAGATCTGGTCTAGATCCATCCATCAAAAAATCAGTAATCAAAAAACTTACTGTGTGCCAAATATTTTTCTAGGCACTAAGGATAAATGTATGTGTGTATGTATGTGTATGTATAAATATAATATATATGTGTATATATATTTCTAAAAGTTAAAAACAAACAAAAATCTCATGTATTGTTCTCAAGAAGATTATTCTCTCATTTCATAGAAATTGAGCCTTAGAAAGGGGTAAGTGAATTTCCCAAAATCCCAAGTAAATAGCAGTTATAGATTTTCACAGAACAGTTTCAGTGCTGAACAAGAATTCAGAGGTCTTCTAGTCCAAACTGCACTTGTATAGAAAGCCCCTCTACAACTTCCACCAATATGATTTTATCCTATCTCCCCTTAAACACATTTATTGGTAAGGAATCCCTGGCTTCCATTTGGGAATGACTTCTTTCTCAGAGCCTTAAACTGCCTTTGCAGCTTCCACTCATTGCATCTAGTTGCTTTTTCTGAAGCCACACAGAAAAAGTCTAAGTCCTTCTCCACAGGACAGCCCTTCCAGGACCTGAAGGCAGCTGTCAGGTCCCCACTAAGTCATTCCTTCTCCAAAACCAAACATCCCCACTTCCTGCAACTAATTCTCCCATAGCATGCTCTCAAGTCCAGCCACCATTCTGGATGCCTTCTTCTAGATGCCTTCCGGTACATCAATGTCTTTCCTAAAATTATTCATTTTATTTGACTTCCTGATAAAGCTTCCCACTACTCCTCTTTCCTCCATGACCCCACAAGGAAAAAAAACCCAGCAGCCATGCACCAGAATTACTAAGAAAGAACAGAAATCAAAATGTGCTCTTCCCAGGTTTGCCTTTGGAACTCTTGCTACCTTCAGTTCCAGCTCCAAGGTTTTACTGCTCCCTTTTCCTCCTTTTCCTGATAGCTGAATGAAACCTGCCTAGATAACTGGCTAAAGTCTATAAAGTTCTTTCCCAACCTTTGTTTTATGTATCTATATTTTTTCTTTTTTCCTCCCTCCTTCACTCCCCCACTCCTGTCCTCATGTCTTTGATTTCTCCATGAGGGAAAAATTTTGCCTATAAAGAAATGATGCCTTACTTTGCTTTACATTGACACAGAAGGACCCTGAAAAAATTAACTTTTGTCATTTCACTTTGCCAGTTTCACAATGCCATCCTTCAGATCACCTTCATGTAAATACTTTCTTAAAGACAAGTTTGCATATTCAGAGTTCAGGGTAGGTGCCAAAACTGGATAGAAATGTTTCTAATTGTTTTTTTTTTCTGCAATCGCAGATGTTGCCAAAACATTATTTATTAGAGCAATTCTCACTCCTTGTCTCTCTTTGTTCACCACATCTTGAAAAACTTGCAAAAATCAGCTGAATGTAAAACAATGAAGAAACATTTCAGAGTCAGCAGCGATGCCACAGAATATGATACTAAAAACACGATTCCCTGATTATTCCAGCTGATAGTTACAAAAGTATTGGGAGATTTTTGTTGTTGTTCAAATCAGCATTCCCTTCCAAACATTTCCTTCCTATTTTCAGATGCTACATCAACTATTCTTGCATTCCTCCAAACAGGCCCTTCCTTCAATCTCCTGCAGCTCTAAACTCGATGGGATGTGAAAGGAAAAGCAAAGGAAAGCCTAAAAGACGAAGGCTTGTAAGTTTATGTGTAGTAACTAGGCAGCCGTATCCTTCTGCTTTCCCCTGAAAAATCAAGTATCACCTTATCGTTTCCTCACCAAGATTAACTCCTGCTTCCTGAAGAGCATTTCTGAGGTAGAAAGCAGAGGTGGTGAAAAAAAAGGGAGGGGGAAGCTGAAAAGTCCAATCTGTCAAGCTCCATTTTAGAAGAAAGGAAAACTGAAAAGTGAACGTATTTAACATGAGCTATTTCCTGCACTCAGGAGGGAAGAAAGCATGCTCCTAACTGTGTGCATGAGGAGATCTGCAGTAGTGTTATCTCTGACCTGCAGCTTAGCCCTAGTGTCTCAGCTGCCAAAAAGCTCCTATTCAACGTTATGCTGAGTTCATCAGTGCTCCACGTGTCAGGAGCCTAACAGGAAAAAGCAGGACAGACAGTCACTCTATTCAACTGCCTGGGGACCCCATGACAACTAAAATCCCCTTGCAGACTGTCCATATCAACCTACGGCAGGTCAGAACACACAACCCCCTCCAGAACCACAAGCACTGGCCCACACCCTTTCCCCTTGTCAACATTGTCACTTTTAAACAGAACATCTCGCCTTATCACAAAACCTGAAGTAAGTAGGACAATTAAGATGGATTGCAAAGCCTGCTTCTGCTTTACAATTAACAATCACTTGGCAGCGGGTCCCACGCAACTGTTGGGTGGTATGGCAAGAACTTTATCCCCGCTTAGTTCTGCATTAGCATATTTAGTAGGCTGCAAGACATAATTCCTAAGATACGAACATATTTTTGTCTTTAAACAAATCTGCAATTAAGCTATAACATGCACACGCCAGTGCACCAGGCCAACAACGTGCAGTACAAGGGTGGGGTCAAAGGAGGGGATAGAGGGCCAGGATGGGGGAGGAGGACACTGGAGCAAAATTATGCCTTCCATTCTCAGGTGCCACTTATCTGATAATAACCAGACTAAGACTGCTTCAGACATCACAGGTCAGCCACAAAGCTGTGGATGCTCCAGCCGGTGACAAAATTTAACCGGTGTGGCAGAGTCTCACCATGCTGGCATCAGGTGATTGTGTTGTAATAGCAAAATGCCTAGAGATCCTTTAAGAAAGAAAAGAAAAAAGGGGGGGGAAAGACTGCAATGACCCAGTGGTTACTTAAAAAAATGTACTTTTTTCACAGAAAGCCTTTCTTGATGCTCAATCTCTTCATAATAAAAGAAGCTGAGAGCATCACAAAGGCATTCTAGTCCACAAATGTGAGGTCTCTTCCTCAAACTTTCTATTATTTTCTGCTACTTTACCACACATCTGCCAAATTGATGAAAAGCCATGGGGGAGTACTTTATTGCTAGTTATTTAGACTGAGCTAACTTTACTAGCCAAGAGACAATCAATCAGAAAGCCACCATACCTTCGCTTCTCTGGAGTGTTTATTGTAGGCAGTCAGCCCTATAATCCAATGGGGGTGGGGAATGGTAATGGGGGAAAACAAAGACAGATCTTTCTGTGATAGCCAGGACATTGTCTTTCTTGACATCTGGGTTGCTGGTAGGCAGGATATCCTGCCAAATGTAAGAACTGTGTGACCCACCTTGTGACTAACACACATCCCTGAGTGTTTAAGAGATAGAGCACAAATAGGTGAAGGAGGAACTGTCTGGCCAGGAAATCCCAATACCTGTCCCATAAGAGAGAGTCCGCTTGCACCCAGTTAGGTGAGTAGCTCCCTGATTGGATAAAGGAAAGCTTATGAGAGTAACAAATGCAACTTAGCATACAAAGTCCTTTCTCATCAAACCAGAAGAGTAACGGATTAAACCACCTGGCAATCTTGGCAGGCAAAAAGAAAATCTTAGCTGTGACAAAACAAAACAGGTGTACAGGTATAAAACTTTTGCTTTTCAATAATACCCCTCTCTTCACTGGAATGCTTTGACAGGTGCAGAAGTTCAAGTTACAGTGTGGAAGTGGCAAATAAATACACAGCATTAGTGTCTGACGTGCTTGCTGAGCAACCCGGGATGTTAATAACTGGCAAGGTACACTAATCTCTGATTGCAACATTTGGTTTACCTTAATCTGGAGGGACAGCTGTATTAAAGAGGGAATTATACTAATCAGTTCAAGGCCCTTGCATATAAAACTTCCCATTAGGCTTAAAGTACAACAGCTTATGTTCATTCTCTAGGAGCCCTACATCTGGTTCTGAATAAGGCTGCCTCTCATTTGCAAGGTACAAACTGAAAACAAGGGAGGGGGGGATTGACAGTTGCTGGAGGATGGGTGATAGAAGAGTAAGCTACTAATTCTTTGAAATTTTTAACAGCACAAAACTAGCTTCAAGGCATCTTAATACCAAAAAAAAAAGGGGAAAAAAGAAGAGGGGGGGAAGGCATGTGTTATCAACCCTAGGCCATTTTTTCCTGTTACCGGAGGTGACCAACATAAAATAAAATTGATGATGTCAGTCAAAAACAGCTAAGCACAAAGCTAGTCTTTGTTATCTTAAGTCAGAAGGTATGATAGGCCATGCCATATGGCTCTAATCCTCCTATATCTTCCATCACCTAACAGGAAACCTTCGTGTAGCATGACCTTATTTGGCTGGTCCCAGGTTAGGGCTGCCCAAAGGGGATTTTTCTGTTTCTGCTATATCCAAAGGTTTATGTTGATTTTTTTGAGCCCTGCAAACTATAAATCCGACTGATTACTCTGCACTCTTTTGCTTGACTGAGCCTTTACAATCAGACATCCCCGTTAACAATAAGCTCCTAATGAATCAAACATCTATGGCATTAGTTTCACCTAGCTGCCTCTTTCCCAAGCACTGCAGCTCTTTGTCAGACCTGGTTTGATGAGAAAAGCTAGTGACACTTGGTGCACCTATTGATAAACAATTCAGTAATGAGGGGCATAACAAAAATTACCTAAAACAGCCTGATTAAAAATGACAGGCAAAGACTAATACATTACTGCATAGTTAAGGTGACTCTTAGAGCAATTGGGAAGCAGGTAGAGGGGAGTGGAAGAATTAGGTAGAACAGAATTTTCTCCTTTACCATAGAGTTAAGTTTTGATTATTTTTTTAAGCAGAGATTAAATCCATTCAATGAAAAAATAAGTCTCCCTCAGGTTATAGGATGTTTTTGTACATGCTAGGAACTTGAGAATCCAATGTGGTTGCCTTTCTAATTCTGGAGATGAACTCCCTGCTATTTCTAATTAAACTTTCTGAATAGCCAAACTAATATCTAGACTTTCACTTTCTCTCCTTAACCGTGAGCTTAGTTATTAAGAAACTCAACAGTAGAAGCTCTACTAAACAAGATAAGTAAAGAAAAGGGCACTTCTAAGACAAAAAAAAAAAAAAAAAAGCAAAAACTGAGAACAAAGTAGAAAAAACCTTTGAGATTGTAGAATATCCCCAAAGAAGGAAAACTGCCTCTTGAGAAAAACATGGAAATTCCCTTTATGGGGGTCACCCAAAAGACCTTTTGCAACTTGCAAACAAACTTTTGCAAAGGGGAGGCCAGGCACACATGAAAGCTTGATTCAAAGGCAGAAATGTGTGGGTTTCACATTGGTGTGGCAGCATGTTGGGAGGATTTCAATCAGTGCACAGATGCACTTGAAAATCAAATATGGACATGGGGAATGTTTTTGGAGATAGAAAATGAGTGCTGATGACATGTTTATACTTTGCAGATGGATCCAGTACAAAACCATTTTTTGTAAAGAAACAATATCCACCATTTGCTGCTTTTTGAGCAGCTACAAAATGGTGGCACAAAAAGCGAATAGACACACACACCACACTCCACCTGTTCCTTGATCTTGCAACTGTCCTCAATCCTGAATGTAATCATTCACTTCTGTGCTGTATTTTTCACGAATGCCATCCAAAGGGATTCAAAAAAGAAATGTAATACTCTCAAGCATTTGAAAGCTCCAGAAGTGATTTGAAAACTAGCATGCTTTAGGTTGAACAGGAGGAAAGGAGAAATGATATAAAGAAACAAAGAAAGAATCACATCATTAAAAACACACCTAATTGGGAAACTCTTAAAATATGTCATTATATTAGTATTAGGATGGTTTTTCTCTATATTATCATTTCCTCTCTTTACCCTATGCTTGATCACTGATATCAGCTATATTACATTTTAAACCACCTGAACAAAATATGTACCAGTCATGATGCTTCCTTCAGCAGTTAGCAGTGTTGATTCTCAATATTTATCTTTTTATTTTCATTTAGTTATATGGAATTACAACAGAAAGTATGTGTGATATATTCTTAAGGAAATTGTATAAAGAACTGTGGAGAATGCTATTGAGGAAAATGTTTTTAGATTAAAGAGCTGAAGGTGTGCTGGAGTTAATTCCAATTGGCTTTCACAAACTAAACGTTATATTTTCAGTGTATTTCATATCTCAACAATTGGCAAATGCTATAAATTATGGTTTGATTTGTTCTTTTGTTGGTTATCTAGAATTAAGAAAGTAATGGAGAAAAGGTTAATTATGCAGATTAAATTTAAGTGTGTTAAATGTGCTTTTTTTTTTTGAAAAGCCAATCATCAAACATTTTCTGGCAATGCCACCAACCCCCACCCCAACCAAGGCAGGGCTTCTTAAACTTTTTCCGCTCATGACTCCTTTTTATTCAAGAAATTTTGATGACACCAGATATGTAGGTATATAAAATAGATGTATAGATTAAACATTTACTGACAATAAATCATAATTTTGCAACTCCCATATTCAGTTACAAGATCCCATATAGGGTCATGAACTACAGATTTAGAATCTGGGTGCTAAGGAACATTAATGGAAGATGTCCAAGAATTGATTTGTTGTAACTGATAAAGAGGCAGTACTTCATAGTGAATAGAGAAAGTTACTTGGAAGCTAGGAAGAATTGTGTTCAAGTTTCACTTCTGAAACATAGACTATGTGATTTTGGGGAAATCACTTAATTTCTCAGCTCTCAAAGCAACTCTTCAAGATAACAAGAGACAGAGAAGGTGTAAACTTGCATCGATTAAAAAGATTTCTCATGTAGTAGTTCCCTATATCAATGAAATCACAAGTCTAGTCCCTGTCCTCTTGATAATTTCAATTTATAGCATTAGGGCAAGAGAAAAATTTTCCAATTCAGGAATGGAAAGATTACATGTCAATCAAGACACGGGAACTGTCCATTTCTAGCAACAGAAACAAAAATGAAATATTAGACATTAGATATGGTTAAAGCTCAGCGATAATAAAACAAATTTGGAAAAGTTCTCAGAGGTTGGACTTAAGGAAAATATCAGCATATAAAGTATTTTATAACTTCCAAAGATTCTTATAAAGTTATATTTTCCACATAGCTACATTTGACCCAAAAAACTTTCTCTAAAACAGGTTCTTTCCTCTTAACTTATTTAGACATACTAAATAACAAAGCTAATTAATTTGGCAATCAGTGAGAATTTTCTAAAGTATTAGAAACTGAATGTGAGAAACTTGTCACATGATCAAATAACCAAAAGTTAGATAATAAAATCTTAAGACTATATACAAATGTGCAGGTATTTCTGGTTTATCTTTGGATCAAAGTTAAATCTATAATTGTACATAAATTCTAGAATTCCAACACCTTGCTATCATCGTGGAATTAACTAACCAAATCTTATATTCACTTACCTAAATGAAGTTTCTCTGTGATTCTATTGCTGAAATCCATAATTATTCTGAATGAATAGTTATGTATGCATCTGTTTTTCATTAACTAAAAGTTTTAGTCCAACACCTAATATCTTTAACTCTGGAGAAAAGGTTAGTCATTTATACAGCTGTATATCCTCCCTCAAATTGTCACATTACCAAGAAAAAACAAACTATGTTCTTTTAAGTAGAGTACCTATTAAAAACTGTACCTATATCAATGAAATCACAAGTCTAGTCCCTGTCTTTTTGATAATTTCAATTTATAGCATTAGGGCAAGAGAAAAAATTTCCAATTCAGGAATGGAGAGATTACATGTCAATCAAGACACAGGAACACTAATCTGTCCATTTCTAGCAACAGAAACAAAAATGAAATATTAGACATTAGATATGGTTAAAGCTTAGCTATAATAAAACAAATTTGGAAAAGTGCTCAGAGGTTGGACTCTCAAATATGACTTAAAGAATCAAAATAGAGATCTAGGAACTATCTTTAAAGCATGATAAACTCGGAAAAATTCTGGATTTGGAGTCAGACAGCTCATTTGAATTTTGATTCTGCCACTTGCTAATTGTGGAACATGAACAATAGTCCTCATATTTATATAATGCAGTACTGCCCAAAAAGTCTTTTTTACATAACGAGGTAAAGAATTTATACCGTACCCATCAGCTCTTAACCTAGATGTCTGTGAATAGATTTTGCAAGGTCTATGAATTTGGATGAGAAAAAAATTACATTTTCACTTTCATTAACCTTTAACTAAAATTTAGCAGTTCATATAATTACTTTTTTAAAAATTGTTCTAAGAAAGGGTCCATGGGAAGTATTTTATGGATACTTTGTTCATCATTGAGACTTTGAACAATTGAGCCAAAGCAGAGGAATAGTACTACTTTGAAAAAGGGATATATGCAAATATGGAGGAAGGCTAGGTAGGGCTTTAGAAGACTGCCAAAGAGGTCCATAACCAAAATAGTTAAGAACCCCTCTCCAAGATCTAGAGAATAGATAACTTAGGTTGAGCTATAATTAAGATTAATTTTAGACACCTCCTTTGTAATCTCCACATCAACTCACTGCCCAATAGTCTAATGTTATTTTTCCTTGGCTCCCTTTAAGAATTGATCATAGAATCATAGCTCTAGAGTTGTATGGGGCCTCAAAAGCCACTTGACTCACTCCCCCCCCCCACTGAGTAGACTAAGTCCTAGAGCTCTACTATATTTCTTCATTACAACCAAGGTGAGCAGAGATGAAAATACCATTAATTAACTACATTCCATTTAGGACCAGAGACCTAGAGTTCAGATCTCTTGATGTCAGGATTTCATTGAGAAGTAGCTTCTTGGGTTCTTGGCTTTGCATGCAGGAGAATCATCTGACTATAAATCAATTCTCATATCTTGTACCCAGGCAAAATAAATGGCACCAAACGCCAAGTATTTACAAATCCAGAGGCCTGCTTGATAACCCTGCTTCCCAGAATGTGGGAAAAAAAATCAACTGATACTCATTCTTGATCAATGTTGAAGCTTTTAGGGTGGAAATCAGTCAGCCAATTCTACTTGTCCTTGTCCTATGACAACAAATTTCTACTTGTGTCTGCTCCTCAAGTAATGTTTATCATTCAGAATCAATGGCTGTAAACCCATCTACTTCTATCAATCAATAGGCAATTATTATGTTTACTATGTATCAGGCACTTTTCTAGGCATCAAGCATGCAAAAATAAAAGTGAACTTTCCTGTCATAGAGAAACTTACAATCCAGTAGCTCCTCCTTAGTATATTTCCATCCATTTGGAAAGCCCCAACATCTCTGAGTGTATGTAGCTCTCCCTTTCCATTCCATCCATTGGATCTCTATTATATTGTCAACAAATATCACTCCATCCCTGACATTTCCTCTTGTGAACTCACAGAAACATGGTTCCATTAAAAAGATGCACCTCTGGCCGTATCTCTATTCCTGGATGTAGCTTCACTTGTCTGCCCACACATTGGGCTACAAGGAGTGCTGGGCATATTCCTGATCTCTTCTTGTACCTTCCACACCCTTCCTCTACTGCATTCACTGAGCGATCTATCCTCCTTTGAAATCTATTCCTCTTCAACACTACTTAAAAACTTCTCCATTCCTAACCTCTTCCCTCATACTTCTGAGGAACTTCAATATATACAGTGGTTGCTCTCAAATACCCTGGTTTCTCATTTCATCTTCTGAACTCCCATCATCTGTAGCTTCATTCTAATATGACAAGGAAGGACATCCTTGATTTCATCATCATCAATAAGCTTTCTACCAAAACTCTAAAGTTTTCTTCTCTGTCTAAAAAATAATACCCTACTTTTATATGATTCTCCTTATCCTATTCTTTCTGAATCTATTTATCTTCCTCATCATCACCTTTCATTTCTCTACCACTACTTGTGCTTCCAGTCTATTCATCAGTTTTCTCCTTGCTTTCTTCCCTTTGTAGTAATCAACTATCCAACTGCTTCCACTCATTTATTTAACCTCAACTGTGTATTCCCTGATGTATGATAATCCTTTTGTATTTCATTGATTGGTTCTTTATCAGATTCCCCAAAGTATCTGTTCCAAACTTTTTCTATCCTCCAACATTCTACCCCATCAACTTCCTCTTCCCTCTCAGCAGAAGACTCAGAAAAGAAATACTTAACTAAAAAAAAACAGAGGCTACTCCTTTTGAGTGCCCTTTTGTCTCCTATTCCCCCCCCAAAAAAAATTCCATGTTTTCTCTTCCTTTGTGTTGATCCATGATAATGAGGTATAGCTTTTTTTTCTTGTCAAGTCAAACTCTTGACCTTATTTACTATCAGCATTTCTAGATTATTTTTTCAACCAATGCTTCCTATACCCCATCTTCAAACTCCTTCATAGATGGTTTTTAATAAGTGAAGGACTTTCATGTGGAAGAAGGATTAGAATTGTGTTTGGACCTAGAGGGCCAAACCAGAAAGAAGGGATAGAAGTTACAAAGAGGCAAATAAAGACTTCACGTCAAGGGAAGAAAAAACTCTTAACAATTTGGGCTAGCCAGGCCTTTTAAATTACTCTCTGTCAAATATGCAAGACAATACTCTCTTAAGAAACTATAACATATCCTTATCTATCTCCAGAGGGCACTTAGCCAGCAAACACATAAACTATGCCCCCATGGTTCAGCCTATCCTAAAAGAAAAGTTTCGAAAACCCCTCACTGATTAGATCAATGTAATTTAGGGATTGAAATAAACTAGAATATTGATCAAAACAATAAAGCATGAAATCTGCTATCTATGCCTATATCGAAGCCCCCACCCCATAGGGGAGTCTACTCTCTCAGGTCACTTCCAATTGCATTTATAAATTTAAAGATTTAGCTCAAATAGTTTTATAATACACAAATCAAACTCCACTATTTGGAAATACTCATTTCCAAGATAAACTTAAATTCTACTCCTAAATCTTTTGTTGTGGAAAAAGAGATGCCCATAGCTTGTAGAAGGAATATGTACTCTTCCTGTCAAACTTAAGAACTTAAAAATAATATGGGAAATCAGATAATATTGTGTGTGACTTACACTCTCCATCTTAGACTCCTGAAATTAAAAAAAGCTTTCCCAGGTTACCAGTTCAAAGGAATTCACAAAATCCAGCAGTATCAACAATTCTGGATCTTTTGGATTCATTATATTCCTCCCAGTAATTGTCCCTTTTCCAGGCTCAAATGATTTCTTCATGGTGCCAAATCTTCTGGCTGACACATGTCATGATATCTGCTCTTCTCTCGGTCAAATTAGCCATTCTCCAATCTTTCCTCTCTAAGAAATTCAAGTTACAAGACCAAAGAAAGGAAAGGAATAAGCCAAATAGGTCATTGCAACATATAAATGATTTCTTCATCCTATCACATTACTTTCATAGCACATTCAGGACAGGAGACTTTCTTCTGTCTTTTTATTTGTCCTAGAAAACCTCAGAATAGTATCATTTCCAGAAATCTGTTCCATCTGCCTTCCATTATATAATATTTCCTGGCTGTGCAAATCTTAAAACACCATATAAATGCTAGTTGTTGTTATTATTGTTATTGTTGCTGTTATTATTGTTATATTCACTAAGATGAAAAAGTAAAATAAAAGAACTCAACATACATATATGAGAATTATTCTGTTAATAGTATAAAGGATATATTGGAAGAAGCAAAAAGATTTAGTTTTAAAGAAAAGACAGATCTCAACTGACCTTGAAAAATTAATGACATATCAAATAGTAATTTTAATCCAAGAACACCTTAGATACTAGAAAATATTGATTCAGTAAGTAATGTTTCAATTAAATTGGTAATATTTACATATCATACATGAATAAATTGCAAATATTATTAATTTGAACAATTTATTATAATGATTTTCAACTCTGGGATCAAATCATTGTCTAGCTGATGTGTTTATGTTTGTACAGATGTGACAGATGGAGTAGCTTGATGGACTGCCCATCTGCAGTACACAGGCTATACAAGATGTACTTGTCATCCACTTGGTTTTCCCTTATAGATTGCTAGGCTGAGCTATCTTTGACATGGTCAGTGTGTCTTTTGTGTTAAATGTCAATAAATATTTGTGACTGATAATAAATTGAATTCCACTATTTGGTACTTCAAGTCTTTTTATAACCTGTCTCTAAAATACTTTCTTTTCCACTCTCATTATTCATTTCTACTCTCCATGGAATCAATGGTCTAGCTAAGAAGGCTTTCTTGCTGTTCCTCAAATACAATGTTCTATTTCCCATTTCTGTACTTATGTACTGGCTAGCTCTACTTTATGCTTAGAGTACACTCCTTCCTTATCTTTCCTTCTCAGAACCTCTAATTTTCTTCAAAGTTCACCTTGACTTCCTTCTTCTACATTAAATCTTTCTTGATCTCCCTTCTAGCTGCTAGTTCTTCTCTCCAAAATTGTTAAATTTATCTTGTCTGTCTGTCTGTATATATGTATATAAGACATATATATATATATACATACATACACAGAGGTACATGTATACATATGTATATTATATATGATGTGATGCACATATGTAGACATAGGACTATTTAATTTTTGTCAATGCATATCAGCACAAAATGCCCATTGATTCCTTTTGTTTTCTCATAAATTTATTTTGTTTTATATTGTCTTTTCTAATTTAACTGCAAGTTTTGCTGATAGCATCCAAATCATTTATACAAAAGTCATTAAAAAGTCATGAACTTTGATCTTGCTATTGCTCAGTCTCAGTCTGCCACTGGGAAAGGAAATAAAGCTACACAACTAAGCCACAATCCAGAAAATCAACCCTATCCAGATGATAGATCAATTTGAAATGAAATGAAGGGGTCTATGTGGTTCTATACTCTGGTAGACAAAAGGGAAGTTAGAGTTCTTTTTTAATAAATAATTCTACTATAAACAGACCCCTAGCAATTCTTTTTGCACTCCCAAAGAAATGGAAATTGAAGATATACTTATCAATTGAAGAAGAGTTGAACAAAGTTGCGCCATATGATTGTGATGGAATATAATTGTGCTGTAAGAAATATCAAGGGGGAGGGGAGGTTTCAGAAAAACATGGCAAGATCTATATATAATTGATGCAAAGTGAAGTGAGCAGAACCAAGAGATCTTTGTGCACTGTTATCAGCAATGTTGTAATGATGATCAACTGTGAAAATCTTAGCTACTCTGATCAATACAATCCAAGACAATTTCCAAAGGACTCATGATGGAAAAATGCTATTCACCTCCAGAGAGAGAACTGATGAACTCTGAATGGATACTGAAGTATAATATAATTTTCTCATTGTTTTGGGTTTTTTTTTTGTAAAATGGCTAATAGGGAAATATAGTTTACATTATTTCTCATATCTTATTGATTACCTTCTCAGTGGGTTGAGGATGGGTGTATAAAAGGAGAAATTGTGGAACTTAAAATTTTAAGGGAAAAGAATATTTAAAAATAAATGATTTTTTTTAATTACTGAGCTTCTATTATGGACTAAGAATTTTACTAGAAGGTGAAAGTGAAAATAATGAAATAGAAAAGTAGTAGTAGTAGTAGTAGTAGTAGTAGTAGTAGTAGTAGTAGTAGTAGTAGTAGTAGTAGTA
>JAJPUD010000104.1:144001-157238 GCA_023553655.1 Myrmecobius fasciatus
TAGTAGTAGTAGTAGTAGTAGTAGTAGTAGTAGTAGTAGTAGTAGTAAAGAAGAAGGGACACAAGGATAAGAAGTCAAGAAGCAATAGAATAAGGTAAGAACGGTTTCCCTGCTTCTTTTTACATCAACCAAATGCCATGAAAGAACAGCCAAAGTGAATATTGTGCACATTGAGTTACAAAATTATAAATGACAAATCTACTTTGCTATCCAAGAAATGAATAGTTCAACAAGCTTATTCCAAAGTATACTAAGACAAATGAAAACAGTTCAAAGTAAGAATAAACATTACATCAAAATCATATCTATTTGGTTCTTATGGTCTTTCACATGTGAGGCAAAACTTAACAACAACAAAACCACCTTTATTTCTGGCCCACATCCCTTTTTTTTAATTGACTAAATTTGAAGAGAAAGTTTGTAAATTTGTTATAAGTTCAATCTTCTATCAAATTGATTATTATATATATATCAGTGCAGATAATAAATGAATCCATCCTAAGATACTTCTTGAGATGTTTGTATTATTTGAAAACATTCAGTAAATTGATTATCTTCTTTTAAACTGGAAATCTAATTTCCTTGGGGTAGGGAGCTCCTAGTTAGTTACTTCCTCCTCCAATGCAACACTTTTTCTGCAATTAAAGAATTGCTTAGGGCTCTGATGTGTTAAGCAATTTGCCTTGGATCCCACAGCCAATAGGAGAGGACTCAAATTCAGACCTAGCTCACTCTGAGATCGGCTTTCTATCCCCTATGCTGTGCTGCCTTACAGCCTCTGGCTGGTAATTTTATATTAATTAGTATCCATCTCAATCCCATTTAGCAAACATTTATTAAGCACCTGCTGCTGTCCAAGGCACCATGCTAAGTGTTGCAGATACAAAGATAAAAAGTAAGCAGTCCTTTTTTTAAGGGGTTTATATTCCCCTGGAAGGATAGAATATATACACACATAAGCATTGAGGAGGGAAAGGGCTGTAACCCTGGCTGATGAAAGGAAGTCTTCACAGCAGAGGTGATAACTAGGTTGGCCCTTGAAGAAACATAAGGATTCTAAATTGTGGAGTTGGGAATAGAATTATAAACTCATAGTTGCAGAGCCAACATGTACCTTACATTCCTCAATGCAATACCTTTATTTTCCAGATAATAAAACCATGGAACAGAGAATTGAGTATAATTGTTCAAGTCTGTCAAGTCTGCAAATGTCTGACCAGAAATTTGACTTGAGATCCTTTGCCCCTTTCTACTGTGTAATGCTATCTCTCCAGGAATATATTCAAAGCCAGGGAAAACATTTGTATAAATATATTTAAGTGGGGAAATAGAGTATCAGATTCTAGGAATGGATAGCAATCTAGTCTGGATGCAATGATGATTCCTTGAAGGAGAATTTGGACTGCTATGGAATATAGCTCTGACTACATAGCCCAAAGGCCAAACACTGACTTTTACCTAAAATACTTTTACAGTCAAGGTCAGAAAAAGCATTATAAGGACTTTCCATATACATATAGAGTTAGCTCAGTGTTTGGGAAGTTACAAAAGAAAGGGAAGGGAAGAGGTATTACGCTGCCTACCCAACCTGAAGGTCTACAGAACCCTCATGCTGACCCCACTATTTTCTGCCTGTGAAGCCTGGACAGTATACCAGCATCTTACCAGAAAATAAAACCACTTCTACTTGAATTGTCATAGGAGGATTACCTGGCATGATTACATGGGAGACACTGGCACATGGCATGCCCTCATCAGAGAAGGTGCTGTACTCTGAGCAAAGCAGAAGTGAATTAGCCCAGAAGAAACACAAGAGACACAAAATTAGAGTCCACCCAAAATGTTCAAAGGGACTATTTGTGTCTGACCTGTGGCAGAGCATTCCAAGGTCATATTGGCCTGATCAGCCACAGTCAGACATACTGTAACTGGACTCCAGCATAATGATGGCCTTTTGGTTCTCTTCAAGAACTAAAACACAACCAACCAATCTGGCATGATAAGGTACTGGACATTGAAGTCCTCTCTCCTCTGAATTGCCAAGTATTCAAACTCTACCACAGAGAATATAGCTCTGATGGCCTGACTACATAGCCCAAATGTCAAACGACTTTTACCTAAAATACTTTTACAGTCAAGGTCAGAAAAAGCATTATAAGGACTTTCTGAGCATCTCTTGGAATCAATTGTGTGACATATGAGACACTGGCACAGAACTGCCCAGCATGGTGTACCAGCATCAAAAAAGGGATTGTACTCCATGAGTAAGGCAGAATCTCAATAGAACAAAGGAAAAGTGAGCTGCACAAATCCAGAGACATCTCCATCCCAAATCTTCCAATGGATTACTTGTGTCTGACCTGTGGTAGAGCCCTGTACCATGACCCCAACATCATGATGTCACAGGTCCTATTCAAAAACAAAGGATGAACAACAGTATGAAATACAATTAGGAAAACTAGGTGGAAACCAGATTTTAGAGGGCTTACATACCAGGCAAATGTTAACAAACTTCCATTCATCTTTTACATTTCTTCTATCTTCATTGATTCACAGAGCTCTGCGTTCCTCAAGATGACACCTCATCCATGACCACTTCCTTTAGCCCTGGTATAGGTTCACTTATACCCACTTATTTTATCCTAAAGACAATGATGTTTTTGAACAAGGAAATGACTGTGACATCTGTGCCTTAAGAATTTTATTTTCACTTCTGTGCAGAAGATGCATAGTACTATGGAAAGAGACTGGAAGCAGGGATACAAATTAGCTAATTTACAGTAAGAGCCACAAAGAGAAATAGAGGACTGAACTAAAATGTAGAATATAGAATAATGAAAGAGATGTCATGGAGTTAGAATTGACAAGACTTGGCTTGATAAGTTGACAACACAACTGATTATCAATAGGGGATAAACGAAAGGAAAGATGGAGGTTGGAGGTTGACTTGAAGATTATAAATATGAGTAACTAGAAACATAGTACCCACCACAGAAATAGAGAAGTATGGGTGAGGAGCAGGCTTAATGAATAAAAACTATTAATTCCACTTCAGACATTAGTTTGAGATGCCTACAGGACATCTAGAAAGAGATATTCGTGAGGAAAATAACAATCTGAGAATGGAGTGTAGGAGGGAAATTAGGACTGAATTCATAAATGTGTGCTTTACTTGCATGGAGATGAAACATTAAGCTATTGGATGAGAATATTATAGACAGAGACAGAGATAAAGACATGGAGAACACCAATGATTGGGGTTCTGAAATTGGTGAGGATTCAGGAAAAAAAAAAAAGAAAAGTACAGACAAGTAGGAAGAGAACCAGTAGAAAGTGATGTTAGAAAAACCAAGGGAAGGTCAACAGTGTCAAAAAGCTGCAGAGGGGTCAAGAAGGGTGAGAACTTAAAAAGGTTATTTGGTTTAGGAGTTTGTAGTCAGCACTCTTTTCAAAGTGTTTCTGATCATTTCTCAGGCTCAAGAAACATAAGATATGCTGCACTAGAACTCAATAAATTGTCAGCCTTCCTTGTTTTGTTAGAGGAAAAGGTTTAGTTTGTATAGATTTTGGATAAAGTATTCCAAATTATAAAGGCTTATCTCAATTTCAGTCCCTGGTAGTTGTCTAAAAACTAGACAAGGAAAGTTGTAGCCTTCCATTTTTATTCATTATTCACATTGATCTGCCAACAAACTGTTGGCAGAGTGGAAGCAGCCACCGCTACCACAAATGAAGAAAATAAAAATGTAGATAATTGTGAAGAGTAAGCTTTCTCAGATATCATAGACCATCTTTTTGGGATATAGTTATCTTTACTGTAGGCTGTTAATATACTAACCAGAATTCCCTCTCCTTCAAGATATGAAGGTAGAAGCAATTCTTCTCTAAATATATAAACTTGGAATTCTTCTGCAAAAAAATGATACATGAATCTTTGAACCTATATATATATGTATATATATAACATATTATATATATAACATATTTTATATATAACATATATATGTATATATATATATGTGTGTGTGTGTGTGTGTGTGTGTGTGTGTGTGTGTGTGCGTGTGTGTATCTCTTCCGGGAGACATCTTTAACTCATGTCTAAAGTAGAACTTATTTCTCCCTCCCCACTCCAGGCAAAATCTGTCTCTCCTCCTTTTTTAAAATTTGTGTTGAGAGTATCATTATCTTTCTAGTCACCCATACAAAAATATTTCAAAATCATGCATCCTTGACTTTTTCCTCTCCCTTATCCCCCATAGCCAATCAGTTGTATTGTCAAATTATCAAGTCAAGTCCTATTGACTCCAACTCCATGACATCTCATGTATTATCCCATTTTCTACATTCTAGTTTAGTCCCCTATCTCCTCTTGCTTGGATAACTATAACATAGTTATAAAAAAGGTATTACTACTTTGGCAACACAAATTATTTGTTCTTTCTCTCACAATTATTGGGTAATCACTAACTTTAATGGAACCTACAGTGGTTTCTTGAAACTTAAAGGATAAGATATAAACTCCTTAGTCATTAAATCTTCTCCTCTTGTTTTCAGCCTATCTTTACAACATATCTCCTACTGCTCTCAACATGTGTCTACTGCATTGACTAGTCTGCTACCTATTTCTGATCCTTGCTTTATTGCTTTCCTCTAAAAAGATCTTTGACAACCAAATTGTCCTCACACTTAGAATTCCAAGTCAAGTCCCAAGCTCTAATAAAATTTTCTAATATGGTAAGGGTTAGGTTTTTGGTTTGTTTTGTTTTTAATTCCATTTTTCCAAGGCAAGAGTTACTTTTGGGGTTTATTTGTTTGTTTGTTGTTATTGCTCATGGACAACTTTGGCAGTTTAACAAAGCCTATGGACTTTTTCTCAGGATAATGTTTTTAAGTGCACAAAACAAAATACACAGGATTACAAAGAAAATTAATTATATTGAAATATAGTTATGGATCTTATGATAAGAACCCATAAATACATACTGATAGAAGTAAGGGGAATCCAGGGAAGCTTTCTTAGACAAGACAGAAGGAATTGGGAAAGTTTAGCCCAGGAAAGAAAGTAATTAGGAGAAACACATGAGCTATTTATAAATGTTTGAAGAACTATTATATACTGTAGAAGAGGGTTTCAAGTTGTTCTTCTTGGTTCAGAAGATAAAACTTGGAATAATGAGTAAAAAAGTAGATGCAAAGATTTAATATCAATATAAAGTAAAACTTTCAAGCAATTGGTACTATATAAAGGTGGAATAGGTTATGTCACATAGTGGTGGGTTTCTCCTCCTTGGAGTCCTTCAATTAAAACTAGATTATGATGCAGTCATCCAAATTGCAATCAAGAAAAGAATGAAAGATTCATCATTACAGTATTGAGTTATGAACTCTTGATCATATCTCTATTACATCTTGAGCCTGAGACTCAACTATCTCTTACTTGACTATGAAACAGGACCGGAGACTTAACATATGCTTGCCAATGTATGTATTACTTTCCTTCCCTTTTTACCTAGCCTTAATCACTGAATGGTTGTAGCTTAAGATAAACTGAGACCTTGGAAAGACTTAGCTTAAAAAAGCCAAGGTCTCCCACTGTATATGGGGCCATCTCTAGTTATCCTGATCTATATCTTGCTACTGGACCCAGATGGCTCTGGAGAAGAAAGTGAGAGACTGGTGACTTTGCACATCTCTGACCCATTTAAATCCAATTGATTTGCAAGTTAAGTCATTATCCTCCTGGTGTCATTGGTCCCCTTCAGGAATGAAGAACAAACAACACTTCTTGTTTAGGAATTGATAACAAATAAATATTATCATTGCTAATCTGAGGAACAGGACCATGACTCCACTCAAAATCCATGAGATTCCAAATCTTAGGCTACATAGCCAAAATTTTCTTCATTTGCTATCATTTCCAAATTCCCTCATTCCTATCTATGTTTCTTCTATCCAGTCTAATTCTCTTGACTATTGGACCTCTTAGATAAACCATCTAAACTCATGTCTCTAATCCTAAAGATCTTCTATATCAAGGTTAAGCTAATTTAAATAATGACTGGAATAGCTAATTTAGCTAATTTACTACAATCTAGCCAGTGCAAGATCTAGGCCCCCAAACAATGCTTCAAAACTCATCCAGACACCCTCATAGGCTGCCTTACTATCTTCCTTGCTTCATGTTCTGACCTATTTCTCTTTTACCCTTGTTCTTAGTGAGGAATCAAATCAATGTTATCATATCTGGTAAGGTTGTGTCAATTGATAGCACTATGGATCAACTTACTATACCTATTTCTCCAAGAGACAAAATTTTCTTCTCGTCCCCACTCTTCTATATGTATTCTCTTGCCTTGTTAGAATGTAAATTCCTTGAGCATAAAACTATCTCACGTTTTTATTTGTGTTTCCATATACCTGGCATAGACAAATAATTTAATAAATCCTTTTCCATTCATTCATTTATTTTTGTCACTTCCATCCCTCCTATTTTCTTATCCCTTCTACCTTATCCTTCTTTTGAGTCCTCTAGAATCCTTATTCTATGGTTCACAAACTATTGCTCATATCAGGTATCACAAATAACACAAAATCACATAATTCAAAAGTTAGAAGGGATTCCATTTAGTTAAATTCATACCTGAAAGAAATCCCTATTATAACATAAGAAATAAGTGATCATCAAGTCTCTTTATAAAGCGCTCCAAAGAGAAGCCAGCTATTTTTTTTGGAAGCAATCCACGCTATTTGTGGACAGCTCTTAGTTAAAAAGTTTTTTCTCATAATATGCCTAAATTTGCCTCTTTCCAACTTCTACCCATTGCTCTGCTTTTTTTTTTTCCTAGCGCAAAACCAAACAAAATAACAACTACAAAAACCCAAGTCTAGACTTTCCTCTTATTTATTGTACCCCTCCCTACCAGTTACTTCAACTCTTCTTCATATGAAATGAAATCAAGGTTCATCACCATCTTGGTTACAGTCTTCAGAACATTCTCTAGTTTTTCAACAGCTTTTTTAACACTCATAAGTGAATGCAATACTCCAGATAAAATCTGACAGAGTACAATGGGAGTTACCTCTAGAAATAATGCCTTTCTTAAGTTATCTTAAGACTAAATTAACTTTTTTTTGGCTACCTTCCTGCTGATCATATTAAACCCCAGTCTGCTAAAATTTCCAGACTTTTTAGACAAGTTGATATATAACTATGCCTACCCATCTTAGGTAGTTAATTTTCATCCCCAAATGCAAGACTTTACATTTACCCCTATTAAATTTTGTTTCAAGGCTTTAGCCTGACAAGATTTTTGTGGATCCTGACTCTGTTATCCTGTGGGTTGGGTATCTCATCTAGCTTTGTATAATCAGCACATTTGATAAGCTTGCTATCTATAAATTATCCAAATCATTGATAAAAATGTTAATGTCACTTGATAAATGCCAAGTTCAAATTCCTTTGCATCTGGCCAACCAAACAGTTCCAAAGCCATCTGCTTGTATTATCTTCTATTCCACATCTTTCCATCTTCTAAGAATAGAATGAGATACTTTAGCAAAAGTTTTGCTAATCTAGGTGAACTCCATCTATAATATTGTCCTCATCTACCAGTTTATCAAAAAGGGAATTGAGGTTCAATTGAAAGGACTTGTTTTTGATAAAGCCATTGGGGCTGTTTGTAATCACCATTTCCCTCTTTAGCTGTTCACCAATTTTCTTCATTATTCTTCCTGGAATTTTCCCAGGAATCAGAGTTAAGTTTACTACCTTATAATTGCTAGACTCTGTTCTTTTCTTTAAAACACACACACACACACACACACACACACACACACACACACACACACACACACACACACACATTATAATGTTTATCCTTCTCCAATTTTGTGATAATATTCCTATTTTCCAGTCTTTCAAATATTTAAAGTGACAGTCACTAGCTGATTACTGAACCACTGCCATCTGCCAATTTAAAGCTCTGATTCCTCAAAGTACTCCCAAAGCTTCATTGCTTTTCTGATTAAATCTTTTCTCTGATATATGTAGGCCCAGAGGTGTGTCTAATGCTTTCAACCAATCCTAATACATTTTATCAACTAATTCCATCCAATGGTTTGAGATACCTTCCTGTCTTCTAAACTAATTAACTGGGTTGTCCATATTTAGCTTATGCCTTTTGTTTATTGAATGTTTTGTGGATTGATTTAATGCAAATGTTTAGAACTAGTTAGCATCTATTTATCTTTGATTCATTGATTCTGTAACCCAAAGAAATATCTTCTACCTCATAAAAAGCTATCCAGGTAAAGAGCATCTTGTTAATCATATTAATTAGGATTGGAGCATCTTGACACCCCTCCAAAATATGTATTTCTGTAAATTTTCCATAAAGGATTCATGTTGTAAGTCTTCCTTTGGAACTTTCCAATTATGTGATCTCTTCAAGATTGTGTTGGTAAATGTTTAACAACTGGCTCTCAAGAGAGAAAAATGTATACAAGCAAAACAATAAATCTGACCAGTTCACTGACCCCATTACCTGCATTGGACTATGCTTTACTTTTATCCTACTGTGATAGACATTTCCCATTAATCTTCTTGGACTGGAAAATTATTGTACTGTCCTTTTTGTGAGTTTCAGAACTTCGGAATTTGTTTTGAAGAATTATTTAAAGTTATTTGGAGGGGAATTTAGGAGAGTTCACACAAGTCCCTGCCTTTTCTTAGCCATATCAGCTCTACTTCCAAATCAATTTCATAAGTCAATCTTGACAAAAGAATATTCCAAGACATTGAGAAGTGATTTGATGAACTGATAGAAAATAATTAGAAATGAGATAAAATCAATTAACTAGTATTTCCAAAATATTTAGTGGTTGTTACAGATGATTTCTAGGTTATGGAGATACAATGACAAAAATTACACAGCCCTTAAGGAGTTTGTATTCTAATCAAAGTAAGGCAATCTCACAATGAACAAGAACGCCTGTAGTGAAAACTTACTGCTGGGAACTGCTTGTGAACTTTCTTCTTATCCCAAGCTTGTCTTTCTTTCTGAAAAGTCAATGGTGTTATGCCCTGAATAAAATTATTATGGCCATCCCCTTCTTTGCCATTAGAACTGGGAGAATAGAGTTAGGAAAAACCTTTTCATACCATTGAGGCATAAACTCCAGGTACTTTATCTTAATCCTTGTTGGGATAAATCCCCCTCCTTTTGAGTATTGCCCCTCATCCCGCTGTCTCCGATCTTCGACCTTCTTATCTTGACCCCTATCTTGTCAGAATTCAGTTATGATTCTTTCCTGGAATTATGGCTTGTTTGTCCTCCCAGCATCCTCACCCGACCCTTATCTGCCTTTGTTAAACCCTAGTTAGCAAAAACCCTATATAAGTTCCTTGCCTCAGTTCCTCAGTTCGAATGATTTTGAACATGAGTTCCATTCAGTCTGCTAGTCTAAACTCTCCATATTAAAAGATTAAAAAACAATCTCTGTCTTGCCTCAGTTTCTCTGGCATTATAATGGTTCATACTCTCTAAGGCTATAGTTCTCAATGAATAGCAAGACGACTTATTTCTGAAGGGCTTGAGATGTTATACTTAAAAAAAAAACAAAACAAAACACTTTATCTGCCAACTATATACCTATACTGGCTTCTCCCATATGGGGAATGCCCTTTTCTTCTTCCTTTGTGCCTTTTTTCAAGAACAAGGATTTTGTAAAATCCTGCCTTCTGCTAGAAGACCTCCCTGTCTCCCCACCCCCATTGCTATTGTCTTTCCTTTGAGATTATTTTCCAATTTCTTTATATATCTTATATATAAAAACACACAGGTGTTTTTATATTGTCTTCTGAGTAGGAACCTGAGTTCCTTGGGGACAGTACTATCATTTGTTTATTTGTTTGCTTTTTCTTTCTATCTATCCCCAGTGTTTAGCACGGCGCCTGGCACATAATAAATGCTTATTGACTGACTCTTGACTTGAGAGACCCAGCTAGAATGAGAACACTGGACTGTACAGGAAGGAAGGAATGAAGAAAAAAGGTCCTCAGATGAAATTTGGGAGGATGCCAGAGAAAATGTATCTATTCCATAATGCTTCTTATGGAAACCCTTGTCTAAGATCATCCTAGGAGTGTTAGAATATTGTGAACCAAGTTCCTCTGTCCTCAACAAGGTAGATTGTTGTCTCAACAATTCAGATTACAATCCATCCATAGCTTCCTATATTGTCCCACTCTTATCTATTGTCCTATATTGTCCCTCCTTTTCTGTGGAAGATTATATCTTCCTATTAATCTTCCACAGAAAAGGAGGGCCTTCCTCTTCATCGCCTGACATTGTGTGGACATCAATAGAACCCACAGGCTATTCATCAGTTATCCCTTGTTTCTATTATGCAAAAGACTATCCTCTTCTTCTGCTAATATATCTCCTTTAATAATATCCTTTTCATTTCTCTTGCAATTCTTACAAAACAATATATTACAACATAATCACGCCCACCATGTGACTCTCCATTGCCCTTTGTGTGACCTATACAGCTTTACTTCTTTGGAACCTGTGATATTCTGCAACTTGCAGCCAAAAAGATGGGCTTTTGTTTCAGGGAAAATATTGGGCTCATTAAAAGAACTATACAACTTCCCAAAGACAATACAGATTACTTTCCTCCTATTAAATTTAAGTGCTTCTTCATTGCTCATAACCAGTGCATAGCCAAGATATATCTACTGATGGACGACCACTGTGGATAGTCCATCCAGAGCATATTAGGGTGTTAAAAACAGATAGTCTTCCTTTATTTGATTTTCCATACACGGGTAGCTTAGCCAAACTCCTTTGAGTGATTATGGATATTGTTTAGGAGAGTCAGCAACATACAATCAGTAAGAAACAAACAAAAAAAATTAATAGGACCTTACTAATTATGGAGAAACCCTCTTCTGGGTGTACTGCACTGAACACGATGCTGACAACCACCTTGAGAAATTATGCATTTTACTTGAAACTGAAACCTTACATATATACTGTCTCCCCCATCAGAATGTGAGCTCCTTGAGAGCACGGACTCTTGCCTTTCTGTTCGTATTCCAAGTACTAGCATTGTATACCAAATAAATGGTTCATTGATTCATTCATAATTGGTCATTGTATTCTACACAAATAATATTAATAGTAAAAAAAAACCTTCATAAGTACAATCGATTTTATGTTCTCTACCCTTTCATCATGTGTATGACTATAAAGATGTAGTCTATTATATAATATCAGTTATGAAAGCCTATTTATTTCCTTCTTTACTAATGATTTATTAATTATACCTTTGACATATATACTTATAATGATTTTGTGGAGGACAGAAAGCAGAAATATGAGTCAAAAGTTAGGCAAATTTTTTCAATTGTTTTTTGGGGTAAAAAATAAAGTTTATGATTTAATACCAAATATTTGATATTCCCCCCTGAGAATCTACCCCTCAGTATCTTCAAAATTAAATTACTTTTCACACAGACCTACTCTGGGTCTAAGTGGAGTAGCCCACCTTCTCTTTAAACCATTTTTGTTTGTTTAGTACTATTTCTTCTTCCTCATAATCATATTGAGCAGAAATATAAAAGGCATATTATCCCTGTCTACATAGCAGGTCCTCAAGCGACCACCTTCTCAGGAGCTTTGGCACATGACTTAAAGTTGTTACAATAGTAGCCCTAAAAGAGTAGATTTTAACTTACTGAAACAATTGTATCCCTAATTTTATCAAGCAGTTTCACATTCCTTCCCTCTGCCTCCCACAAATAGCCAATAGTTCTTCCAGTAAGAGCTTGATGGATGTAGATGTAGATAAACTATTCAGCCTACTTCTTTGCAATCACTATCACATTATTCAGAAAGAGATCTCTATGTTACTTGAGTGACAAGTCATGGCTTGCTCCATTTCTGGGAACAGGATGAGGACAATCAAACGGAACATTAAGAAGTTAACAAGCCCTTTGGTTTCTATTCAAAGGAGAGAGAAATCAGGCATCCTCTCTAGTCTGACAGAGAAAAATTAAAATGATTTATAAATTATAATTCATAAATTATAAATAAATAAATTATACATTCAAACTCATGGTTGTAAGTGCTTTTTATCTGATCAGAGCACCATCTCCAGAGCCTGACAGGGAAAGGTCTGCTCAATAAAATAAAGAGATGAAGTCAATGTTCTGGAACAGAAGGACTCATTTGGGCTGTGAAAGGCTCTAGAACTTCTAGTGTAATCAGAGCATTTCAATAAATTGCTTTGTGACTTAGCTTGAGTATTTTACATATGGCTTTGTTTAGCTGTCTTTTACCAGAACATGTAGTCTTAAATAATTTGTTTTATCCAAGTATATATCTCTTACATTTTAATTTGTGTATTGAATATATTTCATAGTAACAAGGAAGAACAGAAAAATTTCATTGTTAAAGATTCTATCTGATCCTTCCAAAGACTTCAGTTACTGATTATTTGAAGAATCTACCAGCATATACCTTTTTATCATATTCAATATTCATCTAAAATATTTATAAATGAAATTTAATTTAACTCAGAACTTTAGGACAGTCCTGTAAAATTCTTCTATGAAAGGAAATATCCAAAAAGTATATTTCTGGGAGCCATTTAATTTTTGGTGAAAGTTTCTTGCTCTAGATCAGTTTCTAAAACAATTCTCATCAGCTAGAAATATACCAAGGATCCCTGCTTAGAATCTCAAATAATTCCTTCCTATTCATTTATTACCTCTCTAGTGAGAAAATGTAAAGTAAGTAGCATTTTATACAATTAGTGCTCTGAGGTGCAAACCTATAAGAGGAAAGTAAAAACAAATCAAAGTTAATTGTGATTAGCTAGAACAAAATGCTTAAATCAATATGAGGACAGCTCATCCACTCATCATTTACCCATTACCTGGGAGATGAATACCTCCTGCTGTGTATGATTTTTGATACAGAGTTACTATTTACTGCCTTCCATTCCCCAGATACAAGCTAAATCCAGACCATCTCTGATTCCCTAGCTCATTAAGCTGTTTCTTTTTCATAATTTTTTCTTTTGTTCATTCTTATTTATTTCTGGCTTATGTATTCCTCTTTTCAAGACAAGCATGTATGCAAGGAAAATTTGTGAGGAAGTTAGAGAAAAATGGAAGGAAAGAAGGAAGGAAGGAAGGAAGGAAGGAAGGAAGGAAGGAAGGAAGGAA
>JAJPUD010000104.1:157248-183315 GCA_023553655.1 Myrmecobius fasciatus
AAGGAAGGAAGGAAGGAAGGAAGGAAGGAAGGAAGGAAGGAAGGAAGAAAACCTTTCTAAAGAATACCTGGAGCAGAAACCAATGAATTTATTTCCTTTCAATTTGCCTTGACATTATTTTGAAAATTTTAGAAAAATCAAAAACCTACATCAGAACATAGGAAAAACTCTAGTTCTAATGGAGAATTTGAATATAATTCATTTCAGAAGATTATAAGGAGATATGTATATGTGGTAAAAACATGTACACATATAGAATGTATGTGTATATATGTGTATATGTATATATACACGCATGCATGTATTGTGTAGCCTGTCTTTGCCGTATACATGTATGTTTTATATACATGTACATGTGGACATGTGTATATTGACAAGCATATACATACATACATATTTACATGTTTTATAAAGTTTGCTTTTAAAACATGATAAAAGCACAATATTAGAAACAAAAGCTTCTTCTCTCTTCCTGATCTCTTCTTTTGAACGCAATGCCTTTGGACATCAGTTACTTGTAAGACCTTTTAAAGACAGAGCACATATGGTCATGAGATGATAGAAATGATGAACAGATTTCCTCTGGGGTGGTGTCTCTGGCTTTTGAAGGCCATGCCTTTTAGTGCTCATGAATGAGATTTCTTTTAATGAATGAAGATAAAGGTGTTGCAAACTCATTTCATTGTAGCCCTCCATTGCAAAAACAGATGTAAGCCTCCATCAGCAACTAAGGATTGGTAGACATTTCTAAGAGAAAGACTTGTACTTTATTTAGATATTCTAACACATATCCCTTAATGGTGCTAACAAAATTTTTAGATTAATATACATGCCCAAGCTTGAATTTGCACTATGTCTGGATTTTTCCATCTGATGATTTTCAAGGAGGAAAAGATGTAAGTAACAAAAAAAGCCAAAATGAATCTAGATTTTCAGACCTTCCCTATACACAAAGGGAATGGATAAATTAGAACACTATGTATTTAATGGTCAATTATCTTCTTTTAACTCCACTTCTTTCTTTGACTAGTATACACAGATTATCTAATAGAAAGTACAGAGGTGATAGCATATGCGTCGCAAATTATACATTGAAGCTGCTTTTTTTTTTCATTCTAGCTACTCCCAATAGACTAAATGTAGTCATGCTAAAAATATTACTCGCACTTAAAAAATGGAATGTAAATAAAAATGAGAAAATCTATGAGCAAACCAGTCCAGTGGGGAAAAAATGGGAAGGTGCAAGGGATGACAAGAGAAAAATTGTAATGGTGTACAAAGGGAAAAAAGAATAAGAAAAACCTGATAGAACAGATAGGCAGCATTAGCCTATCAACAAGCAGTTAGCCTGTGATCCACCTACTACTTCCTCAGTACATGGTTATGTGTTTTTTTTTTTTAACAAGAAAGGACATTCACGACCAATAACAATGTTATAATGATAGTAAATGTAGGATTTAAGGTATATAAAAACCTTTAACCAACATTAAAAAGCCACCAAGGGGGAGTTACCTTGCACAAGGTTTTATTTAGTGATGGTTCCACTCTTTCACTCACTGACTGCAAATCAGCATTTTTAGTGGACAATAGGCTCAGCAGTGGCCTTATGATTGCTTCTTTTCAAATGGTAATGGCTATCCTAACTCCTCTGCCAGGTTTTTCTTACCAGAGCACAAATTGCAGTTTACAAGGCTCTGAGGGGGAAAAAAATCTTAGCTGAATATCTTTTTTTTTATTCGACAAACTGACATGTAAATTACCCTGTAAGTGCTCCACTCTAGAGCTCTGATCATCTCCTAATTGTCACAGTCAATTGTAGCCAACAGTCTCTTCAATCCCAAGCGCTTTGACAACAAGCATAAGGATCAAAGCAGAATCAGCTCCCTTCAATATCCTTCTGTTTAGGATGCTACAAAAAGCCTGAAAAAGAAAGGTGTAAGGGCATTACTGTAGAGGAAACTGAGAGTCACAAGTATTACAATAGTCAATTTCTCCATCTCTAAGATTATGCTCTATATGTGTCCCTGTTTTTTAACCACATATTTAGCACAAATATATCAGCCTCCCTAGCAATTAATAGGCTCTTAAGATTATACTAATATGATATCTTTTCAAAGAATGGGGTCTCCCTCTTCTAACTTGTTCCAGTACAGAGAGATGATAGCAATTACTTTAGCAGCTTGATCATTTAAAACCATAATCTAATATGCTGAATTTTTTGAAAGTGGATTTAATCATTGAGATTACACTTACTGAGCTTGGCATTGTAATTCACCATTACACAAATGAGTTAATAAAAGGGTAAAGCTCACTATTAATTCTACTTTTTTTTTAAATTTAAAAATGTCATATCCAAAATTTGCCCCTAAATAAATATATGACATGAAAAAGCATTTCTGAAATATGTGCTTTTAATTTCTTAAAAGTCAGGTTTAGGAACAACTAGGTAAATTATCTTTCACTTAAAAAAAGAACAAATAATTGTCGTGAAATGAGCACAAAATCTCTTGCATTACATATTATGACAGGATCTCTTACCCAATGAAATACAAAGAATGCTTTTTCCTTGTTTTGATTACAATAGATCAATATTTTTCAAATATTTTTAATGATATGCTTTACTCTTTACAAAGTTGCAACCATTACACAGGTAAAAAAAAGTTTCAGGTATAATTCAGTTGAAAGAGAAAAATCTTCAATTATGTTTAAATAACAAGACTACATTCAAAATAACATGAAGGTTGTCAGAAAACTGACAGAAAAGCATTCAAAAGTGAAGATGTCATACCATCTATATAGTCTATCTTGTTGTACCAGGTATTATATTCATATATAATGTATAAGACCACTTTTTGATAGTCTTCCTATGCTAAAGCAAAAGTCTAAAAAAAGGAAGCAGGAAATCCATACTGCAATAATGCCCCTAGTTCCATGCTCAGAAAGTTGCCTTAGACACTAGCCCATAAAAGTCCCCTACCTTCCCTTCAATTTCACCTTGAATTCTCAGGTTTGATTGAAGAGCTTCATAGAATGGTCTATAATAGACAGAACAATGATCCAGTTCACATTTAAAGGTACAAAGAGATACTTGTGAAGCATCTGAGTGCATTTCTCTCACATATAAAGCCTGCCTCAAAATCAATAAGAGTATTTTTTTTTGTTCTGTGTATCACCCTGAAATTCTTTTTTCCTCTATTCTTGCAAAGAATCATTTTGTTGTTCATCATTTTGTTGATGTCAGTTCTCCTTCCATGTGCACAAATCATAATTCCTCCACATTTTCACTGACAGTTTAATGAGTTGATGTAGCCAAAACAGTTCATTGACATGGCGGGTGATGGGCCTCTCCATACCAAGGTAGAAAGGTTCTCAGATTCTTCCAGAATTTATATTCTCCGGGCATAACCTTCAAGAAATATGTCAACTCTATATCATGATAGAACTCCCTTCCATGAGTGAAGCATTATTGGTAGAATACTGAAACATCAAATAATAATATTAGGTGGGGAAATTATAAATTACCAACACAATTCAATTCAATAATCATTCATTAAATGGCTACTGAGTTAGGTGCTGTGCTAAATATTAGGAATAAACTCAAGACAATAAAAGTCCCTGACCTGAAGGAGTTATATTCTACTGGAGAAAGTCAGAATGTACAATTATATAGTAACTAAAGGTTATGTATAATAATGATATTTATATAGCACCTTAAAATTTTTAAAGCACTGTATAGATATTATCTGATTTAATTCTCACAACTGTTGGAATTAGATGATCTAATTATCTCCATTTTACAGATGGGAAAATTGAAGCTAGTAATGTCTATTTGAGCTATAATGTACCAAAGGTATAGTAGCCTTTGGACCTTCAGCTCTAGGTCTTTCTGTATTTCAATTCCCCTAGCCCCATAATTCTGAAGATATATAAATAGAGGTTCTAGACAATTGGGAGAATTAGAGAATTTAAGTAAAGGAAAACCCAAACCAAATGGCCATTTGTATGTCCAGATTACTTTTAAGGTAAATATTCACAAATCAGGAATTGTCTATAATGTAAAATTCCACATATTTTTTCAACAACCCTCCCTCCACAAAGGAGCTACACAAGTAGAAAGCTAAATGAAGTCACCATATTTTTTAACTTTTTAAATAAATGGGATAGAAGGGAATGGGCAAAGATTTTATTTTTTATGTTAATACTTTTTTATTTGCAAAACATATGCATGGGTAATTCCTCAACATTAACCCTCACAAAGCTTTCTGTTACAAATTTTTCCTCCCTACTCCCCACCCCTCCCCTAGATGGCAGGATATCCACTACATGTTAATTATGTTAGAATACTTAAGAAATCAAATATATGTATAGTTATTTCCACATATCATTTTTTGTGCAGGAGAAATCGTACCTACAAGAAAGAATAATCCGATAAAGGAAATACAATACAAGCAAACATCAATACAGAGCATGAAAATGATATGTTGTGGTCCACATTTCACATCCCTCTCTCTGGGTGTATATGGCTCTCTTCACCGAACAATTGGAATTGGCTTGAAGCATTTCATTGTTGAAGAGAGTCATGCCCATCAGAACTGATCATCATATAGTATTGTTGTTGCTGTGAATAATGATCTCCTGGTTCTGCTCACTTAACTCAGCATCAGTTCATGCAAGTCTCTCCAGGCCTCTCTGAAATCATCCTGCTGGTCGTTTCATTACAAAGCAATAATATTCCGTAACATTCATATACCATAATTTATTCAGCCACTCTCCAATTGATGGGCATCCATTCAGTTTCCAGTTTCTAGCCACTACAAAAAGAGATTGGGCAAAGATTTTAGGACAGTCTTCCCTCAGATCCAAATCCAAGTTTATGGGGCTATTGTTATTGTTAAATGCCTGCAGCTAAGAAACTAAAGGCTCATTATAAGGGGCTGCCCACATTCAAAAAGTTTCCTGTTCCAAAACTTCTTCCCTCTCTTTCCATGTCCCCACTGCTCTGTCAGTCACACTAGCAGCAGATCCTTGGTACAATCTTTACATCTTTAGGAAAGTAACTATTTATGAAGCATCTTTGGTCCTTTCACATAGGCCATTAGATTAACCTAACCACACAGATAAATTGAAGTGTAAATTAGGTTATCATTTAGCAAGCATCTACAATGCAGAGAATTCTGGAAAGAGTAAGGAAATGGGGGAAAGTTTGTATAGTCTCTGCCCTCAGAGAGTTTATAATCTAGTCAGGGGATTATAGCAGGTACACAAATGAAACACTACACAAATATTGTGCATAGGATAAATCCATAATAGAAGTAGAAACAATACTAGGTGAGTTATAGTTCTAGGGAAAAGGTTAATTTAGGAAGGTTCTAAGAATATGATACAGTATTGGAAGGAAACTCAGAAATTTTCTAATCTAACTCCTTCCTCAAAAGACCAGGAATTCACTATCTGTCACTTCTTCTTTGAGATAGCTCTAATTGTTCTTTCTTTTAGGCTCTCTTTATTGTTTTCACCCTCTAATCCTTAGTCTATCTTCCTGAGCCATTAAGGAAAAATCTATTTAGTCTTTTACATGATAACTTTTATTATTTGAAGGCTGCTGTCATTTCCTTTCTAAATCTCTTCTCTCCAGGTTCCTTTAAACCATTCTCATGTAACATACTTTCAAGGACCCTCCACCATCTGAGTTTCTCTTCTGTGGTTTCTCTTCTGCTTCAGTTTATCAAGGCCACTTCTATAATAGAGATTTATTAGAGCAGAGTTCAGTATGACTGTCACCTCCTTTGCTCTTGACAAGATATTTCTATAAATGTAGCTTAATATGATATTAGAAGTTTGGTTACCAAGTTGACTTGTTTTGTTGTTGTTGTTTTTTGTTTTGGGTATTTTATTTGTTTTTTACTGACAGGCTAGTGCTTCATATTGAACAGACAACCACTAAAATGCCAAGATATTTTCATGTGAAATGTTTTCTGGACACATCTTACCCATCTTTTATTCTCTGTAAATAATGTTGAACCCATGTACAAACCTTTGCATTTGTTATCTTTCACCTTCTCTTCTCTGTAGTGACTCTTCTCTTCTAGTGACTTTTAAAGCTCTTGTGCAGAAGAAGAAAGAGCAAATCACTCCAGTATCTTTTCCCAAAAAAAATCCCCAAAATGTCATTACAAAGAGTCACTCATAAATAAACAAGTGAAACGACTCAACAACAACAAGAGTTCCCTTGGAACTGAAACCCACAATGATATTGAAAAATAATCAAGGTTGGAGGTTAGTTATCTTCTCCCAAAACAAAGTAAGCTCCTTGGAAGCAAGAATTGGCTTTGTAATGAGGAGTGGAGATTCATGTTGTGTAACTTCTGTAACATCCAATAAGTGGGGAATCAGAGGAGGAACTTATGCTTCAGGATAGGAAATAAAATGCTACCTTTGGAGTTTCTACTAACATAGGCATTCTTGCAAAAATGTAAAGTACAATCTTTCTTGCATTCAAAAAAGAAAAAGTTCCCTTGGCTTCAATTCTCACCTCTGTGCAGATCATTCCATATACAGAGACCTGATCACTTGACTGAAATCATCGTGAATTTCCAACTCTTTATTAGACCTTTCAAATGAGAAACATAGCATATGCATCTCAGATCAAAGATGTTTCTCTCCAAACCCACCTCTCCACTAAAATTCTCTGTTTGGAGTAAGGATACTATCATATGTCTCAATTCCAAGTTTGTTATTTCAGTGATATTGTGAACTCTTCAGTCTCCCTCATATACAATCAATTGCCAAATCTTGTTATTTTTACCCACTCTACAACATCATTCCCATTTAATCTTTTCTATTTATACAGATACTATCTTAATTCAGGTCCTCATCATCTTTTACTTATAAAATACTTTCAAGAACCCTTCACCATCTGAGTTTCTCTTCTGTGGGTTTCTCTTCTGCTTGTACTACTTTACTGCAATAGCCTCCTAAATGGTCTCCCTGCCTCACTGTGATCTGCTCTCCACACAACTACTAAAAAGATTCTCTCAAAGTGCAACTCTGATCATGCTACTTCCCTACTCAATAAACTTCAATAATTTCCTGATCTTTCATATGGTTTCCATATACAACAATCCATTTCCCATCTCAGTACTCTTATAATAGCTCTCCCCCAAAACTCCTCACTTCAACTTCTTAGAAACCTTTGATTTCTTCAAAATTCAGATGCTAGTACCCTTTGCCTCCAAAAATACCTTCTATTTATTTTTAAGCATTTTGCACACATACATACACACACACACACAATATTCCCTCTTCAATAGAATGCAAGCTTCTGAGAGCAGGGATGCTTTCACTTTTGTCTTTGCATCCCAACTTCCTGGAACATTTTTTTAAAAAGTTTGGAGCTATTATTGTACAGAAGGACTCAAAGTGAAGAAATTCTTCTATATTGAAGATCCAAACTTTCTATGCAACTGATCATCTCAGAGTTTCCTGGTATATTCAGGATGCTGCAACATTAAAAGTCTTGCTCAGTGTCACCACACAGTCAGTGGTGTGAGAGAAATAACTTAAATCTAAGTTTTTCTGACTCTTCATTATGCTGTAGTGAATCTGCCCAAGTATATAAGCATTGAGTACTGGTTAGTTGATTATTTGACTGCTAGCTACATCCTCTAGCTGAAATATTTTTAGACCTCAAGTCTGTCACTCAGTTTATTAGCAATCCCTCTTTTTCAACCCTGAATTGCCAGAAAAATTAGTCGAAATACTTATACATAAAGAGTCACCAATATATCTGTAGGACAGAATAGGGCCAGAATCAGAGGCCTATAACATTCCACTAGAGATTTTTCTCCATCTGTCAGTCCACACTTTCCATACCAGTAAAACAGCTAATCTCAACTTCACCCCATTCTATTGTCATTCAGTCCTGATCGCTCCATCTTGTCCATAGAAATAGCATAAGATAATTGGATGAATGCCTTGCTAAAAATTTATTGATTTATGGCATTGTCCTGATTTAATTCTATAATAACATTGTCAAAAAGGAAAATGAGGCTATGTTAACTTGTTCTTAATCAACCAAGTTCTTGGTGATCACCTTTTTCCTTTCTGAGGTCACTGAAGTTTGAGTTGTGTTTTAAAGGATATGTAGAAATTAGGAGGGGGAGAGGGGAGTCTATTCTTAGAATATGGAATGGCCAGAACAAAGCCAGGAAATGGTCTGTATAGAAAAACATGACACAGGTTAGTTGAAACACAGCAGGTAGTAATGACATAAGACTATAAGGTGGTGCCGTGGATAAAGTGTCAGGCCTGGAGTCAAGAAGAATTATCCTCCTGAGTTCAAAAAAATCTGTCTAAGATACTGGATATGTTATCTTGGTCAAGTAACTTAACCTAGTTTGCCTCAGTTCTTCATCTATAAAATAAGCTGGAGAAGGAAATGGTAATTCACTCCAGTATCTCTGCCAAGAAAACTCTAAATGGGGTCATGAAATGACACCAATGAAATAACTGAACAAAAACAATAAGACTAGGTTACAAGAGTCTTGAATACCAAGATAAGGAATTTGAAATGTATTCAGTAGGTCACTGAATAGTTTTAAACAGAGTGAATCTATGTATAAGAAAAATCAGCAATAATGTGAAAGATAGATTGGAAGGGAAGAGAAAATGAAGAATAAAAAAATCTTTTAGGAAACTATTATAGTAGTCCAAGTTGGGAGTGGGGGAGGGGGAGTAGAGGGTAATGAAGTAATGAATTAGAGTGATGATTGCAGGAAAAGAAAAATAATAAAGGAGAACTGGAATTATTTTGAGGGTCAAATTTACAGGACATCATAACTCATTGGACATTACAGATGAGAGGGGAAAGAGCCAAAGATTATAACAAGGGTTTAAACATGGCACAGCACTGACAAGCATAGTGCTTTCATACCTTATATATATGTATGAGGAGAGGGGAAACTGAGAGAAAAAGGAGCAAACAGTGGAGGAAGAAAATAAGCTCAGTCTTTTAAATGGAAGGAAAGAAGAAAGGAAGGGAGGGAGGGAGGGAAGGAGGAAGGGAAGAAAGAAGGGAGGAAAGAAAGGAGGGAGGAAAGAAAGAAGGGAGGAAAAAAGGGAGAAAGGGATGGAGGGAGGGAAGAAGGGAGAGAGGGAAGAAAGAAGAAAAGAAAGAAGCAATTCATTATAAATTTCATTTCTTTTTAGAAGAGTCTAGAAACAGAAGAAAATAAAACAATTCACCTTATTTTTGGAGAACTTTTCCCCATAGGTTGAATTCAAGGTGCCAGGGAGACATATAGATATAAATGTTCTTTCACCAACAGGAGATGTAGATCTAAAATTTAGGAGACAGGTAATATATATGGGCCAGTGATACATATAGACAGGTATTTATCTTATCTATATGCTTGTACAATGGACTGAATTGGAGCTAAAGAAAATGTAAAGTTAAGTAACTTGCCCATGGTTTGAGAGGGTATATAAGTCCAAGTCTTCCTGATACCAACCCTAGCTCTCTAACCACTGCATACTACTTCATTAGTTTTTGTAAGCCATGAGCTCAAGAGGAGGTTATCAAGGCAGCAGAAGATGACAGGGACCTTTCAGGGACCACATGGAGCAGCAGTATTGCCATGGCAAACAAAGCACAAAAGCTTCCAGAATATTAGTGAGTTTGAGTTCATAGAATCAGTTTCTCAACACTTGAGGTACTTTTGACTTCCTAAGCTTAAGCAAAACCCATGGCTTTGAATTTTGGTCAGTACAGTTGCTTCCCATCATCTTGACCCCTAAATAATGGTGCTCCACAACCCTAATTGTGATTTGTACTGGGAATAATTTGTATTAAAACTGTAAAGAGAAAGAAAATGAAAGAAGGAAGGAACAAAAGAATGAACAAATGAATGAACAAATTCATTATAAAATTTCATTTCCTTTTAGAAGAATCTAGAAACAGAACAAAACAAAACAATTCACCAAACATAGGAGCTCTATTTTGGGACTACTTTTCACCACAGGTTAGGCTAGAATAGAGTCCTCAATATGTTAGCGAATATTCTGTGGACCAAACTTAAAAGCTGGACAATCATCTTTTGAGGGCTTTAAAAAAAAAGTAATATTACTTTTAAAAGTATCTTAATACTGCCCCCTTTTTAGGATGTCTGGTTATTATTATTACTTTTATTCCTATTTAACTTTTTCTTTTAAAAAAGTATCTGCTTCAAAGTAAAGAATACCACATATTCTAAGACTCAAATCATTTTGCTTCCATAGAGAATTACAACCAATTTTCATCATGTTCTCTTTGCCTCCAAGCTGCGGACCTCTACACATACTTCATCAAAAAAAAAAAAAAATTAAGGTCATTCAATGAGAGCTCCCTTTTTCCTCTTTTTTAAAATAATTTCTCATCAATCAATAAAAATGTATTAAGAATCTAGTACATGCCAGATACTGTGCTAAATTCTGGGAATACAAAAAGAAGCAAAAGACAGTCCCTGCCCTCAAAGAACTTACATTTCTTTAATATAACCTCCCTGATACATTATATTCTCTTTTACTCCATACTCTGATAATGAGCAGATCCTTCTTACCAAGGTCATCTCATCTCCAAAATCTTTGATCCCATCTCCTATCTTTTCCAATATGTTATCCCCACTTTCATCCCCACGCTTTATTATCTTCAATCGTTTCCTATCTTATGATTCCTTCCCTGCTGCCAACAAATTTGTGTATGACTTCTTCAATCTTAAAAATCCTTCCCTTGATCCCAACTTTTTCACTAGCTTTGTCTCCTCCTTTTCTCAGCTAAATTTGGAAAAAGCTATTTATACTTGGTGTCTACTTCCTCTTTTCATTCTCTTCTAAATCCTCTACAATCTGGCTACCAACCTCCTCACTCAACTGAAAATATTGTCTTGAAGTAGCCAATGATATTTTAATCAATGAACCTAATGGCTTTTTTCTCAATCATCATCCATCTTGACCTCCCTGAATCATTTGACACTGATGATTTGCCTTCTCCTCCTTGATACTGTTTCCTCTTTCAATTTCATTTTTCATGATACTGTTCCCTCTTGGTTTTCCTCTTACATATATAATAACTCTTTAGCCTTCCTGGCTGCATTTTCATCTATGCCATGCCATTACCTATAAATGTTCTCCAAAGCTCAATCCTGGGTCCTCTTCACTTTTCTCTATTTTTTTCTTTATCTTTTTTTTTTGTTTCCTACTTTAGAAAAAAGGTCATTTGACCTTAACTCCCTTTTTTTCTTAAAATTTCTTGACTTAATCTTTTATTGCCTTCTCCTTTTCCTCAGTTTCTGATGGTGAAGAGGCTTTTTTATAATTTCTCTATCTCTCTGTTTCTCTGTATTTCTGTCTGTCTCTGTCTCTCTGTTTCTCTCTCTCTTATCTCTTTCTCTCCTTCAATCTTTAACTATATCCTATTTCCTTTCCTATGCCTTCAAAGAAGCCTACACATTCCTCACCTTTAAAAACAAACCTTCAGTAGACACTGCTATCCCCTCAAGTTATCCCATAGCTCTTTTCCCTTTCTCAGTCAAATTCCTTGACAAAGTTATCTTCATTCTAATGCTCCATTTCCTCTCCTCTCCTCAACCTCTTTCACTTGGATTTCTTACCTTATCACTCAATTGAAACTTTTTTAAGTTATCAATTATCTCTTAATTGGGAAATTTGATGGTCTTGTCCATATTATTCTTGACTTATCTTATGCATTTAATACTATTGATCACCTCCTCTTCCTAAAAACTATTTCGTCTCTGAATTATCATACAACTACTCTTTACCCTCCCATCCCCTTCGATAACTTATCATCCATATCATGCTTCTTAACTATGAGGAAGATTCTCCAAGGTTCTATTGGAGAGCCTCTTTTTCCTCTATACTATCAGTAACCTCATGAACTCCCATGTAATATTATTTCAACTTATATGATTCATAGAAATATGTATATAGACACATGTATATAGACACACATGTGTTAATATTGTGTAGAAACATATACATATTATATATATGTATGTACACATATATAATTTTCAACTTCCCATCTTCTCCCTGAATTTCAATCCTATGTCACCAAAGATCTATAGGATGTCCAGGAGTTAACTATCTTCTCCCCCAATGTACTCTTTCAAACCTCCCTATAATAGTCCAAGGTACTATCATTGTTCCAGTCTCATAGGTTTGCCACCTTAGAGTTGTCCTTAATTCCTCCCTTTCATGATCCAAATGTTATCATTTACATATCCTTTTCTTCAATCTCATAACCATCATCTAGTTCAGACCCTCATTATTTCTAGCCTGGGCTATTGCAATAGCCATCAAAATAGGTCTTCTGGTCTCAAGCCTCTACCCAGTGCATTTTCCCCACAGCTGCTAAGGTATTTTTCCTAAAGCAAAAATCTAACCATGTCATCCTCTTGACCAACAAACCTCTATGGCTCTCAATTACTTCCATGATCATATAAAGTTCTTTATTTGGCATTTAAACCTTTTAAAATCTAACCCCTTCCTAGATTTTTTCTCCTTATACTTTAAGCATCTCCATATATTTTATGATCCAGCTGTATTTGCCTACTGGCAGTTCCTCAGACATAACACTTCATCTTCTGTCTTCATATCTTTCCACTGGTTTTCCCCTTTGCCTGGAATATTTTGTACCTTCAGTCTCTAAGAATCCCTGGCTTCCTTCTCGTCTCAGCTCAAACATCATTTTATTTACCATAGCTTTCTGGTCCCCTTTTCTTCAGATGATTGAATCTTTTACCACCTCTGTATCCTGTACCTACTGATTATTTGCATGTTGTATCCACCACTGGAACGTAAGTTCTTTGATGACAGGGACTAGTTTTGCCTTTTTTGGTGTCCAAGTTGTTTAGCAGAGTGACTAACATAGTAAATGCTGAGTTAAAGTTGAATGATTGATTGGGTGCTTAGCCAATGGTCAGAGATGGGCTTAGAAGATTTAGACTTGCCAATTCATTCACCACAATCTTAGAAGGTAAGACTATAAATAAGACTTTTTGTAGACTTTATGGGATTATTTTATAGCACACCTAATACCCATTTGCAGACACCACAAATTAAGAGTAGTTCAGGACACTGAGATAAACTTATATGTCTTTTTTTTCAATCTCTCTGTGTTTCACAGTTGAATACCTATCAGAACTAAACACCTTTCATCCAGAGCTTCCATATCTTTCTATCACAAAAAACATGTGCACATGCAGGTTCAACCTAGCAGAGTATGAGTTTCTAGAGTTACATACTTATACAGACTAACAAGTTACAATTTAAGGGACCCTGGCAGGCTCAAAATTATCTACCTTAACCATAAATAAAGGTATCAATATTGGCAAATATTATTTATTCCTCAATGCTGGCATACTGAAATATATCCCTTTTAAAATTGCCAACATTGTCTTAATAGAGAAAAAATATAAATCATTATCAGCTACCAGACTTCTAACTTTCATTCACTTATCAATTCCCTAACAGAAAGCAGCTCTCTGAAGCAATGACAAAAAGTAGGTAAATTTTCATTATGGGAATATGAGAGGAAAAACTAGGACATCTGGGATATTGGCAGCCCATCAAGTTCCTTATCCCAAGAGAGCTCTAATGGGGATTCAGCTTATGTATGTTTCAAGTTCTGCTTCTTAGATATTGACTTAATTTTTATCTTCCTCATACTTCAAAAAATGAAACTGAATTTATGAGCTAAAAGACCTCAGTTTCCCATTATTCAAAAGTCAAAACTTATGTTTTCTAGAAACAAAAATAACCACAGCTATTGGAGTTATTGGACAGTCCTGGGAAACTATGAATCAGCATGAGAGCACTAGTCACTTAAAAAGAAAGAATTCATAATGAAGGAAGGAGACACATAAGAATGAAAACCATATATCCAAGCAATACAGGCAGCCTCAAACATAAAAAATCTTCTAAATTGTCCTCTCCCACTATCTGCATCACAGGCATGGAGGGAGGGGAGGCTTTCTCATTTTGGTTTATCCTAATCCAATGTAGCTACTCATCTACCTCTTCCTTCAGCAGAGTTACATATTCACCTTTATGCTAGTCCCAGAGCTCTGATCAAGACTGAGGAGAGAAAGCAGAACAAGAAGATGAATAATGAAGTCAGAAGTACAGATATCAGGTGCAGACTCCATCTTACTAGCAACCCAAGAAATTCCAAACATTTAAAAAAGTAAGAGATAACTTATTACCCTTTCCAATATCCTATTACCAGAGCAAACCTGCATTTGCCAGTCCTCAGAAATAGGATAATTCATTTAAAAAGCCTGGGAATAGAGGTCTACAAACTTGAATTCTAGCATTTACTAGTTATGTGATCTTTGACAGTACCTAAACCCCTTTATGCTTAAGGAATTAAAATTATATCTATGGTATTTAGCTCATGCTGTTGTGAGGATAAAGTGAAGTAATATATTTAAAGGGCTTTGGAAAGAATAAAAGTAACCTAGAAATATATTTATTATCACTATTATGATTACTGAAATCTATATTATTGTCATAATGGAACATAAAGGCATTATTATATAATTATATGCAAATATTTCCCTAGATTTTAAAAAAATATTTAAACATGTTCAGAGCCTAAAATAATGTAACTAAGAATTAACAATTTT
Organism: Myrmecobius fasciatus; assembly: GCA_023553655.1. Taxonomy (NCBI): domain Eukaryota; kingdom Metazoa; phylum Chordata; class Mammalia; order Dasyuromorphia; family Myrmecobiidae; genus Myrmecobius; species Myrmecobius fasciatus. Next base: position 171,930 of record JAJPUD010000104.1, read on the forward strand.
ATTCTCTCTAAATACCAAAGCATTATTGTAATTAGTAACTGTATTTAATGGTCTGTACCCAAGGACTCACTAAAACACAAATATTGTTAAACCATAATTAAACAACCTGAAATAAAGGTACCAGTATGACCTTAACTGTTGGTAAACATGTGATTATATATGGAATATATGGAATTATATATGGAATAGGACATATTCTAAAAGTCATTTTATAATATTAAACAAAGTTCAAAACATGCCAAGAAATAACTAAATTCAGGAGGAAGATGGTGGAGTAGGTTGGTAAATTTCAAACTCTTTGGATTTCCCCCACAAATAAAACAAATGTGATCCTTAGAGCAAACATAGACTCATGAAGAATCTAGAAGATTTGGGATAGAATAGGTTCTCTTGATACAACCTGAGAAGATCTGAAGAAATATTAGGGTTGGGATTAACCCTTGTGAAGTGCAAATACCCCCAGGCTAGCTCCACAGAAACATCAAGTGAGGAACCCCAAGATGAGACTGGTTTGGCTGGAGCCTCAGCAGGAACCACAGAAACTTTCACCTCCCCAACTGTTTGTCAAGTCAGGGTTTAAGTCTGTGAAGACTGAATGAACCTCAGCTGATTAGGAACACCAAGCCCAGCAGAGCTGCAGGGATGGGGCCCTGATCCAGAACACCAATGAGTGCAGAGGCAGCAGGGCAGGGACCCTGCTCTTATTTAAAAAAAAAAAGAGCCAGCAAAGAAGAAAGAATTCTACCATGGAAACATACTATGGGAACAAGGAAGACCAGGATTCATCTTCAGAGAAGGATACTGAATTAAAAAAAAAAAAAAAAAAAAACTTCTACCCCCCAAAGAGTAATGTGAAATAGCTCCCTGGCCAAAGAGAATTTTTCAAAGAATTCAAAAAAAGAATTTAAAAGTCAAATGAGAGACATTGAGGAGAAACTAATAAAATAAAAATAAAAACCATCTAACAAAAACAAGAAGATTGGGGGGAGGGGAGGATTAGCCAACTAGAAAAGGAAAAAAAGTCTCAAAGATGAGAATAACTATTTGAAAATTAGAATCAGGCAAGGGAAACCAGTGAAGCTATGGAAGATCAAGAAATAACAAAATAGATTATAAAGAATGAAAAAACAGAATGTGAAACATCTTATAAGAAATGAGACAGATCTGGAGAACAGATCAAGAGAAAATATAAGAATAATTGGACTGTCTAAAAGTTGTGGCCAAAAAAAAATGACTTTGATACAATAATGGAAGAAATAATCCAAGAAAATTGTCCTGGAGTGATAAAACATGAGGGGAAAGTAGAAATAGAAAAAAAAATCTACTGGTCACCACCTCAATGAGATCTTTTGTGGAAAACACAGAGAAATATTATTGCCAAATCTCAAAACCACCCTCCACTCTCCTATTCCCTTACTTCCACCCCCATCCCACCCCCACCAAAGAGAACATTTTGCAAGAAACAAGAAAAAAAATTCAAATATACTGGAATTATAATTAGAATTGTAAAGGACTTATCAACAGCCACAATAAAAGACCACAAGTCCTGGAATCAAATCTATTGACAATCAAAAGAATAGGCCTGTGGTCAAAAATATCATATCCAGCAAAATTATCTATAATATTGAATGAGGAAAAAAATGGATATTCAATGAACTTGCAGGTTTTCCAGACTTTCTAACAATTAAACCTGAGTTTAATAGAACATTTAACATGTAAGAATAAATATCAAAGAGAAATTTCAAGGAACTAAACGTGGGTAAATTGTTTATGATTTTTTCACATGGAAAATTTATATTATTTGTTTAAGATTGACATCAGCAATACAACAGCTCAAAAGAAAGATTGGAGCATAGTTAAGGTAAAAATAGTAATTATGTCATACAAATGAGGTGCAGAGGAAGAATAGTCACAGAGGCATTAGAGGCGGGAGCAGGGCTCATAATTCTGAAAACCCATGCACATTGGGAATGGGTTAAATAGGCAACAGTATATATACATATATATGTAGTATAAAGGGTATAGCACCCTCCATAATCTATAAAGAAATAAGGGGGGAGGGAGGGGCAGACAGGGAAGTAAAGGATAAAGGAAGAATACGAGGGAGGGATCCATGGGTTGGGGGAGGTTAAGTAATAGCAAGGCAAGTTAGGAGCAGAATTAAAGCAAAGGATCAGCAGGAATAGGAAAGATGTGTGTATCTATATGTGGGGTTATATGTATGTGTATGTATATATATATATATGTATATGTATGTATAAATATATCCTGTCTTAACTGTAGCCTGCTTTGGGGGGGGGGTAAAGGGGGAAAAAAGAATAAAGTAAAAAAAGTGCGCAGAGAACAAAAGAACAATTTACAAGGAAGCAAAGAAATATATAAATATAATTTTTCTACTAATATATATTCTTTCTTGAATTGGTATTTGTTGTAATATATTTTGAATTGTCCCTGATGTTCTGCTGGGCACATGATAATGATCTCTTTTGCTTTGTTTCATTTTGTTTTGTATTCCTTTTCTGTTTTTCTTTTTTCTTATTCTGTTTCTTTAAAGAAAATTAATTTGAACAAAAACAAATAATTGAATTCTTGAGAGAGATGTTCATTTTTTTAATTGAAAATGAAGTGACCATAAACCATTTCCACCCCAAGAATTCTATCCTACTTGAAGAGTTATGGTCAGTTGAAAAACAAAACATCCATGTTCTACTTATACATAAAACTAGGCTGTCATCTTTCCTTAAACGGCTGCATAAGATGGAAATTTTACTCAAATTGAACATGCAACATTATTTGCTTTTATGAATGTACTAGGATGAGACACTAAGTCCAACACTTGAAACTTGGGATTGCCATGTTCAAATAATTTATTACTAAGTCTCTGTCCTACTGATAAGAGACCTCTGTATTTATCTAGGTGGGGTGATACAATTTTATTTTACTTTATTTTTGTGATTAAAGGATTCACTAGATCCTCATTTAAAAGAAAATGGCCTTGTCATCCAAATTTTTAAAAAACGGCTATTACTCAGAAACTCAACTTATAGTAGTTGTATCATTTAGTATAAGAATGTCTTGAACAGATGGACAATGGGCTAGTCCATAATTGAATAGGAAGTGATCAGGCTAGATCACATTTAGAAAATTGCTCTAGATTTTCAATGACTCAAGCCACTTGCTACTGCAGAAGCTCATCTTTTTAGGATAATGATAATAGTGGTAACAGTAAAGTGTTGACTTGCCATGTACACATATTAGGGTTTATAAAGTATTTTTAAAGTTTTACCTCATTTTCTCACATTCCAATTACCCCTCAAATATCATATGATTACATATCACAAAACACCATGAATACAGATGAATCAGAACTGCAAGTTCCTCAATGGGCAATGTAAAGATACATATTGGATACTAGACTGTAGCATAATACCAATAATAAATTATTCATAAAAAGATACAGAATATAAGAAACTGAGAGAAAATGGCATAGAAAGACTGTGCAAGTGTAGAAAGAATAAGGTTTTTGATAGCCCAAATGTTAGTGGTAGCCATGAAATCTTAAAAGAACCAGAAGAAAGCTGCTATCAAATTAGGTAGATGATTTGTAGAGGATTGAGGAAAAGATATGGAGATCAACTAAGAAAAGAGGCAGTTAGTACTTTAATGACAGAGTCCTAGATGTGGAGTCAGGAAGATCTAAATTCAAATCTGGTTTTGGATTGCAAACCATGCAATTCTAGATGAATTAACCTCTATCTGTCTTAATTTGTATTTAGGCACCTACCTCACAGGATTATTAAGAAGATCAAATAAGAATACTGATACTTTGCAAACCTTAAAGTGCTATAACCTTGCTAGCTATCTAATATAGCATAGTGAGCTTTTACTTTTGCCTGTCACAGAAGCTCCCATTTCCCTAAGATACTAATCCACTGAAGCTCAAAGATTCCAAGAACATCTGGGCAACCCAAATGTATTATAACCTTTTGATCCCTGCTGAAATACATACAAAGGAAAATCAAAACAGAATAGCCATGTGAATGATCTCATTTCCCTGTTTTCACAACTATTTATTCACCTATTTTCCTTCTTCACATGTTGCATATCCTTTCCTTCTCAAATTAATTTTGGGATTTGAGAAATAACATACAGTTGGCTGCCATTATTAATAGAAACAAACAGTCAAATCAAAGTAACTATCTGAAAAACTTTGCATTTAAACCAAATCTTTGTAAGAAAATTATATTAGTTATCAAAAATACTAAAAGAGACTATTACACAAATAAATTATTCTGGAGTAAAGTGAACTTCTCTTGTCAATACATCAACATGTCATTTGTTACCATTGCTCTTTGAAATAATGATCAGCACTCCATCAATTAACTTGAAACAATCAACCAACATTTATCAGGGACTGTATTAACTGCTGGGGAGACAAAGACAAAAATGACAGCAAGTCCCCTCAAGAAGCTTATATTCTATAGAGGAAGACAGTAGGTGCATGTGTCTGTGTCTCTGTGTGTAGATATGTGTGTTTTTGTGTATACTAGTTACAAAATGATTTGGAAAGATCTCATATATAATATGGCACAGGAGCCAATTTTTTTTCTGAGGCAATTGGGATTAAGTGACTTGCCCAGGATCACACAGCTAGGGAATGTTAAGTGTCTGAGGCCAGATTTGAACTCAGGTCTCCCTGACTTCAGAGCTTGTGCTCCATCCATTACACTAACTAGCTGCCCCAGGAGCCAACTCTTATAGGAGACTAAGGATTCTAAAAGATGAAGACAGAGTGAATTCCAAGCAAGGGAGACTACTAAATCAAAGACACAAAGATGGAAAATGGAGCACTACATATGAGGAATACGGAAACCAGTTTGACTGGAACATAGGGAGAATGAATGTGAAGAATGTTATGTTTGGTCCTGGGGATAATAAGGAGCCCCTGGGGATTACTGAGATAGCATCCTGATCAGAACTGCCTTTTCCATACTATTCTAGCACCAGCTCTAGATAATAATATGTATGTCTGTCTTTTGTTAGCAAAATTTCAGATTTACTTTTTGACCCAATTGTTTATACTCTTATAAGATTTTGTGTGTATGTAAAGAAATAGTTTTGCCTTTAGACATTTACTTTAAATGTTAATAATTTTGGGGTTATATCACTATTGGCATGTGATACAAAGTCACTTTAACAATTAAAGACTAAGGCAGATTGACTCAGGACAGAATGAGATAGGAATAGGGGCATTACTAAGAACTTGTCTAACTGGAAGAGTTTGATAGCTAACTTAATTCCAGACAAAGGATCCAAAATCAAAAAATTATAGAATTTAAAGATGGTTTGCTCTGAGGTTAAGAATAATTAGGTGACTTACTTAAGATACCATAGCTAATAAGTAATTGAGTTAAAGTATGAACCCACATCATGAACTCTAAACCCAGAGATCAGTCCACCACACAAATTTGCAAATTCAAATAGCAAGAAAACATGATTAAGTGTAATATACTCAGACAAAGGAAGTAAGTGGCAATAAGATAGTCAGGAGTCTAAATAAAAGGTATGAAGATACCTGCTTCAAGAATTGAACTTAAAACTGATCTAACCACTTTCTGAGACCAGAACTCCTTTTCTATTTCCTACCTAAAAGCAAACTTGACCTCAGCTTTCCTAGCAACCTTAACTTCACTGAGGGCAATGAGCAGGTAGATACACATGATTAGATTAGAAGAATGAGGAAATAAAGAATTCCTGATGTTAAGAAATCCCGAGTTGCTTCTCTTTAGTTGTCATTTTATGGTGAATTTTTAAGGGATTTATTAATATGAAATATGTATATAACTGCTAAGTGTATTAGTAATCAGAATAACACAATGCCCAAAAGTTATGTTTAAATCAACAAGTAAGTAATTGTTCTGAAACCTTTTTCTCTCCCCAAAATAAAATCATGTTTGGGTAAGTTAACTGAGGTCTTGGAGGGATAATATAAACTACTTCAGTACTTTAATATTTCAAGGTTCTATCATTGTATTATATGTGGTCACTCTTATCCCTGGTAGCCTAAGACAATGATGTTATTGGGGGGTAGTGTTTGGAATGGATCAGAAAGGACAATAACCACTCAAAGGTCAATACCACCATCAATCAACCTTTATTAAGCAACTACTATGTTCCAGGCACTGTGCTAAATACTGGGGATACAAAAAAATGGGCAAAAGACAGTCCCCATCCTCAAAGACTATACAATCAAATGGGGGAGATAACATACAAATAAATATATACAAAGCAAGTTACCAAGGGATAAATAGAAAGTAACAGAGGAAGGCACTAGAATTAAGGGATGGAAGATGGTGAGATGTAAGCTGGGATTTAAAGGAATGCAGGACAGTTAGTAATTGGAGCAGAGGAGGGAGAGAGAGTTCCTGGCCTGGAACGCTGTGAGGGAGAAACCCCAGAGTCCACAATAATCAGACTGGGAGCTTTGATCTACTAATTTTTGGACCTGAACTAGTTCTTCCTTCCCCCCAGCCCCCATTGCCCACTCCTCTCCTGTATCTCAGAATTCCCAAGCTCAAGAGACCCACTAGTCTAAGCCTCCTTCTCTCCCCCTAGCAGGGATTAGAGATCTGCATCAACACACCTGACTAAAAAATTCATCATCCTGTGATCATCATCCTGTGAGTCTCTCTGATTCAGTTATGCTGCTTCTTTCTCAGCTCAGGATATCCAAGACCCAAACTTTCCATTTTGATGGAAACTGCTGGACTTTGGACTAATTCACTGTTAACTTCAGAAGCCCAAGATCACCTTTATGCCACAGTGAGGCATTCAAACAGGACTTTAGTAAAGGAGGAAAACTATATGGTTTTAAAAAAAACAATGAAAAATCCTTCAGGAATAAACATTATTCAAAGATCTTTAGCTGTTCTTATTAAGCCTTTAAAACTTCTACTCTATGAGAAATTCAAATCTTCCAAAATCAATATTTGCAAAACAATATGGTCACAGTCTCTCATTTCAATATTAAAGAAAATGAAGGACTTGGGAGTGGAAGGGAAGGGGAAAGAAAAGCCAGAGTATTGCACAAGTGAATACAATTTAGAATTCTCAAACATTTCCAACATGTTGTGTTGAAAGAAGCTTATTTTTGTGATTAAAGGATTCACTCTACTTGGTAGTCAGAAGAACTGGATTCAAATCAAACAAAATGAATGCAGACAAGATTAGAAGGGTAGCAATAAACTGGGAAAATATTTTTACATTCAAAGGTCCTGATTTCTAAAATATATAGAGAATTGACTCAAATATATGAGAATTCAAGCCATTCTCCAATTGATAAATGGTCAAAAGATATGAACAGACAATTTTCAAATGAAGAAATTGAAACTATTTCTAGTCACATGAAAAGGTGCTCCAAATCACTATTGATCAGAAAAATGCAAATTAAGACCACTATACTCCTATCAGATTGGCTAAGATGACAGGAAAAGATAATGACGAATGTTGGAGGGGATGTGGGAAAACTGGGATACTGATACATTGTTGGTGGAACTGTGAACGGATTCAACCATTCTGGAGAGCAATCTGGAACTGCACAAAAAGTTATCAAACTGTGCTTACCATTTGACCCAACAGTGTTTCTACTGGGCCTATATCCCAAAGAGATTTTAAAGGAGGGAAAGGGACCCATATGTGCAAAAATGTTTGTGGCAGCCCTTTTTGTAGTGGCAAGAAACTGGAAACTGAAAGGATGCCCATCAATTGGAGAGTGGCTGAATAAATTATGGTCTATGAATGTTATGGAATATCATTGTTCGGTAAGAAACGGCCAGCAGGATGATTTCACAGAGGCCTGGAGAGACTTGCATGAACTGATGCTGAGTGAAATCAGCAGAACCAGGAGAACATTATACACAGCAACAAGACTATACGATGATCAATTCTGATGGACATGGTTCTCTTCAACAATGATGTGATTCAAACCAGTTCCTATTGTTCAGCGATGAAGATAGTCATATACATCCAGAGAGAGGCCTAAGGGAACTGAGTGTGAACCACAACATAGCATTTTAATGCTTTCTGTGAATATTTCCCTGCATTTTGTTTTCCTTCTTAGGTTGTTTTTTTTTCTCCTCTCTTTCTAGATCTGATGTTTCTTTTGCAGTAAGATAACTGTATAGATATGTATACATATATTGGATTTGTCATATAATTTAACATATTTAGCATGTATTAGATTACCTGTCATCTAGGGGTGGGGAGTAGGGGGAAGGAGGGGAAAAACTTGGAACAAAAAAAAAAAGTTTTGCAAAGGTCAATGTAGAAAAATTACTCATATGTTTTGTAAATAAAAAGCTTTTAATAAAAAAAAAGAAAATTGTAGATTTCTTTGACCCTTCAGACATATAACCTTAAAAACAGTTAAAGGATGATCACAGGTCATTGACCTTAAGACAGAAAGTAGCTTAAATATATTCTGGTCCAACCCTTTCATTTCAGAGCTAAGAAAACTGAGGCCCAAAGAAGTGATTTGCCTGTAGGTCACAAGTAGCAGAAATATGATTCAAACACAGGTCTTGGGGTTTCCAAGATTGTCTCCATTGCATCACACTAAGGTTTTACATTTCACATAGCACTTTCTACCCTTTCAAAGCACAACTTCCTCCATTGTTATCTTATTTCATTCCTACAAAAGTCTTATAAGTTGATTAAAAAAAAAAAACACCACAAATGTCCATTAGTAACCTATCTATGTGTTTTCTTAAGGAAGTGCTTCTGTTTGTCTAATCTAAATCCATTTTGCTGAAATTTAATCTCATTTCTCCTTGTTCTGTCCATTGTGTAAGATGAAAAGTAGCCAATAGTTTTCCTCCCATAAAAATAACCTTTCCTATATTTGATGCTGCTCATAAGTCCTTTTCTCTAATTCAAAATAAATATATTTTTTCCACAAAAGAAAAAAATACATTTGATGTGTACAAAGAAGCTAAGTCCATGTTCAGTATAACTCCTTTGCTAGGTCACAACATTGTCACTGATATGAAGATATGAATATGAATTCTCAGTCACATTGGAATGATAAAGTGAAAGAATTCTCATGTGACTTACTGGTATTCTGAAGTATTAATCTATAGTCTAATTCTGGTTTGCAAGCTAAGAAATTGCACTAAGATGTGGGGAGAAAAATTCACATTTACTATACTGGCAGAAGGAAAGAATAACTAATAGGTCTCTAACTGCTCTGACTCATAACAGGGCAACCTGCCCCTATGAAATCAAGGCGCACTGTCACAGGAGCACATTATTGTCCCTTAAGAAGACTATAAAATCAACACATCCTTCATTCATTGACACTGAGCTTGAGCCAAAACTATTAAGAGAACATATTAATATATTGCAAAAACATAAGGATAGATACAAAACACATACATACACACCACAAAGTGGTATTCACTATTAATTTGTCTTTTTATAATTGATGGAGTCAAACAAAGAAATAAAAAAGGACAATAAGTACTCTATTATTACAAACTAAGGGATTTCAGTTACTCTTCGCTCATGTGCAGCCAATTTAGAAATATGCATAATTGCCTATGGTCAACATCATATCACTGCCAGATCACACATTAAACAGATAACCACTATTATTATAAAGTGACTTCCTTGACCTCACATTTTGATCTGGCTTAGAATTCCTGTATTTTACTAGCTCGGCTATTACGCGGTGCCAATCTTATGGCTGTACATGTCCATTTATACTAGTATAAATGACCACTGCAATAGAAGGGTTACTATAAAATCTACTTACAGGAATATAGGAACAGCGTAAATTTGAGAAATATGATCATAGTTGTTCTTGCAATGCTTTTTTTCATCTAAAGTCTATGTTGTTTTTTTATTATAGCTAAGGTACAGTGTGTGTTACTTGGCAGCTGAATTTGACATGAAAATATAAAAGGTTTGGGCAACCACATATTTGGAAGTAGAAATCTTTCCTGAAAACATGGCTTGGGTTTTAAACATAGCTAAATTTCTGGAAACTTCAATTTGTTAAAGACAGCCAAGACTTCAATCATATTTAACATATTCCTGGGGTTTACATATAGTGTTTCAAAGTAATAAACAACATCTTGTTTGGAGTAGCATGAAGAAAATGAGGCAAGCACTTCTTTAGAGTAAAAGCTTTACTTTTAAAAATAGTTTGGAGACTCATTCTTCTGTTGGTAAAATCACAAAACACTCTTCAGCAAACAAAACAAGATGAGCTCAACTTAAGTTGGTAAACATTTTTAGCTGGCTTGACTAGTAGTAAGTTGGTTTTTTTTGTTTTTTTTTTTTTACATAACCATTTTTTTTAAATCTCTCTTAGTAGATGCTTGAACAGGGTGGAGGAATTTTTTATGTTGTTAGACACATACTTCAAATTCAAAATAAGTCATAACAATAATAATAATAATAGTTCTTTTGAACAATTAAGAAAAATATCTTATGATGTAATAAAATATATACCTTCCTTCAATCAATATCACTCTCTGTTTGGTCCCTAGTAGAAAGTTGCTAATTTGCTGTAACTACCATGCTATCTTCGCAAGTTCATGTGCTAAAATTTTCATGAAAACTTGGTGTGGGTTTCTACTATTAGCATATAAACAGTCCAATGATTTTGAGTGATTTTCAATTTATCTACATACACCCTAAGAAGCAAGTGTCTTAAAGAATACATAAGACATTTCTTTGTGGGTGCTTTTTTTCCAAGAAAAATATATAGAAACCAGGACAATGATGAATGAATAGGGATTTTTTGGTATTATTAAGTGCTTACTGTATGCAAAACATTACCCTAAGCACTGGAAGAGGAGTAAAAAAGCAAAATAGTCCTTCGTCTCAGAAAGCTCATATTCTAATGAAGATATAAAAGAATTCTGTTCTAGTGAGTGCTTTGAAAAGAACACTGGATATGTTCCTGAATTCTATTTATGACATATATTACCTAAATGACTTTGGGAAAGTCACTTAATTTCTTTAAGTCTCAGTTTCCTCATTTAAAAAAATGAAAAAGTTAAACAAAATGATCTCTAATGTTCCATCCAGCACAAAATCTATGATCCTCAAATTTTATTAAATATTAACAAAATATGGCCAAATTAATCATTAGTTATGATTATAACAACACTTAACTGTGAATTAATCTATCAAATTGATTTCCTCTAAGGACTCTGGTGATGCCTGAGAGTAAAAATGCTTCAAAGGATGTGGAAAAAATATCACTGAAAGATATCCCACATTCATTTTTCCCCCCAGGGACAACACCAATTGAATTGAAAAGAAGAAGAAGAAGAAGAAGAAGAAGAAGAAGAAGAAGAAGAAGAAGAAGAAGAAGAAG
>JAJPUD010000104.1:189800-222279 GCA_023553655.1 Myrmecobius fasciatus
GAAGGAAGGAAGGAAGGAAGGAAGGAAGGAAGGAAGGAAGGAAGGAAAGAAGGAAGGGAGGAAAGAAGGAAGAGGGAGCAGGGAGGAAATCATTAAATGCTATGTGCTGTGCTAATCACTTTATAAATGTTATCTCATTTGATCCACATAACAACCATGGGAGATAAGCGCTATTTTTATCTCCATTTTACATTGAGGAAACTGGGGGCGGAGCCAAGATGGCGAACTGCAGACAGCATTCTCTGTGAGCTCCTGAGACCTTCCCTCAGACCCAGACAAATTGAACCTCCAAACTGGTTCGGGAGTGAGGGCTCCACCAAACACTTGGCCTACAACACACTTCTATCAACAATCTACTTTGAAAAAACTCCAAAGAAGGTTAGCCTCAGGGGAAATTGGCCACTGGCCGCTATCAGACGCCAGCCATTGCGCCCAGGGTGGAAGTTGGGCTGCAACAGAAGTGGATTTTAGGCACCCAGGAAGCCCCTGGGAGACGCCTGGGCCACTTTGCTCTGCTTGCGGGCAGGTGCTTTGGCAGATCTGCCTTTGGTAAAGGGTGGATTGAGAGCAGCTGAAAACATGGTCCTAGTGCAGATCTAGCCCAACCAGCTTCAGACCGGAAGTCAACTCAGCAAAGTGCCCCAGGGTAAATTGAAACTGCAGCAGATTTCCCTGCTGGTGACTGGTACCTCAGCTGAAAACCATGAGTAAGAAGCAGAAGAGAGCTCTCACCATAGACAGCTTTTATGGAGAGAAAACAGAGAAGTCCCCAGATCCTGAGATTCTGAAAACAATCCCAGATGAAGCCACAAAGGTGGACTTAAGCGGGTCTCCCTTCAAGAAGGCTTACCTGGAAGATTGCATAAAGAATCTCAAAAGAGAGTTAGAAGAAGAATGGGGAAATAAATTGAGATCAGTGCAACATAGATATCAAAAACTGGAAAACAGGACTGGTGAATTGGAAAAAGACAACAATTCACTGAAAAACAAAATTGGTGAATTGGAAAAAGACAGCAATTCATTGAAAAATAAAATTGGCAAAATGGAAAAAGAATGCATTGAATCAAGAAATTCAATTGGCCAGCTACAAAAGGAGCTAAAAAAGATAACTGAAGGAAATAATACTTTAAAAATTAAAATTGAACTAGAAGTAAATGACTCAATAAGACTTCAAGAATCAGTCAAACAAAAACAAAAAAATGAAAAAATAGAAGGAAATATGAAATATCTCCTAGGAAAAACTGACTTGGAAAACAGATCCAGGAGAGACAATCTAAGGATTATTAGACTCCCTGAAAGCCACGAAGAAAAAAAGAACCTGGATGCTATCTTCCAGGAAATCATGAAAGAGAATTGCCCTGATGTTTTAGAATCAGAAGGCAAAATTGGCATTGAAAGAATTCACCAATCACCTCCTGAAAGAGACCCCAAAATTAAAACCCCAAGTAATATCATGGCCAAATTTCAGGACTATCACACCAAGGAAAGGATATTGCAAGCAGCTAGAAAGAAACAGTTCAAATACCGAGAAACTGTAATTAGAATTACACAAGATCTGTCAGCTTCCACATTAAAAGATCGAAGGGCCTGGAATCAGATATTACGAAAGGCAAAAGAACTTGGATTACATCCAAGAATAAGTTATCCAGCTAGAATGAGCATCATCTTCCAGGTAAGAAGATGGTCATTCAATGACACAGGAGAATTTCACCTATTTCTAATGAAAAGACCAGATCTGAACAAAAAATTTGACCTCCAAATACAGAACTCAAGAGAAGCATAAAAAGGTAAAAAAGAAAGAACTCTTGAGAACTATATTTCTACTAGAGGTATCCTTAAAGAATGGGAGTATAATTCAATTTTTCTTTGATAATAATGGAAAGGAAATTAGAGGTGGAAGGGATACCATACTGAAAAAAGGGGGGGGGAGGAGGCCAAATAAAGTAAAAATAAAGGAGGTAAAATGACAAAATCTCATAAAGAGACATAGAAGATCTAATATAATTGAGGGAAAGAAGGGAAGGCGATGAGTATTGTGTAAACCTTACTCTCATTAGATTGGACTCTAAGAGAGTATATCAGGCACATTTGGCTTCAAAGAAAGGCCTGACCCTCCTTGTGGGAAGGTGGGAGGGAAAAGAGGAAAGGAAAGGGATAAACTAATAGAAGGATTAGGGGAAAGGTATAAAGGAGAGGGAGGGATTCTAAAGGGGGGAGGACTATAGGTGGGAGGTGGTCATCAAAAATAAAGTACTGGGGAGGGGGGAAGGGAGAGAGGGGAAAGGGAAGAGAAAATCATAACTCTGGGTAAATAAGATGGCAGGGAATACAGATATAGTTATTTTAACCGTGAATGTGAATGGGATGAACTCTCCCATAAAATGGAAGTGGGTAGCAGACTGGATTAAAAGCCAGAATCCTACAATATGTTGTTTACAAGAAACACATCTAAAACATAGAGATTCATACAGAGTGAAGGTAAAGGGCTGGAGCAGAATCTTCTATGCTTCAGGTGAACAAAGAAAGGCAGGGGTAGCAATCCTTATCTTGGATCAAGTAAAAGCAAAAATAGATCTAATTAAAAGAGATAAGCAAGGAAACTATATTTTACTAAAGGGTACCATAGACAATGAAGCGGTATCAATACTAAACATATATGCACTAAGTGGTATAGCATCCAAATTCCTAGAGGAGAAACTAACAGAGATGCAAGGAGAAATAGACAGTAATACTATACGAGTGGGGGATCTCAACCTTGCTCTCTCAGAATTAGATAAATCAAATCACAAAATAAATAAGAAAGAAGTTAGGGAGGTAAACAAAAGGCTAGAAGAGTTAGGTATGATAGATCTCTGGAGGAAATTGAATGGTGATAGAAGGGAGTATACTTTTTTCTCAGGGGTTCATGGAACTTATATGAAAATTCATCATGTGTTAGGGCATAAAAACCTCAAAATCAAATGCAGAAAAGCAGAAATAGTAAATGCATCCTTCTCAGATCATGATGCAATAAAACTCACATGTAATATAAGGCCAGGAGAAAATAGACCACAAATTAATTGGAAATTAAATAATCTAATCCTGAAGAACGAATGGGTGAAAGAGCAAATTATAGACACAATCAATAATTTCATCCAGGAGAATGACAATAATGAGACAACATACCAAGATTTGTGGGACACGGCTAAAGCGGTTATAAGGGGTAATTTTATATCTCTAGATGCTTACTTGCATAAAACAGAGAAAGAGAGATCAATGAACTGGGCTTACAACTTAAAAGGCTAGAAAAAGACCAAATTAAAAACCCTCAATTAAATACCAAATTGGAAATTCTGAAAATTAAAGGGGAGATCAATAAAATTGAAAATAAGAAAACTATCGAATTAATAAATAAAACCAAGAGTTGGTTTTATGAAAAAACCAACAAAATAGATAAGCCTTTAATTAATTTGATTAGAAAAAGGAAAGAGGAAAATCAAATTGTTAGTCTCAAAAATGATAAGGGAGAATTTTCCTCCAATGAAGAGGAAATTAGAGTAATAATTAGGAGTTTCTTTGCCCAACTTTATGGCAATAAATTTGATAATGTAAATGAAATGGAGGAATATCTACAAAAATATAGATTGCCTAGGTTAACAGAAGAGGAAATAAATTATTTAAATAGCCCCATTTTGGAAAAAGAACTAGAACAAGCTATTAATCAACTCCCTAAGAAAAAATCTCCAGGGCCAGATGGATTTACATGTGAATTTTACCAAACATTCAAAGAACAATTAATCCCAATACTATATAAACTATTTGAAAAAATAGGGAAAGAAGGTGTACTACCAAATTCCTTCTATGACACAGATATGGTGCTGATAGCTAAACCAGGTAGGGAGAAAACTGAGAAAGAAAACTATAGACCCATTTCCCTAATGACTATTGATGCAAAAATTTTAAATAAGATTTTAGCAATGAGATTACAGAAAATTATCCCCACGATAATACACCATGACCAAGTAGGATTTATACCAGGAATGCAGGGCTGGCTCAATATTAGGAAAACTATTAGCATAATCAATTATATTAATAACCAAATTAACAAAAACCATATGATTATCTCAATAGATGAAAAAAAAGCCTTTGATAAAATCCAACGCCCATTCCTATTAAAAACACTGGAGAGTATAGGGATAAATGGGCTTTTCCTTAAAATGATTAGTAGTATCTACTTAAAACCTTCAGCAAGCATCATATGTAATGGAGTCAAACTAGAACCATTCCCAATAAGATCAGGAGTGAAACAAGGCTGCCCACTGTCACCATTATTATTTAATATTGTCTTAGAAATGTTAGCTTTGGCAGTAAGAGAAGAAAAAGAGATTAAAGGAATTAGAGTAGGTAATGAGGAAACCAAATTATCACTCTTTGCAGATGACATGATGGTATACTTAGAGAATCCTAGAGACTCAACTAAAAAACTACTAGAAACAATTCACAACTTTAGCAAAGTTGCAGGATACAAAATAAATCCACATAAATCATCAGCATTTTTATATATTACCAATAAAGTTCAGCAGCAAGAGATACAAAAAGAAATTCCATTCAAAATAACTGTTGATAGTATAAAATATTTGGGAATTTATTTGCCAAGGGAAAGTCAGGAACTATATGAACTAAACTACAAAACACTTTCCACATAAATAAAATCAGACCTAGTCAATTGAAAAAACTTAAAATGCTCATGGGTAGGCCGAGCGAATATAATAAAAATGACAATACTACCCAAACTAATTTACTTATTTAGTGCCATACCAATCAAACTCCCAAGAAATTATCTTACAGATCTAGAAAAAATAGTAGCAAAATTCATTTGGAAGAACAAAAGGGCAAGAGTTTCAAGAGAATGAATGAAAAAAAAGGCTGATGATGGTGGACTTGCTATAACAGATCTAAAATTATATTACAAAGCAGCAGTCATCAAAACCATTTGGTACTGGCTAAGAAATAGAGTAGTCGATCAGTGGAATAGGATAGAATCACAAGACAAAATAGACAATAACTATAGCAATTTAGTCTTTGATAAACCCAAAGACCCCAGCTTCTGGGATAAGTATTCACTATTTGACAAAAATTGCTGGGAAAATTGGAAACTAGTGTGGAAGAAATTAGGTCTTGACCCACATCTCACACCACATACCAAGATAAGATCTAAATGGGTTCATGATCTGGATATAAAGAGTGATACTATAAGTAAATTAGAGGAACATAATATAGTTTACCTCTCAGAGCTATGGAGATGGAATAAATTTATGTCCAAAGAAGAACTGGAACTCTTAACTGAAAACCAGATAGATAACTTTAACTATATTAAGTTAAAAAGTTTTTGTACAAACAAAACCAATGCAGTCAAGATTAGGAGGGAAACAATAAATTGGGAAATCATCTTTACATTTAAGGGTTCTGATAAAGGTCTCATCTCTAAAATATATAGAGAATTGTCTCATATTTATAAAAATTCAAGCCATTCTCCAATCGATAAATGGTCAAAGGATATGAACAGACAATTTTCAGAGGATGAAATTAAAACTATTTGTAGTCATATGAAAAGGTGCTCCAAATCACTATTGATCAGAGAAATGCAAATCAAGACAACTCTGAGGTACCACTTCACACCTGTCAGATTGGCTAAAATGACAGGAAAAGTTAATGATGAATGTTGGAGGGGATGTGGGAAGGCTGAGACACTGATGCATTGTTGGTGGAGCTGTGAACGGATACAGCCATTCTGGAGAGCAATTTGGAACTATGCTCAAAAAGTTATCAAACTGTGCATACTCTTTGACCCAGCAGCATTTCTATTGGGCCTATATCCCAAAGAAATCATAAAGGAAGGAAAGGGCCCCACATGTGCAAGAATGTTTGTAGCAGCCCTTTTTGTAGTGGCTAGAAACTGGAAACTGAATAGATGCCCTTCAATTGGAGAATGGCTGAATAAATTATATTGAGGAAACTGAGGCAGTCAAAGGTTAAGTGACTAACCCAGGATCACACAGTAACTCAACTCTTCCTGACTCTAGATCCAATGCTCTATCCATTGAACCACCTGGCTGCTTCCCAGATCTGTGTTTTAAGAAAAATGTCCTAGCAATAGTGTATAAACTAATTAGCAGGCCACAGCAATAGTTGTCCTCTCCTAAATATCTCCTCCAAGGGATAAAGTAAAGTGGAAACACCTGCCTGGGAGGAAGCCCTACTGCTGTCAAGAGTTCTGCACGTGCCCAAAGGCTACTAGGACAGAAACAAAAGATATATTAGTAGATGAAATAAGTGATAGCATAGAGATATGTGGTTACCAATAGCCAGAGATCAGTGTCCTAAGGGAAACTCGAGAGACTTGTGCATTTGGGAAGGCAGGTGGTTCAGTGCAGAGTCCTGCACCTTTTCTTTTATTCCCCTCTCTCTCTCCCTTCTTTCCTTCCCTCTGAGTACATGAGTTAATTCTCCATTTCTCCATTTTCATCTTGTGTCCCCTCTCTGGATCTCACTTTCCCCCTTTGTAAAATAAAAAGGTTGAATAAGATAACTTTCAGTTCTAAATCTATGATGCTGTGAAATAAAGACAAGAAATAGCAAAAAGTTAAATCAGAAGGCAACAAAGATGGGAATGAGTCAAAGAATTGTATTAAGAAGGAAATCTGAAGAGAGTGGATTTAAAGGACAGGAATTAGAGTTTGGCAGCTTTGGAACATGATGCTTCACTCGTGTTCTGCTCTGCACCCACTGCCCTTTTGAACTGGAGAGTTCAGCACTGACCACACCTCCCCATTCAGCAGGATGAGCCACAGCTGTTTCTACAGGCTCCAGCAAACAATAGTTCCAGGGCAAAGATAATGTGGGTCTGAATTGGGGTGGTGGCAGGGGTGATGGAAGGCAGCAGAAGAATACAACAGACATTATACAGGAAGAATGGACAGGACTTTGTAACTGATTGGATGTTGGGATGGAGGGAGGAGGAATCAAAAATGACCTCCAGTGCTTCCAGTGCTTTCCCAGGTTATCACCCTGGCCACGGCTACATCACTCTCCCTTCCCAATCTCAACCCCTTGGTAAGCAGTTCAACTATATTCTATACTTTCAAATCCCTTGTCCACTAGTCTTATCACCAATCAGACCTTACCAAACTTCAAACCTGAATTTCCCCTGCTATCCATTTCCTATTCACTTGTTGATGAACAGTGTGGAGGAAGTCACAAAATCAAATACTGATTGGGTCCATTCTAAATTTGTGCTATTGAATCATGACTGCACCTTCATGGTAGCAAAGAAATCTTTAACTCCATCTAATTTGTTGTCTATTCTATTCACCATAGCAACTGTTCCAAACCTTATTATCTCCTCCAGTCCTTTTCATGGCAGCCCTTTCCTCCATCATTTTGGTTGAGGATCTTGATTCATACATCACCAAAAAATTGATATCATTTGCCATGAGTTCCCTTTTCTCTCCTCTTCATCTCACATCCCTCTGGCATCACTTCACATTACTGTTATCTCCAAGACTCGACTAGGTTCTAATGAACCTGGAATATAATGCCTGGATTAAAATGTCTAGGCTAGCCCCTCTCTATACACCCTTACTTCCATCTCTTCCCTTCTTTTCTAATATATTGTTCCTGCTATAATCCCTAATTTCTCACTAGTCTTTAATTGTTCCCTATCTACTGGCTCCTTTCCTGATTTTGACAGTTTTTGAATTACATCTTCAAAAATCTCTGACTTAATCCTACCATCCCCTCAAGTTAGATATACATCTACCATTCCCTTCTCTGCTAAATTCTATGAAAAAGTAATTTATATTTAGTGGCTCCACTCCTCCCCTCACCCTTTTCAAAACCCATTAAAATCTGGTCTTGCTTAATTCAACTAAAACTGTCTGCTTGTCCTCTTTCCCTTTTCTCCTTTTCTTTCTCTCCTCTCTTCTTTCTTCTTCTTCCCTTCTTCCTCCTCCTTCTCTCCTCCTCCCCCTCCTCCTCCTTCTCTCTCTCTCTCTCTCTCTCTCTCTCTCTCTCTCTCTCTCTCTCTCTCTCTCTCTCTCTCTCTCTGTGTGTGTCTCTGTCTCTGTCTGTGTGTGTGTATGTCTCTCTCTCTTACCAAATCTAATGGTCTTTTCTCACTCCTTATTCTTCTTAATCTCTCTATAGCATTTTTATATTGTTAATCACCTTCCCCTAAAAGTTACTCAGCTTTTAAGATTTTTTTCTTTCAGTTTTCCCATCATGCCCTCTACATGTGTGTGCCCCAAAGCTCTATCCTGAGGTATTTTTTTCTCTATATCCCCTTCTAGTTTCATTTATATGTTCCTGAGTGATCAGTTAATATCTATGTAGATGATTCAAAGGTGTATGTGTACACTCAGTCTCTCTTCTGAGCTCCAATACCTTATTGAACATGTTGAACTGAATGTCCCATAGTCATCTCAGTTCTATATATCTAAATCAAAACTCATTACCTTTCCACCATAACCCTTCCCTTTTCCAAACTTCCCTACTGATGACACTACCATCTGTGTCCCAGATTCACAATCTCAGCGTCATTCTTTACTCCTTCCTCTCATTCACCCCACATATCCAATCTGTTAACAAATCTTGTTTCTACTTTATATGTCCCTTTCTCTCTATTCACCGTCACAACTTAAGTTCAGTCCCTCATCATCTTCCATCTAGATTATTGCCTTCTACTTGGTCCTACTGTTTCAAGTCTCTCCTATTCTAATTTACTTATCACATAGCTGCCATGTTATTTTTCTTAAAACATAAGATCATGCTGTGTCGCATTTCTGCTCAATAAACAAACTATAAAGTCTTCTGTATGGCAGGACTCTTTTCCATTTGACCTGTTCTTACTTTCTGAACTTCAGATACTTTATTCTTTCCATGATGTGCTCTCTCTATATGATCCAGTGACATTGAATTACTTGCTATTCTTCACACATGGCATTCCATTTCTAACCTGTGTCTTGAGATTGCCTGGAATGTTTTCCCATCCCACTTCCACCATTTGATATCCTTGAATTCTTTCAAGACTCAGTTCATATGTCCCCTTCTGCAGAAGTTTTCCCTCATCCTTGTCATTCACCTGATCCTTTCCCTTTAAGGTTACCTTTTATTTCATCTGTGTGTATCATTCATGAACTAATGTGTCTACATATTTACATATTATCTTTCCATATTACATTAGTTCCTTGAATTTTTTTTAAAATTTTGATTCTCTTTGTAACCATAATGCTTAGCACAATGCCTGGCACATAAGAAGTGCCTAACAAATGCCTACTGATTGATTCATTCACTGAGTCTGAGGTTTAAAACTTGGGTGACCTGGCAAATAATGTTGCTATAAGAAATAACAAGAAAAATATAATCAATGGCTTCTTTTTATCCTCACCTACTAGCAAATAAAAGTAAAATTTCAATTTTTTCTTGGTATTGTTGAGTCATTCCACTTATGTTCAGCTCTTTGTGACCCCATTTGGGATTTTCTTGGCACAGATACTAGAATGGTTTGCCATTTTCCTCCCCAACTCATGTTACAGATGAGAAACTAAGGCAGAGTTAAGTGACTTGAACTCAGGGATGACTCCAGGGCTGACTGCACCACCTAAATGCCCCAGGTTTTCCTGCTTTAGATAATTATCCATGAAACAAATCTCATAATAAAATACCAACCTAGCTAATAGTTTACTGATATAAGGCAACTTCCAATGACAAAACCACACACACACACAAACATACACACACAGATGTACATGCTCACGCAAAACAACAATGATGATGACTGCAACTTGCTGGCTCCAGAACAGAATACTTAATTCAAAAGATACAAACATAACAACCTCATGCTGAATCAAAGACCAAAGCCCTTGATCCTCTGCAGGGAACACGGAATTCACACACAGAAAAGAAGATGGTGATCACCCACATCTGTAAAAGTTGTGTATTTCCAATCTCATAATCTTGCCAGATAATTATCCTGCAAGCACAATCTCAATTCTGTGCCAGTGTAATAATATTGTCAGTGAGCTGAGGAAGTTAAATTTGTGGAGATGATAACCAGCAAATGATGGGGCCCATCTGCTGGTTCTTATTCCATCCAATGAAAAGTCAGGCACCACTCTAATAGATACTGAAAATAGGTAAAAGCAACATTTTGTCGATTCTTCTTCAGTGGTGAATGTATCTATCATTCTATCCTGATGAAATAGACATGAAACTATTGTCACTACCTGCTCGTGTCAGCACCCTGACAGTAGAGAAGTCAAAAAGAAAAGCTGGGTTGCGGGAGAAGATAAAAAGGATGGTTTTAAATCTGTTTAGTTTGAGGTATCAGTTGAACATTGTTGTGGTACCTGGAAATGTGAGTTATAATGGTGAGTTTGGGGTAAGCCAAAGATGGAGGTACAGATGTGTCAAGACATAATAAAGTCTTAGAAATTAAAATGTTCATTTTCAGATATTAATAGAAAATTTGATGTAAATGGTCAAATGATAAGTAGAAATCAATGAACCATATCAAAAGGTTCATATGAAGTGGATCAGTCATGCAGCAAGGTGACAGGGGAAAGAATCTGTGTCTTGTAATGTAGCACAAACAAAAAAATTGCAGTGTTTTCAGTGGAAGAGCAGAATGTAATAAAAGGGGGCAAAAATAGGGCTGAGTGAGAGGCTAGGATGATCCCTCTTAGATCAAAACTTTGAGTTACCTTGAATGGTTTTGTCCTATGGCACCTGTAACCATTGTGCAAAGTCCAAAAAATATGTAGGGAATATTTAATCAAAGATTAATTTCTTCAGGAAGAGGATTTTTTTCCATGCAACTTGATTGACTGCTAGAAGTCATTAGGCATAACTTCAGATAGATAGCCAGAACATATTGAAATCTCTGCCTTAAGTGAGTTCAAAAAATCATAACATAGAAATTTAAAGCTACCTACATAGTTCCAAGATTATAATGAGTACAGCATAGACACACTCCTCCTCACCCTACCCCACTCCCTCCTCACCAATGAAATCTATGATATATGTTGGGTAGATCAGAGAAATTTTGGATCACGTTCAAAAGGCTTAAAATGGAAGGGTGACAACAGCTGGATTTTACAGACTGTCTATAAAGCTAATAGTTCTGGGGGCAAAGTTTGGAAGAAAATAGGTTAGATTTTAAATATTTCTCTCCTCATTTCTATAAACTATCATGTATGTGAGGTTGGAAACGGATTAAAAGAAAAAGACCTATGGATCATCTTTCATCACAGAAGCCAAGGTGCTGACACTTAAACATGGGCAAAAATAACAAAAGAAGTAAAATCTTTTATGCTTATATAACACTTAAATCTTCAGAGTTTCCAGGGAGTTGAAGAATAAAGAATGTCTACACCAACTAAACCAACACATCAGGTACAAAGTATTTGCACTGTGACAAATATGCTCATGTGAAGATAAAAATACATAACTTGATATTCCTATGTAATAAGCATATAATATATATTAATTATGTGAATATGATATTGGAATAGTTTCTAAATTGTTTCTTTGAAACTTTAGTACACACTCAATGAAATTATAAAAAGTCCACTTGGAAATTTTCTCTATGATCTCATTTGAATATTCTAAATGGATTCTAGAGTGAAGGAAGAAGTTATGGTATTTATCCAGCTTGTTTCCTTCTTTTTTTTTTCACACCTTTAGTAAAACTGTAACATAGTTTAATGAAGGATTAAGTTTTTCCTTATAAATTCACTGCAGTTTTAGAATTCTTCAAGTTAATTTCTTTCAAGTCTCTTATCAAATTCTCTCTATGACCTCCAAAGTAAAAAATAAATAAATAAATAAACTCATTCGAGGTTAGTTCCAAGATTCTGAAGATGTTAGGATTACCTAATACACAAGAAGTAGCATCTAGAGTGGAGAGAATACTGAATTTGGATTCAAAGGACCCACCATTGTAATCGGATTCTTACATTTACCAGCTGAGTGACTTTAAACAAGTCACTCAACTATGCACAAATTTCTGGGCCAACATTTCCTCATTTGTCAAATGGTCTAGACCAGAGGCTAAGAGCTGTTTTGTGCCATGGGTTATGCCATGTGTCATGACAGAGTAGTGAAGCCTATGGACCCCTACCAGAATTGTGCACAAATTCACAAAAGAAAATACAGAGTTGCAAAAGACAACAAATTATATTGAAATAACACTTCTCAAAATATTTTTTAAAATAAGTTCTCAAACCTCAGGCTAAGAATTCCTTGTCTGAGTGGCCTCCAAGATGCCTTTCGACTTCAAATCTACAATTCTAGAACCTCAAGAGTTAAACTTTATGGAATTTGAATCAACTCAACTGAACCAAATAAATTAAAGCAGAGGAAGCATTTTGATATCCCATGGTTAGAATTATTCACGTTCTGGAGGGCCTTCTATGTTGTTAAACATCTAAGGGCATTTGTGTGTGTGTGTGTGTGTGTGTGTGTGTGTGTATTCCATATATATATATATATATATATATGTATATATATACATATACACCTTATACCATCTTTTTTTTCCTTTTTTTTTTTACCTCTTCCCTAGGTTTGCTTCCATTCTACTAGCTTCTTTCAGTCTTTCTGTCCTGTAGGACACAGATTTCCACTTCTTCCCTTCCCTATAGACACTGACATGAGCACACAAGCCTTCTTTACATTTTCTAAAGTTTTTTTTTTCATTTTGTTTCTTTTGCTGTTGGTAACCATAGACTATTAAACACAAGGATTTAAAATAACAAGAAAATGTAGGTAAATTTTAAAGCTAGAAGCAAATCTTAAAAGTTACCACAGATCCTGGGACACTGATGCATTGTTGGTGGAGCTGTGAACGGATACAGCCATTCTGGAGAACAATTTGGAGCTATGCTCAAAAAGTTATCAAACTGTGCATACCCTTTGACCCAGCAGCATTTCTATTGGGCTTATATCCCAAAGAAATCATAAAGGAAGGAAAAGGCCCCACATGTGCAAGAATGTTTGTGGCAGCCCTTTTTGTGGTGGCTAGAAACTGGAAATTGAATAGATGCCCTTCAATTGGAGAATGGCTGAATAAATTATGGTATATGAATATTATGGAATATTATTGTTCTGTAAGAAATGACCAGCAAGATGATTTCAGAGAGGCCTGGAGAGACTTACATGAACTGATGCTGAGTGAAATGAGCAGAACCAGGAGATCATTATACACGGCAACAACAGTACTATATGATGATCAATTCTGATGGACATGGCTCTCTTCAACAATGAAATGTTTCAAACTACCTCCAATTGTTCACTGAAGAAAGCCATATACACCCAGAGAGAGGGATGTGAAATGTGGACCACAACATAACATTCTCATACTCCTTGATTGATGTTTGCTTACATTGTGTTTCCTTTATCTGATATATCGTTTGTGTAGACAAGATTTTTCTTGCACAACAATGACAAGTTTGGAAATATGTATACATATATTCGATTTGCCAATATTTTAACATAATTAACATGTAGTGGATATCCTGCCATCTAGGGGAGGGGTGGGGAGTTGGGGGAAAACTTTGTAACGGAAAGCTATGTAAGGGTTATTGTTGAAAAATTACCCACACATATGTTATGCAAATAAAATTTAAAAAATAAAAAATAAAAAATAAAAAAGTTACCACAGATCTTAAATGAAAACTGAAATTAGGCTTGGTTTCTCTTAGCTCCCCTCCCTTCAGTAAGATTGCTTTGTCCTTGTCCCTGTGATCAAGCTGCTCTTTAATGTTTTCTAGCTTGGATGGGACTCCAACTGTCCATTCCCCAGAGAGAGGTAGATCTAGGCTGACAAAACTACTCAAATTCTCATCTGTTCTCCTTGAGCCTTGATGTACTTATCTGTTAAATGAGAGAGTTATACTAAATTATCTTTAAGGTCCCTTACAACTAGAGTTATAAAAGCCTAAGATTTTTGCCCCAGACTTTAGGCTTTTCTCCATTAACTCCAATTCTCCCCCAGACCTATTTTGGTCTATCAAAATCTATATACCTAAAGCAAATTCACCTGCCCATTGTTAAGTCTTATTATCTTTATATATAAAGTACATATATATTATGTATATATATAACAAATAATATGTATTATATCATATTATATATCATCTTATATATAATATAAAATATATAAATATAAATTATTATTTATTGGTGAAATTCAGTTCCTTCACTTAACTGTTTGAGACTGTGCCATCTGGGTCACCCAGCAATCACATGCCTTGACAACCAATACCTCTATTCCAGAGAAGACAGCACTTTCTAAGATCAAGTAAAGACTTTGTTTTTTCCAATTCTAGACCTTCTCCTATTTTCACCTTATCACCAACAAAGGTACCATTAAATTCCAGTTTCCCACCTGAGGGACTACTCTAAGGTCTCATATGCAGAGCTGAGTTGATTGCCAGATTCAAAAGCCTAAACAGAAATTATGTCTTTCCCTTCTCAGGTTACTGGCCTCACAAAGTTTCCTAGCATTCTCTTTGATGCCTCATTACTTAGGTGATTTCCCAAGAGAAAAGTTTTCAAGCAATCTTACATAGATAACTTAACTATATCAGAAATGTTTGAAAAGCAGAGTCATAACAGTTTCTTCCACTACTGAAAGGTTATTCTGCTATGACTTAAAGTGATTATTTGCATTATTCAAATCAAGAAAACAATTTTGCATGAAATGTTCAGATAATATAGAAGATAAAAAAAACTTTGAATATCTGAGTAATTGCTTCAAATCTCTACTTGATTTGATATTGAGAGGCCCAATCTAAACAATACTTTGGCTCCTTTTCTTTATCTCATTTGAACATTCTCAATGGATTCTGGGGTGGAGGGAGAAGCTTGTTCACTTTCATTTTTTTCACACCTTTAGTAAAACTGGTTAAACATGCTTTAATAAAGGAATAAGTTTTTCCTTATAAATTCACTGCAGTTTTAGATTTTTTCAAGTTAATTTCTTTCAAGTCTCTTATCATATCAATTGTAAAACTGCTAGTAATATTGAAAGCAATATTTATAAAAATTTAGTAATTAGTAGAAAAGGGAATAAGCATTTATGTAGTGCCTACTATGTACCAAGTATTGTGCTAAATGCTTTTTAGAAATATTATCTTATTTGATACTTCTGGGGAAACAGAGAGAACATAAACCTATTTTACTCAAAAAGAAATAGGCACATGAAATGTACAGTAAGTTGCCAAATAAGTACACTGAGTGAAACATTACATATAAGTTAGTTTAAGAGACAACTAGACATGTTTATGTAGACAGAAGGGGTTGGAAGATATACTGACAATACAGAGAGGTGTGTTGCAATATACTTGAAGGAGACAGACTCATTGGGCCAACTGTCCTTTTTCCATCCAGGAATTCCTTATGTCCTCATTAGCTTCTCACCTCTGGACAGCTGGGTTATTAAAATCTGGCTGAAAACTTGAGTTAAAGATAGTCTGGTATCGGTTTAATTCCAGCTCTACATTCATCCATATTAAAAATAATATTAATAATTACCAACAATCACAATTTGGCTCAGTGGTTTTTTGGGAGAATTACCCATGCAGAAGAATAAGAAGTTTATAAATCAGTTCTAAAGGCAAAGAAAGAGTTCTACAAGCAAGCTTGTTCTGATGACGTCCACTCTGTCTGATCCTAGGACATGTTAATGGCACCTCACTTTCATAAGCCACATTTTAAACTGCTGCATGAATGATCACCTTTTGGGCTTTACCATGCTGTAATCTGCCCTAATTTCTTCAAAAGGGAAAACAATGTAAGCATTAGAATAAGAGCTTTCTGCCTTTCCTTTATCTCTCTTCATCTTCTAAAATACATTTTCAGAAGATTCCAGGGAGGATTGGTTAGAAGCCAAGAGTTTCATTCACTCTTCAAAGATAATTTGGAAACCACCAATTCACATTTTAGTAATGCAATCAGCATTAGTGTTTGGTTGAGCTTTTAAATACATGATTCATATTTGTATTTATTTAATGTGGATATAGCCTACATCTGTGGTTATACATATACAAATGAAGCTAACTTTAAACTTAAAATAAATCTAATTTCAATTTATTCCAATGTGACTTTGGAGCTTCAGTCAGCCAAAAATTTACCCAAAATGTAACTTCATTAGTGTTCAGATTCAACCAGTTTTAGAGATAGATTGATTTGGTAATTCCCAAGGCTGGCACATTTACCAGGAATACCAAATTTGTGTGTGTGTGTGTGCGCGTGTGTGTGTGTGTGTGTGTATTTTCGTATACATTTATCACATCTAAAGATCAAATGTTAATAAGAGGGAAACACTTAGAAAATTCATTAATTAGAATACTGTAACACTTTTGCTGTCACATATACTTTTTTTTAAAAAAGACATTTAAAATTGTTAGTGCCCATGAATAAATAAAAAGTTTGATTTACCACATATTTATATTTTAAGCATCTTACATTTCATAATAGAAACTCAAGCTTAAACAAAACTATGTTGTGATAGCATCTGTAATCAGAGCAGAAGATCTTCTTTTGGGCATTTTTGTACTTTGGTATGATTGTGATTTCATCAGCATACCCCTCCCCTTCCACTGATACAGCTCATTGTGTTATATGTACCTTAGTCCTAGGTGATTCTTGTCCATGTTTTCCTATAAATATTTCATAGAGAATGCATCCAACATTCTGGAGGATTTTTCCTCTTGTTCCTTAAATATATTAGAAGTATCAGTATATCACTTGAACTATCTATCACTTACCTTTCATTCTTACTTAAACTAAACAATAGTCATACTTTAAAGACAAATATAAAAGTGACGCCAATTCATTCATTTACTAGTTTTCCTCCTTATGCAACCATAACTTCACATTCAATCTTTAGAAATACAGTATTCTATAAGCAAGTTTTAATATATGTGTATTATATATGATATCCATGTATGCAACTTGAATTTTATTTAATTTAAAAATAACAGACATTAATTAAATAAAACATTAAATTGAAAAGAGAAGTGTCGACACAAATGCAATTAATTTTTTATTTATTCTAGCCAAAATTGAGCTTCAAGATCATCAATCATTTATTAAAGTGACTACTATATGCCAGGCGCTATGCATACAAGAACAAAGAAGCTTACATTCTAATTGACCTTGATATATTTTTCCAAAAACTGGCTCCTCCTTATGACAACCCAATTTCTCCCATTCAAGACCTTGTTGCTATTCATCTTTTTCATTTACTTCTCATAGTTTACTTCTTTCTACCTAATGAATTCCTACCAATCCTTGTAAACCCAATTACATTTTTTGAAGAATCCTTCAATGATCTCCATTAAAAATTATATTCCTATCCTTGGTCCTCAAATTTCTTTTTGTTTCCATTTTTTCATATACTTTATTATTTTATTGCGTAACAATTTATGTATTTGTTGTATTTCTTACTAGAATGTAAGTACTATAAAAGGAAGAATTGTTTTTCATCTAAATTTTTGTCTCTGCAGTACCTGCTGTAGTACTTTATATCCAACTGGTACACAATAAAACTTCTATGGATCCAAAACTTCATTTGTGTGAGTGCTCACTTTCCCAGTACAAATCACAATTTTCTGTATCTTCAAATTTTGTGAACCCTTTACAAACGAAAACCACCTATTAAACCACTTATTAAATCTTTATAAATGAGCTACCAAGTATACCAGAGGCTTTCCTCTGCATCTCTTAATATTTTATGGGTGAAATTAGTCAAGCTTGTTTATCTATCCAGGCTGTGATAATTTCTCAACTCTTTTGGCCTCCTCATTCTGATGACTATTTTATACTGATTAAACTTCTCTAAGAAATGTTTTCAGCAAATTGTCTGTTGTTGAATTAATTGATATTACCAATACATGGACTTTAACTGTGATTTGCTTTAATTCTCTGAGAGAACTGCAATCTCATCATTATGAATATTGCTTCAGCCAAAGTAAAGTACAACATATCCATGCTTCAGTAAACAATTTTTTGAGTTAACATAGTTAATCATCTGATATTGAGTCACAACAAATTTTACTAGAGAAGTCTTCAAACGATAATCTCCTAGGCCCTTATTTAAAGCCTTTCTATTACAGTAGCAATTTCTAGGCCGAAAATAGAATAATAATATTTACTCATTGGAAGACAAACTCAGAAGTAATCATTTTTCTCAGCAGAAAGCAAAAGTAGGAATAAAAAAAGCATCGTAATCCACCTATGTCCTTGCATCACACTTTATAATGAAAGTTTGGGGAGAAAATACACACTTACTTAAAGTCTCTGTTCATTAAGGGACATATCTATTTAGCATAGAGCCTGGTGCATCATAGGCAATTAATAAATGTTGATTGATTGATTGATGAACAGGAAACCCATGTGCCTGAAGCTTTTCATAACTCTAGACTGTCGGCCTATATCTCTCTTCTGGCCCTTAACACTTTTCTATTGGGCAGAGCTGATAAATCAGTGACAAGTTGTTGTTTTGGGGCTGTTGTTTTTAAAGCTCACAGTCACCCTTAATAGGAAACTGAAAAACTAATACTTTGTAGAAACTAGCCAGAGAACTACCTAGCTCCTCAGATCTGCAAAGAACAGGGGATTCTGCATGATCTAGGCAACCCCAAACATCCTTACAGCACAATAAAGACCTTCTTTCTCCATTTTCCCCTCTAAAACCAGAAAAAGAGAGTATAAAACTACAGGGGAATCCCTGAGATGTTTCCTCATTCTTAAGTACAAGCAAGAAAAATAAACCCTGATGGGCATCACAAGGCAGTGGGATTCAGCTCTCTTCCAGTTCTAGTGGCTGCTCCAGCCTTTCACTAACCAAAACAAAGTTTTGTTGTTTTGTTTTTATTTTTGTTTTTTCCAGTGAGTAAGCTCCCAGCAAATTACTGAAAAGTCAACTGGTTCAATTGGAAATCTACAAGTCTTCTGTCCACTTTTCTACTCTACTTATCTTCTTGTTTAGTCTATTTTCTTTTCTTGTAACTTTTTCTCTGGCTTCTTAAGTACTTCTAGCACATCAAATCAGACCCTTTTCACCATCAGGAATTTTTCCTTAGTCGACTGGCCAAAGTCACCTGGCTATTAAGAGGGAGAGCTGGAATTCTAATTCAGATTTTCTTAACTTCAAACCAATGCTCTTTCCACTATATGATCCCTACCAGTAAAATAACTACACCAAAATGTTTAATAAACAAATACATCAAATTTATTATGTCTAAAATTGAGGTTATTACGGAATGCCAGAAAGTGAGGAGGAAGTAATTAATTAATCATCTAATCCAACCACTTCACTTTACAGCCAAGGAACTCAGGCCTGGAGAGTTTAAATGACTTATCCATAATTATATAACTCTTAAGTATTAAGCTAGGACATAAACTCAGGATTCCTGACTCTTAAGTCCCATGTTCCCTTTAGTACATCAGGTTGGCTTCTATTTTTTAAAAATAATCTATTCTTTTGTATTGTTACATTATTTCTATAAGAAGAACCATTGCAGAAATCTCCTATGCCCCAAATTTTGAAGTTATCTTTGATTTTCCCCATTCATATTCAATCAAGAACCTAAAAAAATATCTTTGACATCTGATCTCTCTTCTCTACTTCTACTAATGCTACCCTAGTTTAGGCCCTCATTAACACCCAACAGTACCAAGGCAATGGCCTCCTAACCAGTCTTCCACCTTTCCAATATCTTCTTTAAATTATAGAATTTTATATTCTTCCATATGCATAAACACGGTAAGTCCCTCCTCTACTTAGAAAGTTCAAAATCCTTATCCTGTTATTTGAGGCCCCACAGCATCTCATTTGACCTAATAGTCTATCTTTTTTCATACTTTTTCATACTCATGTATCCTATCACCCAAAGAGATTAGAGTATATGCATGTTGTTCATATCTCTCTTTTTATTCTTTTTTCATGCTATTCCCCATACCTAGAATGTTCTCTCCCCAGTTGAATTTTTATTTGATCTTTCAGACCCAACATAAATATCACCTCTTCCAGCAAGTCCTCTTATACCAACCAAAAGTTATGTCCTCTCCTCACTCAGACATCATGTAACACTTTGCTTATATTTCTTCTCTGGCTAATAATATGTTTTATTATAGCTATTTCTGTGTCATCTTCCCTTACTAGACAATAAGTTCCATAAAGTCAATATAGTATCTTATGTAAACATCATATGTCTTGGAAAACAGCCTGGATTTAGAGTCAGAGAACAAATGTCCAAATTCCAATTATGCTACTTACTACCAGTATGACATTGGAAAACTCCTTCTCTGAGACTCAACTGTCTCATTAACAAAATGAGAGGACTGGTCTAAAGGATTTCTAAAGTCTCTTCAAACTCTTAATCTCTGATCCAGTGCTTTTGTGGAACAAGTTCCCTAGAGGTGAATCCATCTATTCTGATTCCAGTCCTCTATTTCTGAATCCCTCCCCTTCCCACCTCCAAAAACTCATCCATCATTTCTAGTCTGGCTTTTGCTCTTCAAATGGTACTAAAAAAAGATTCTAATCTCAGGTGGAGAATAAGAAGCAGAAGCAGATGAACTCATAAGATGCAGAAATCTTATGTCCCTATTCTCCTGTTTTCATGCAAATGCCCCCAGTAATTAAATCAGGAAAAGAAAATGTAGCAAAAACGTATCGGCCAAATGGTTCCTAAATTTCAAAAGGAGCTGTAAATATGGTCCTTTTTAGAGGATCAGGTTCTAGCTTAGAGTATGAGAAAGGGTAACAGTTGTTCTGATGAAGCAGTTTTTAAATTCTTGTCAATGATTTGAAGAGAGATAACTGATGTATGTTGAAAAGCTGGCAAGATTTTTAAATAGTTCGGACACTATGGGGAGCATTTTTTCTTAAAGCAGTGCACTCAGAAGTGTTGGCATGATTTTATTTGAACGTAGCAGTGCTTATGTGAGGAAGTTATTTTGAATTATCCTAGTATAAATATGTATGACTTTATTTGTATTGAAAATTTCCTTTTCAAGTGAGCGACTGAGGGACTGTTATATCTCTATTGCTTTGTAAATGATTTAGGTATTTCATTTTGGAAATAAAATGTTATACTCAGGAACGGAAAGCAATACCACCACCCTCATTGTTCCTATAGGTGGTTTTTGCTCTAACCTTGATATTTTTTTTAACTCTTACTTGGCTAATGTTGGTTTGTGGACAATAATCTTTTTCAAGAACAACACACCAAAGGGACATGTACTATCATGCTTTCTTAACAGTAGAATTTGACTGCTCTGGAAATAAATTTCAGGAAAATGTTCTTTTTGGCTCAAACAGTTGTTCCTAATAGAATTCAACAAGAAAATTTACATTTTATAAGCACAATTGCCATAACTTCCTACTTAAAGCTCCTCAGGCCTCCTTGAGATATTCACCTCTGCTAGACAAATTTAATTCTCACTAAGGGCTAAAAAGTCAAGGGCTGTAGAAATAGGTATTTCATAATAAGACCAAAACCTGGAGAAAGAAAAGGCAGAGAAAATGGCAAGTTGAGGTACAAAAGGTAACCTACCATAGGAAAGATTCCTGGAATTAAGAAGCAAAAAATCTGAGACTAACATCAGTTCTCATCTGTCTCTGCCATTTATTACTTGTGTAACCTTAGGTCAATAATTTTACTTCTCAGAGACTGTTTCTACATAACCAGGAGGATAATCATCCCAAATGAGGCTAATCATACCTAATGCCAAAGATTATTGTAAAGATCAAGTGAGATAATATATGCCAACATGCTTTGTAAATTGTTAAGTAGAAGAGTGTGCTCCTTTCAGACTACAGCAAATTTACAGGTCTTATGGGGCAAGTTATAGAGATGATAAGACATAAGGGCACATCCCACACAGCCTGCATTTGCACCTAGTAGAGGGTAATTCACTCTCTGATGTGAGTGTTTCAGTATATATCTCATAAAGAATATGAGACTCTGAGTAACTCATTTGGCCAGCAAAGAAAATGAACTTGGCCCTCTATTAATAAACACTCTGTTCATTTTCTCCAGCTACTCATTTGGCTCAACTAACATTAGAATTTAAAAATCTGGGGAGCCCTGAACCCTAAAGCTAGTTGGTCATTACTGGACTTTGCTTGATTATCAATAGATCAATCAACAAGTATATGTTAAGTATCTACTATGTGCCAGATACTGTTAGGCATTGGGAATAATATTATGAAGAGTTATGGTAAAAAAAAAAGTACATATAGAAATATGTACAGTATAAATAAAAAGCAAGTATATATACAACCTAGCCTGAAGAGTTAAAAAGTTAAGAAATGTACTAGATAATCACCGTAAGTTAAAGTGAAGTCTCACACTAGGGAGCCATTACCATTCTCCAATACAGAACTGGCCAAACTATTAACAACTATATGAACAAATGCCCCAAATTACTAATGATAAGAGAAATACAATAAATCTGATTGTTTAAGGGAAAAGATAATTTTGAAGGCATTGTAGAAAAATGACACAATAGTGTGTTGTTGATATAGTGATAAATTAGAACAACCATTCCAAAAAGTAGTTTGGAATTTTGCAAATAAAGTGATTAAAATTTATAACTCCTAATGGGGTCATTGATAAAAAGAAATGCTCCATATATGCTAAAATATTTATAACAGTATTTTTTGTGATAACAAAGAACTGAAAATAAACTGAATATCAAGTAGGAAAGGACTAAAAAATTGTGGTACATTGAAGTTAATAGAATAATAAACTTGATGAATCCAGAGAAACCCAGAAAGATTTACATAAATTGATACAAAGTGAGTAAGCAGAACCAGCAAAATAATATGCATAATGACTACAAGGCAAATGCAAAGAACAACTATGAACCAATTAAAACTGAATGTTATAAAATTATAAAGACCAAGCCTGGCCCCAAAACAGAAATATGAGACTATACCTCCCCTACTGCAGAGATGAGGATCCATGAGTGTAAAACATTCCATATGAGATTTTTTTTGGTATGTGTTAATTTGTTTTGCCAATTTTTTTTTCATTTTCCTCTTTTTAATTTTGTTATTGTTGCTTCTGCTGCTACTGCTGCTGCTATTGTTATAAAACTTGGCTCTCTGGGAGTAGACAAGGAAAGGAATGAAAGAAGAAATCTAGGCAATGTTAAAATATAACAATAAAACCTGTTGCAACTTTTCATTTCTCTAATTACCAAAATTTTTACTTCTGTTTGCTCTTCTTTCTCTTTGTCTATGTAAAAGAAAATATCTCTATACTGTACACAATTTTCCCACTCTCTTACTGCTTTATTTTTTTGTATCTAAATTTACTTATCTATAGCTGACAATAAAAAGATCTAATTCAGAACCATTTGAAAAAATAAAAGCATTCATACTTCTTTGCTCCACAGTTTCATAAAAATAGTGTAAGGGGCTAAGATACTATATTAAGTCAAATAGCAATGGTTTCTATCCACTGGTGGGACTTGAATCTAATCGCACTCTAATGATTCAAAATAAACTAACTTTAAAATAGAAAATCATTTCATTTTCACTACTAAATAAATGTATTATTTTGTGGATGCTAACTTTTCTTTAATCATTCATTTAGAAAGATAGGGAAAACTTCTTAATAATTAAATTATCCATAAGTTAAAGTGGCTATGTTCCAAAATGATCATAGGATTGCAGGGAAAGACTAGACAACTATTCATAGGTATGTTGTAAAAACCGATTCTCATTCAGGTATAAGTTAAACTAGATGGTCTCTGGGGTCTCTTCCAATTTTGGATTCTGTGAGTCTGGATCATGCTATGAAACCATAAAGGCTAAGTAATGGTAGGTTATGATTTTTCATAGTTCTTAGGATTTAGGATTTACAGGGAATTTAAAAATCACCCATTCTGATTCCCATACTTAAAAATGGGACAAATGAAGTCCAAAGAGGTGACTTCATATACTCAAAGTAAAAAATTAAAAGAAAAAAAGTAATAGGGAGCAGGCACAGATTATCTTGGAGAAGGAAATGGCAAACCACTACAGTTTCTTTGCCAAAAAAACACCAAATGGAATCAGGAACAGTTGGACATGACTGAGAATGACTTAATAACAACAAACAAGACCTCTAATATAAAACTATGATAAATTCTGAAATTTTTCAAGTGGTTATTATTTTGATACAATTGACAATGACAATTGACAATTTTATTCAATTTCAGAATTTTTGGTGAATAATTCAAATGAATTTATTTAAACTATTCAACAATTCAAACATTTATTGAATTAAATCTATTCAATTGAATTCTTATGTTAACTATTATATCCTGACCTAATTGTAACATGGAATTCATCTTAAATATTATATTATATTTATTATGTTATAAATATTACATTTATTATATATTATCATATTATAATATGTTATAGCTGTTAGTGTCCTGTACAAATGCTGAGATAACTGATAATCAAGATAAACTCCAGAATCATGACCATTTTCTTTATATATTACAAATACTTGCCATATAAATAAGCTTCCTACATATTTCATTTAAATAAGCTTGTTTTTAATGGACTTTTTATTTATTCTATTACTGTAAAAATCAAAAATTTTTCAATGGTTTTTTCCCAGAAAATTCTCAAATTGACTCTATCTACATCTAAAAGAGTGTCAACATGATACTAAAAACAGAAAGTAAACCAGACTCCTTCTACTTTAGAAAAGTATTCACATACCACAGAGTAATACCTATAAATCCATAGTGACCAAGACAAACCTAGCATGTACAAATTGGGGTGTGGGTGTGAGTGTGTGTGGTGTGTGTGTGTGTGTGTGTGTGTGTGTGTGTGTGTAAGCTTATACCAGAGGGAGAAAAAAAACAAACTCAGGTCAGCCATAATTCCAAATCATTATATCAATATATTCCATGTGTAAAATCATAAATTTATAAGGCTGTTGATGGGGAGGACATCGACAGCCTTCCAATCTTTCAGAAAGATAAAAAACAACAGATCTTAACACATAATTAGCAAGAACAATTAAATTATGAAGCTACCAGATGGTAGACTGGGGTAAGTTCCTTCACCAATTTCACTTCTCCCACCTCCCCATGAGGCATCATGCCAGTGTTCCCAGGTTTCTCCTTGCTCTCAAAAAATAAAATTATATACTTTGGACTGTCTGCCTCAGTTGAAGTACTTGCCCTACATACAAAATTCCTGGTTATAGTCCTGCCACTTCTTGGGTCTACTTTACCCTGATGAGCTGTTGCTGTTGTTGTTTTATTTTGTTTGGAGAGGAACCAATCTGGCCCTTGAAAGGCATTGATAGACAAAATGACCATTAAATTGTGGCATGTATACTGACAGAAACCTATCTCTAACATACTGGTAAGGAATTATATATTATACTTATATACATATTTTCACCATTTATAAGCAGATGTCTTATCATTAATATGAAGATTATTCAGCTAAATTGCTATATGAAATTAAAACAAAGTACTTGAATAGCTTTTCAGCTGCTCTTACCATGATTTAAGATTCATTTCTGCTAAGGCCATAGATTCTTCCTTTTTTCCAAATACATCTTTTTTTTTTTTTTTTTTTTGCTTTTTTGCTGAGGCAATTGAGGTTAAGTGACTTGCCCAGGGTCACACAGCTAGGGAATGTTAAGTGTCTGAGATCAGATTTGAACTCAGGTCCTCCTGACTTCAGGGCTGGTGCTCTATCCACTGCGCCACCTAGCTGCCCCTTTCCAAATACATCTTAAGCACTACTTTCTGCCTACAAAAGAAGAAAAAGAAGAAGGAGAAGAAGGAGGAGGTAAAGGAGGAGAAGGAGGAGGAGGAGGAGGAGAAAAGAAGGAGGAGGAGGAGAAGAAGAAGGAAGAAGAAGAAGTAAAAGGAGGAAGAGGAGAAGGAGAAGGAGGAGGAGGAAGAGGAAAAAGAAAGAAAATTCTATGAGCAAGTATGTAATCAAAACTTTAAATGTTTTAAGTAAATATTAGTTGCTACATAACTAAAGAACAATATAAGTAATTCCAAACCTCTAAAATAAAGTTTAATTTGCACATTAGTTTTATCAGCTTTGATTTGGCAAGCTTCCCCCTTTATTCTATGGGTCTATTAATTCATCAATTTCATCAATTAAGCCATGCTTTATAGAGATGGCATATAAAGAGTACAATAGCATCATGTATAAATAAAATATATTATTCCCCCCCCCAAAAAAAATCAAAGTATTATAGGTACTCATACATGGATTGACCTTCAAGGGTTTTGTGGAAGTTCCATTTTTTTTTAAGTATGACTTATCTGCAAGATATTTTGTGGCACAAACTTTTTCAAACATTGTCATTCTCTTTTTTTTTTTTTTATTTTTTGTTGAGGCAATTGGTGTTAAGTGACTTGTCCAGGGTCCCACAGCTAGGAAGTGTCTGAGACCAGATTTGAACTCAGGTCCTCCTGACTTCAGGGCTGGTGCTCTAACCACTGTACCACCTAGCTGCCCCAAGTCATTCTCAATAGATAAGCATCTTCTTTTGTGAAAATTAACTTATCTTACTAAAACTAAGGTGTTTTTGTTTGTTTTTAACTGCTTCTGCAGTTGGGTTGCAAATAACCATCATCATGATACCATTTGCTACCACTCATCATAATTCCTACAAATGTAGTCCTTGTCTTTGGAAGTTCTGCCTTCTTGAAATCATATAAAGCTCTAATTCCATGAATATTTAGGAAATAGGAAACTACAAATCAAAAAAGTTTTATTATCACTGAAAGAGATGCTTTCTATAAGGTGTAAAATAATGGAATTATGGAATTTTTCACTGTTGTAATTTCATCAATACAGACTGCAAATGATAATCCAATGATACCATTATATCCCATGTATTCCTTGTTTCTATTTTTTCACAAAGCCTCCCTAATAAGTTAAGAACCTTCCTCTAGGTATCTGTCTATTTCAGCAGTTAAGTGAAGTACTTGAGCTGTCAATTCTTATTTTCCCCCTTGGTTAGATAGCACAGTAGATAGAATACTAAACCTGGAGTTAAGACATGTTCAAATCCATAGATGCCCAAATATTTACTAGCTATGTAATTCTGGAAAAACTGTTATCTGCCTCAGTGTCTTTATCTGTAAATTGGGGGTGATAGCATTTACCTTCCAGAGTTGTTGTGAAAATAAAATAAGGTATACTTGTAAATCACTTGTCAACTTTAAAGCACTATATAAATGTTATTGTTGTTGTTATTATGTCATCCATATATTGTCCACTGGGTGATGAATTCTTTTGTCATAACAATACACACAGCTATGCTATAGAATTTGTTAGTAATTAATATGCTGATAGATGTTGTCTTTCCTGGCTATTAATTGTCTTGTAACTGCTGTAGAGATATCAACAATGCATGATAATCAATGACCATTTAATTGGAGATAAGAAGATTTTCTAAAATAGCCTTTGCAAATTCTATGACGGAGTGATTCATCTTTCACTGATGCTTGGTGTTAGGAGTTCAGAGTCTATTTACCCCAGAAGTATCTAAAAGGAATTGCTTTTACAAAATACTTCCAAAGTGGTCTCCTAGATTTGCTTGGAGACCTCCAATGAAGAGGACTTATTTTCAACTACCTTAAACACTATTGTTTCTAAATACTGTAAGTGAATTTCAAATATTCATCTGTCACTTTTTTGTTTTTCTTCATGTAACCGAAATATAGCTTCAGTACCTACTAATATTATAGTATCCATTTCTTCAATGTCCACTAACATCTGATTTCAAACATCCAGATTTCCTGCATAAAAGCTATAATACCCATGGTTATTTTACTGCCAATTATTAAAATTAAGACACATCTTCCACATATTTATTATATATATGAAATATTGTGTTTCTGCCATCTGTTACCCTCCAACGTATTTTTCATCTTTCTCAATTAATTTAGAACCCAGTGATAGTCTTCCTTTCCATGTTATCCCCTTCCATTATTATTGGGATAATATTTATACTGTTGGTCCCTCTAAGATTTTGCCCACACAATTCTTCAATATCATCAACTCCAATAATATCCTTCACCATCCCATATTCCAAAAAGGCCATACCTTAATCCTTATTATCCCTGGGATCATCCAAGGTCCACAATTTTAAATATTTTTTCCTTCCACCATTTTCACTCCCTGTCATATTTCATCCTTATCACAATTTATAATTAGAGTGATTTTGATAACATGAAAAGTGACTAGAAAATGCCTTTGGTCTGTTATAATCCCTGCCATTTTATAAAGAAAAAGCATTTAAAAGAAAATATGCAAGAAAGTTTCTTGAGGTTAGGGACTATTTCCTTCTTGCCTTTGTATTTTGACACCCCCCCCCAACACAATGTTAGGCACAAAGTAAACTTTTCATAAATGCTTGTTGATTATTTTAATAAAGCACATTCTTTGGTACATTAATTTTTTCTTGTACTTCCCATCATGGCCTTTGGGATTTCAACTAACTTTTTTACACTTCTCTCTTCCATTTTTGTATAGATTACTTTCCCACCTCCACCCCAAACTGGACTATTGGACAGTCTCATTCTTCTCAAAAAGAAAGAATAGAAGGATTGATTAGCCCATTTCTCTGTTCTGGAAGTTACTTCCAGGGGAATAGAACTAGTCCCAGTTGAGTTTCAAGTCCCTCAAGCCCAACTCTGGCCTGAGATCCCCTCTGGCCTGAGGTCTTGCAAACAATACATGAACCTCCCTCCTGCTTTTTCTGGCATAGCAAAATCAATGTATGTCATTTCTTGGGATGGAGGGGAAAGTGTCAGATAGATGGCTATTGTTTTGGATGATCTGTTCAACACAAACCTAAGTCACAAGCCCTCCACCTCACAAGTGCCTGGAAACCCATATGCAGTTGGTACATGAAAGGACACTGAAGGAGATGTATTAAAATCCTCCAGCCCCTTTGAGATAAGGTTCTATTTTATCCTGTGGACTCAGTTGGAATGACTTTATATTTGACATGTAGATCCTTTAAAAAAATTTTTTCAGGTCTGTGTATTTTGTAGCAAGCAACTATTTGACCATGTTGCTGGTCATGTGATTCTAAATCCTTCCAATAATTAGCCTCACTAACTTGGTTTCCTTTGCTTCCATACCATATTCCTTCTTGACCTCAAAGATTTAATGTTAGTATTTTACCGACTACTGCTACTTCTATTACTGCTACACTACTGCTACTTCAACTATTAATAATAATAACAACAATAAGAACAACTGGCATTTAAATATTGTTTTAAGGTTTACAAAGTGTTTTACACTTTGTCATCATATTTGATCCTCACAGCAACACTGTGAAGTGCTATTATTATCTCCATTTTATGTATAAGGAAATTGAAACTGCAAGGCTAAATGATTCCCAGGATCTCATTGCTGGTAAGTGTCCAATTCAAGATTGAGAACTTCAGTCTTCCTGACTCCTAGAATCTCTTCACCTTTACCTTTTGCATTTCCCAACTACCAAATCCCTGACTACCCTCAACACTCCTTTGTCCTCAATGCAATTTTTCTGCTCCTGCCCTAGGACTGCTGAACATCACTGGGAAAGTCACAAAGTAGAGTTGAATTCATCTAATTACCAGTTCATAAACATAATGTAAATGTGAGCTGTACTTTCTAGTTTATGATTGCAAAAGATTCCTATACCAATATCTTATCATAATATAGAAGCAACTCTAGATACCCAAAGGCTATTCCAGGGTAGTTCAAATGATATAGGTTCTATGAACCTGGCAAGGTGCAAATAATAATGGGTCTCAAATGGTATCTAAGCCAGAGCAGGATACAAACCAAATAAAACTTTTGATGAGTCACATTTTGATTCTTTAATGAAGTGTACACTATTGAAGGACATAAAAACAGACTGTTCAGATTTCCTTGATGTCAAGTCAAATCACTAGATAATTTTTAAATAAAGTAGTACATTTCTATATTCTTTCTTTTTGAAAAACTGTAAAAAGTGCAAGTCACCCCAGAGACCTCTGGGCAAATATCCAGCTGCTTTGTTATATAATCCCACTAGGAGAAAAGTATGAAAGAACAAAAGTTAGGGAATCTTTAAGAGGAAAGAAATAGTAAATAGAGAATATTTAGGAACTGCAAGAAGCTACAAGATTTGTAAATACAATTGAAGAGCCAAAGGTTATAAGGGTTTGGGTTAAATAAAACCAGCATCTTTTATTGCAACAACTTTTTTTCTCTACCTTAATTGCCTTATCTTCTACTGATTCTGAGTGGTAGATATTTTATTTTCCAATTTAAAAATGGTTTTCTTTTTCACTATAGCTATCTGAACTTAGTTTTAGCTTTAACATGAATCCAATTTCAAAAGGGAATGTTTGATTCATTATGAATAGTCTTAAAGCAAATGATTTTCTAAAAGCCAAAATTCTGGTCTCAGAATTTGAAAGTTTGCCCTTTTGTTGCAAGTCTTTCTCAAGAATGTAACTAAGCTATTAAAAATTTAACCCCTACACTGAAAGAAAATTTCTCACAGAACACAAGCCACTACTAGTTATTGTACACAATGTGACATAACAAATTTCTAAGAACTGCATTTCAGCCTCAGTACAAGGTTGATGCTTCTACCAAATTATAAATATATTGTATATAGAAGAGAAACTGCTAAGCCATTCATTGG
Organism: Myrmecobius fasciatus; assembly: GCA_023553655.1. NCBI lineage: Eukaryota > Metazoa > Chordata > Mammalia > Dasyuromorphia > Myrmecobiidae > Myrmecobius > Myrmecobius fasciatus. The sequence goes on from JAJPUD010000104.1 coordinate 220,532, forward strand.
GGATAAATCAAACTATTTTGATTTTTGAGGATATTTTTTAATATCTCTTTTGCATTACAATTATAGTATCTACTTTGCACCACTCCAAAGAACCCTTAACACTGCCAAGTTCTTCGTTCTTATTCTTTCACTTAGTGACACCCTCAGTTTTAATCCAAAAAGAATAGATGATACTTAAATGAAAATAGTAATCATATTGCATCAGTATTAACTGTCTTAGTATCAGATAAAAACATTTTTTTAAATCTTTCATACTTTCCAATTTTTTTCAACTCTAATTCAATTAGACATGGAATAAAAAGATTATCAGGATTAAAATATTCTTGAAAATTATTTTAACACAACTTTACTTCCCTTCATATATGCTATAAAGTAGGGACCTTTAAAATCCATCCATATAAACCTCAGTTATCTGTTGTCTCAACTTTTCTATTCTGATTTGACTACATAGATATCACCTAAAATTTTTTAATAATCAAATTAAAATAAGAAAATATTGTGCAGTCAATCATTTCTTTTTAGTTTTATAATTTTAAAAACATTTTTATTATTAAAAAGATCATTTTACATAAGTAATATATATATCTATGTCTCTATGTATCTATCATTGGTGAAGAAATGGTGTGTATATCAAGTATTTTTGCAAGCATCTAATTCAAAAATATACTTTTTTAAGTGCAGGAGAAAAACTTTCACATTATTTGTTATTTCTTGTCTCTGTCCTGGGAGAATGAAAAATATTTTTTAAAAAAATTTAAAACCAGGCATTAAATATGCAAATATGTGTTCAGATCAGAGATACAAAAATTATTCAAATAATTAATTATTCATCATAAAAATGTCAATTAATAATTATGAACTGTAATAGGCATCTTTCTAGTGTATCTATTTTTCAGACCTGAAAACTGTTTAATATATGAGTTAAATTGGCTTCCAACAAGTTTTAAAAATTCAACAAAACAAACAACAACTTGTAAACAAGTACTAAATTGAATTTTAATAACCATCTATGAAATGTGACCGAATTTTAAGAAAAGTTCCAAAAGACGAAGTTCACTATGTGAGACAATTGTCAATATATTCATCCACCTACTTTAACAATCATCATCCTTTTAGAATTGATGAAATAATAATACTAATACTAAACGTTTTTAATTGTGTGGCTTAAATGTGGCTTAAATTTCTTATTGAACTGAATTATCCACAATTTATTTTAAATAAGCATTAAGATTTTAAAAATACATTTAGAAGTGGCAGTGATTTTAAACAATTTGCAAAATGGAAAAGGTTACTGTTCTAATCTATGAACTATAACAAGTTATGCTGAGATTTCAACATAAAGGGACTGAAGTAACACATTAGAAAAATGCTAACATTGACTAGATCTCCTTCTCTATGCAAAATATCATTTCTTACCTCCATGGGAAAGATACTGTTTTGCAGAATTTTGTTGGAGGGGGGCTGGTATCTGAAGAATAATAATTATTCTTTAGCATTGCTGTTATTACTACTAGAATATTTTTTTTACATTGTTCACTGACTACTATGCTATGTTAACGTGTTGGTGGACTTTTATTATCTTACATGTTTGCCATGTAGTTATTTTTAGACATAGGTTGTCATTCATCTCCTGATGGTAATTTAATTACCTATTAAGTATTCTGTTTTGGAAAATGCAATAATAAATCGGACACATGCTAGGAGATTGTAAAAAGACAAGAAGAAGGAGAAAACTAGAAGGGAAAAAA
>JAJPUD010000104.1:231641-244299 GCA_023553655.1 Myrmecobius fasciatus
TTTTTTTTTCTTAAGGACTGGCCATTGCCTGAAACAAATCGTGGGAATGAAAAGGAAAAGTGATTGGCATTAGGGGTTGAGGGAGATTGGGGGAAGGGAGATGCGTGAGGAAGAAGGGGTGAGACCATGACAGGAGAATGGTGAAGGAGAATACTTACTTTTTCAATAATATGAAATGAAACTTCTCCAGTGTGATTATAATAATACAGATAAAACAATTTGTCTAGTCGCCCATGATTGCCCTCTCCCCTGGTCTCTGCAGTCTACAGAGAGACTGAGCTCAATGGGACGTGGTTTTCTGGACTGAGCTCACAATTTGGCTGCTTCTCCTTTGGTGTGGGGTTCTGTCCCTCCCTAGTTTCTCCACTGCTTCCGTAGTCGAAAGCCCCCCCACCTCACCCCCTCCCAAAGCCCTGAATGGACTTCCCGGCCCCACTTTCAGCAACTTTCTTCTAGAGATCAGGAGAAATGAAGACAATTGTATGAACCTCAATCCCTTTCCTTAAAGCTGAGCTACAGAATTTAAGTAGAGACTGGGGTGTGGGATGTGGGGTGTGGAGGGAGAATAACACAAAGAGAAGAGAATTTTTGATTGGAGACAAATGATCCTGTCTTTCTCTCTCTAGGTTTTGTGCGTGCGTGTGTGTCTTTTTCTTGTTGTGGCGGAGGTGTCGAGCCATATGGGGGAGTGATATAGGAATTTTAGTCAGAAACTGTTCGTTATGTTACACTGGCGTTTCCCTTTGTGTTGTCTTTGATCTTTTTGCTTGGCTTTAATATTACCTCCCCCCAAAAAAAATCAAAACAAAACAAAAACCGAAGTAAAATAATATATTCAAAGGAGATTACCTAGGATCTGTTCCGACTACCTCTTTCCCCCCCATTTTTCCTTACTCTTGTGTCTGTCATTTTTTAAGGTGGTCTTCACACTGGAGACTTTCTCTTTCCTCATCTCTGGGTAATTTAGTAGACACTAAAATTACACCTAATGTTCCCCTCTCCTCTCTTGTGTTTCTTCTGTTCTTTTTATTAAATGTTGGTTATTGATTTTCTAAAATCAATGTCTGTTGTGGGGCTTTTTTTTTTCACCCTTACAAGTACCTAAAGCACGTTGCTGATCAACTGGATAACAAAAGCTTTGTGTCAGGGAGGTTTGTTGGTTTTTTTTTTTTTTTTTTTTTTTTCTCTTATGTAAAGCAATCATTTTTTAGAGAAAAGAGAATGAGATTTAAAGCGAGGTTTCCAGGAGTGCTCTTTTGCAGTAAAGACTATTTTGAGCGTTTGTTTCTCGCCCTTCTTCCTCCCACCTCTTTTTCTTGGTTTAGATATAGATAACTAGTTTAGCCTTACAATTAATGTAAAGGTGTAATATAGGTCTGTGAAGAGTGTATTACCTGGTTCATGTTTTCCAAAAACAATTTAATGGAAAGGAAAGAGGGAGGGACTATATGGGGACTCTGCAGGTGGAACACATAATGAGTATAATGTGTAGCAGTAGCTATAATAAGCAATCTTAGGGGGCAAATATGAACCTAAATGACATTTCTGTTGCCACTCAAAAAAAAAAACAAAAAAAAAACCATGTCTTGTATATTCAATAACTTGGGAAATCTAAAACACTCTGGGGAAGAAAGTTTAATTGCAAATTTCAAGTATATTCTCAAGACCTTGAAAACTTAATCTAAACTCTGTACATTGACTATATGGTTTTCCAACTCACCTTTTACTTAGTGTCTTTCTTCAATTAACTAATTGGAAAGATATAGTTTGTTCTTTCAGTGCTTTTCTTTATGTTAAATAATTTGTTTCTTCCTGCCTGAGCAATGTCCTGGTTTTGAGAAGCAGGTAGAAGAGTTTTTCATTTTCTCTTTAGTCAAGCACGTATCCAGTGCTTTTCCCTTTGGGAATTGCCAGGATTTATCTGAACTGAGTGGATTTTTCTTCTCTCCTGGATTCATGGAAAGGATGTCACTTCTGAGCTTGTGTCTTTGCTGATAACACTAAATATAATGATGCTTATCAAAATCATATAGAAATTCCAGGAAAGGAATAATAATAATAATAACAAGAATAGAAATAGAAGCTGCAAAAAAAATTGGTCAAAGAGTAACCTAGGGTAATATGGTGTGTGTGTGTGTGTGTGTGTTAATGAAGTCAACAATGTATAAATAGAATAAATCAACTAGGAGATAAATGTGTGCTATTGTTTGTGCATTTGAAAGGATGCTTGGTGGGAACACTCAATGGATGACAATGCTAAATAAAATTGTTAAAAGGCAAACTAAGAGAGTTGGAAGAAAATAAGTCTACCAAGTGAGAGGAAAAGGAATCTACAATCTAAACTTCAGCATTCTCCAGAAGAACTAGGTGAATTAGGACTTAGGAGAGAATTGTAGAGAAAGAGTATCAGAGTAAAGTTAATTCAAAGCAGGAAATATCCAGTTTTTTCTCCTCTATGTAAAAAGATGAAATCTATTCCCAGAAAATAAGATGTGGAAGAGAAAAGTTGGAGTAAGGGTAAGGGGAAAGAAGTGGAAATGCGAGGAGCCGGCAGACAGGAATGTGTGTCGGTTTCAGCAAAGTTCAGTCAGATGATCCCCAGTCGCCTGACTCACTTTGTAACACTTTCACTGAATCGGGAGGGGGGAAAAATCCAATCTTCCCCACCCCACCCCCATTTTTAATTCCTCTGATTACACCGCACTATCTTCATACAACATTCTTATAGGAAGATTTCATTGGAACGGAGATACCCAGGTCTTGCCTACCACCAAAGCAGCAGTGGCAACTTGCAAAGTTTGCTGCTGCCTTTGCTCCCGTTTACTGCAGCGGATTCATTGGAGATGCTCTTGCTTCCTCTCATGCTTCACGCAGAGCCTGAAACTAAGGAGAAGCACAAGCATTCCTCTCCTCCCCCTTCCAACCCCCCCCCACAAAGATTTACATACGTCCTTTAAGACACAAAAATAAATAGCTATTTAAAAGGGGGGAGATAAAATTGTTACTTAGAAACCAAAAATTGTTTTTCCAAAAATAATAATAATAAGGAAAAAAGGAGGAAGGGAGGGGGGGGGAAGAAGGAAGGAAAGAAAGAAGGAAGGAAGGAAGGAAGGAAGGAAGGAAGGAAGGAAGGAAGGAAGGAAGGAAGGAAGGAAGGAAATGAGGGAGGGAGAGGGAGGGAGGAAAGAAAGAAGGAAGGAGGAAAGAAGAAAGGGAAAGAAGGAAGGAAGAAAAGAAGAAGGGAGGGAGGGAGGGAAGGAAGAAAGAGCAAAGAAAGAAAGGAGGGAAGAAAAACTTGTCTGATTTTTCTCCAAAGTTTCCGTAAAAAGCTCTCTTTGATTTCTTTAGTATCACATTTTCAATGGTAAAGAAAAGGATAAAGTTCAGTGCGTTTGATCAGAAAGGGAATAGAAAGCAAGCGGGCATAATACTGCTTATTAAGACTCACCCCCACCTACCCACTCTGATCTACCAAAACGGAGTACCAAGTGGTAATATTGTGTTGAGGTGGAGGGGGGAGAGTGGAGAGATATAAGAAAGAAGAGGGTGGTGGTGGAAGAAAACCTTGCCTTCTTTCAAAGATGCTTAAATGAAAAGGAAAAAGATGAGATTATGGGTTTTCCAGCATGTTGAGATGAAGTTTGGATGTAGTTGGAAAAAAAAATACAGAACAAGGCATGAAAGTTTTTTTTTTCTTCTTTTTTTTAAATTTCAGGTAGTCCAGACATATAGCGGTCAGTTGAGACCTCACCCATCTCTGGTTATCTTTGCTAGTGTGAAAATCCCTTACAAGTAGATTACTTTTAAAGTTGATTAGCTTATAAGGAAAATGCTTTACTGACTCCTAAAGCACTGAGACGATACTTGGTATTAAAATACCAATTCTTAGTGAGCTCCAAAGATATATGTCTTCATATTTTTTCTGTATATAGATGTCTTCTGGAAGTTTTGATGTGGTACTCACTAGATTGGGACTTTGCATCCAGGGACTCATTTCTTAATCTTTCATCAATTTGGGGAAACTGAATTTGGGGCAGACTCTTTTGCAGCAGTGTGCTGCATAGCCACTAGCCTGGTGACAATTTGACCCTGATGATCTATCTCTTGAGAATAAGGTTAGAGCTGTGAATTTTAAACTTTAAATTTTCCCTTGTTACTTAAGGAAAATTAATTGAAATTACAAAGTCTTTCTTTAAAAAAAAATAAAATAAAATAAAGTAAGGTTAAAGTTCCTTGCTAAAGAGATACTTATACATAAGGAACTGCTAAAAGTTTAAAAGTATTAAGAGATTTAAAAGGAGCCTAATGCTATATTGAGAATATTTCCTATTTTTAAAATGTGTTTCTCCTGAAGGTAGAAAAAAAGTGTGCTGGTTGTTCTATAGCAATGCCGCATTCAACCCAAGAAATAGGAAATTCTTTCCTCACAACAGTTTTTGGCATATGCATTATTCCAATGCTTTTAAGGTGCATTTTCTTCTGTGTGAAAGAGAACTCTTTGTCCTTTTTTCTCCCAACACCATGGCTTCCCAAGGTAGACACTATTTTGTGCCTGTCACATAGAAAGGGAGTGCAGGTTTGCAGTGCTCACAGACAATTGATTGTCTGCCCTAATGTGTTTCATTTACATGTTTATAACGTCAATAGTGCTGGGGTGTCCACTGTACCATTCATTCCAGCATTCCCACAAGGGTGCAATTGTCTGAATGGCCAAGTCAGACACCTTTTTGATTGCTCTTTAGTGGTCTTTTTCGAGTAAAGAGAAAAAAAGATAGAAATCTGTGATGCAGAAACACTAGTTGAAAATATAAAGAATTAAATGTTACCATTAAAGTAGATGTTAAAATGGATGAAAATCTGCTTATTAACAAAGATGTGAGAATTAAAAAAAAAAAATAAAGTAAGCAAGGATTAAACTCCATAAAGATATTCTCTTGTTTCTCGAAGTCTCTCTCTCTCTTTTAAGTATTTTAAGATAAAATGTGACTTTTGGATTTTTTTAAATCTTTAAGAATCTAGGCATGTCATTTATTTGTATATTACTCAGATCTATAAATCACATATATGTATATATTTACATAATTCTGTTTATGCCAACACTATCAGCTTGCCTCTTGGAAAATCTATTGAAAGAATATTTAGATTGTGGGAAGTGTAAACTTTTTAAAAGTAAGATCCAAGTATTTCTTCAACAAATGTTTTAAATGAAAATGATGCTAATCACAACTTTCTAGAAGCATTTAACTTAAATCACTGTTTTAAAATATTTTTTATCTTGGGTGATAATGTTATTTTGTTAGTGGTCAGCAGAGTGGAATTAGGAGTTACAAAGTAAATAAAACATTGCTTTTTGAGGTGTACTGTATTTTTTTAATACTTTATGCATACATTATGTATCCCTTGAGAGAGGTGAGAGGCAATTGTGCCCATATATATGTATTTATCCTTTTACAAAAGAAATTTTATCTTCAACAATGCTGAGATGTCCCATAGTTCATTCCCTTAATTATGCATATATAGGATAGAAATGGGCACACCTGTAAAAAAAATCTGGCGCATTTCAGATAATGATTAAAATTTATGGCTAATCTAGCTGCTAGACTTAATACAAATTGGTCTCTTTAATTGTTCTCTATGGTTCGTGAGGAAAGAACACACTAACTCTTGCAGCTTCTGATGGGAAATAAACGGGGGGGGGGGAACTTTTATAATTTTGTAGTAAATTAAGGGAGGGGGGAATCTCCGGTCTGTGAAAAGATTTTTGCCTCCCAGGGTAGACATACACAGTAGATGCACCGTTAGCTGAACCCCTGACACGGCGGTCTTTTGAATGCCTTAGGTATGATTTCACTTTCGCTCACATCAATGCTGACCTGAATGCCTTTCATATCTGATCCGCTGTGTCTCTCCCAGTAAACATCCCCTGAGGGGAGAACAAAGAAAGGAGCTCTTCTTCTTCTTAATCACAATTCAGCCCTTTCACCGCCGGCAGGCTACATTTGCATTCTGCCACAGAAAGCCAAGATGAAAAGAAAAAAAAAAAAAAAGGGGGGGGAGAGGATGAAGAGAGAGAGAGAGAGAGAGAGAGAGAGAGAGAGAGGGAGTGGGGGGGAGGGAGAGAGAGAGAGAGAGAGAGAGAGAGAGAGAGAGAGAGAGAGAGAGAGAGAGAGAGAGAGAGAGAGAGAGAGAGAGAAGGGGGGAGCAGAGGGTGGAGGCAGAGTAAAATAACTTAGGTGTTTGTCGCTGTTTGTTGGGCTTCCCCTAGTTACAAGCCTTATATAGCTTATGCTCTACCAAGCCTTGGCTCTTCTGACAGGCATATAGTGTTACAAGATGGCATGCCTGTACTATTCATGGCCACTCGCTCTAATACTTGAGGTAAAAAGTGTCAGGGAGGGATCAAATTTTACTCTGAGAAGCTTGTTCTACTTAGGGTCAGGTGTGTGGACTTTCAGCTCTTGACTGCTGCCCATTATTTTGTTTTAATTACCATTATTGTTTACCCACAGTGACCTGGAAGGTGAGGGGAGTGGGGTGTGTGGGAGGGGAAAGGAAGAGCAAGAAGACAGTGAGGGAGGAGAGAGGAGGGAAACCTTGTCTCTAGATAAAGGTGGCAGTCAGAAGTGCTTCTTGGATTTAGTTCTGATGGTGGGTGTCTATACTGGGGGTTGGGGAAAAGGAACAAATATATCCATCCAACTCAGTGCTAATTCCTAGGAAAAACTGGAAAAGGTTTTCTTCTTGTTATTGTTGTTATTATTATTAATTTTTGTGACAATTCATATTTTCAAGTGGGGGAGGAAGGAGAAGGTAGTGAAGGAATCCTCAAATAAGTCAAAAGGGAAGAAGAGGGGAAAACCACCAAAAAAAAAAAAAGAATTTTTATGGGGTGGGGAGAAATTGTTCTATTTTAAAAAGCTTGAGGGCTGAGAAGTGCCACAATTTTCACACCTTCATTATACTTTTTTCCCCAATTTTTAAAGAACGTTTAACATTTGTGAAATGACAGCCTTTTGGTATCTCAAACTGGGTAGTTTAAAATTTGGGGAGATTTGGTGCTATTCATTTTCTCCTGTAAGAGAAAGTTTATTCATAAAGAGTCCCTGCTTACTGGGAGCTGTTTAAACCCTTCCAGGCAGACCTGTCAGATTTTACTGTGTTATTTGCCTCCACTTGCAACATGTAAAAGTAACATGCAGTTAATGGTATTGGAATGAAACCATAGTAAGAGCAGAAATCTTACGTGACAAGTTTTCAGCTGCACTATCTTTCTACCAAACTGTCAGTTTTCTAAAACCACTTTTAAGATACCAACAGTTTTTCATCCGCAATTAGATTAAACACACTAAAAACAACTTTGGGAGAGCAATCTACTAAAATAGCAGTATGAACAATCTCAAACAGGGACAGATATTTTCCAATAGCTGTTGTGGCAGATTTCACTTATAAGCAAAACTAAACGAGATGTTACTAGTTGAACAGAAGCATGTGACACAGATTCCTGATTTTTTCCCAGAAGATTTATAGAACTTACAAAAAGAGATTATCTCTATACCTTACACACACACACACACACACACACACACACACACACACACACACACACACCCCAAACATCCACCCCCACCCCCATGACCCAAGCAATGAAGGATTTAGGCAGATTTACTTCAGTAAACACCTTTGGACACTTGGGGAGAAAGTAGGAGTCTGTTTGCAAAAGGAGGCTTTTGTTAAGTAAGGTGCTGGGATAATTCTTTACCAGGCAGCTGTGATATTAACCTACCCTGTAATGCTGGAAAACTGTTTAACTCTTAGAGTACCTTACACTTTCACTCAGCAGATAAGATTCAGGTTCCTGAAAAGTCTCTGAATTCTACTTCTAGAAATTTATTGCTGAAACAAGTCTAGTATCTTGTTGACATAATAATTGTCAAAGCAATACTTTTACTTTTAAAATGTGCTTTAGTTGGGTTGGACTTAGGTACATCAATAGACCTCCAAATTATATTTTATCCAATGATATTTTTTTCATTTGAATGGCAGCACATTACTTCAGGTAGGAGGTCTTTAAAAATCCAATGTACACTTTAGAAAGTTATTTTTATTTCTAGTTTGTAAAATATTGGGAGAATTTGGAGAAAAATGTAAGATAGCTAGGAGAAATCTAGGATTCAAGATTTTCTCATAGCTGTTAAGGACACTAAGGGATTGATACAAGGGTTGAGAACTATAAAGAAGATGTGCTATAAACTTGAGAACCTGTATGAGTCCATTTTTTTTTTGACAGTCACACTATCTCTGCATTCACATCTTTTAAAAGGAGGAAGTACAGCATATCTTTCAAAGCTTAGGAGGTCATATGAACTTCCACTTGCATGGTGTCAGGACTGTCCGTTACCCAACTAAGGATTTACATTGCATTAATCTAGAATTATAAGAGGAAGGAGTTAATGTTATTTTTGCTGGGCATAAGAATAACTTTACAGGTGTTGCATTTTGGTTTAAATAAGATTGCCTTATTTAGTTAGAAAAAAAGTGTAGGTGTCACTGTGAGAGCAGCCACAAATGTGTGAGAAAGTAAAGGGTATGAGACATGACAGAATTAAAGGTGTTTGCTATGTTGTTACACCGTGTGTCAAGCTGCAAGCTCCCTTTGTCACAGCCTCCTGGTGATTTGACAGCGCAGATCCACTTCCCTTCTAGGTGATACAGCATTTTTTAACTGGAGTTATAAATATGGTGTACCCTTCCCATTGTACCCTGCCTCCCTAACCCATTGAATTCCATTAAAAAGCATCTTGCTCTAAAATATAATGAACAAACACCCTTATAGAAGGGGGATCTGCACTAAAAAGTCCCAGAGTACCGCCAGTATTACAGTAGCTGGCATTGACTGTTGTTTGGCGAGAATGCCTTCTGCCAAATCATCCAATAATTAAGTTTTATGTTATTTGTATGAACGACCAAGCATGCAGTATTCCTTTGCAAATCAAAGGAAGGCTTAAAATTCATTTTTGGACACTCTCAGACCATGGTCAGGTCACAGTTTGGGGCCTGAATTAAACTGATCTCATTCATGATCTAATTGAACTTGGCAAAACCTTAGCAGTAACAGTAGCACACAAATATAAATCAAAGAGCAAAATTGAGTAAATCATATCCTTTGCTAGAAATCTATCTATGAATTATTCTGATTGCCAACATTGAAGTTAAACTTTGTCCTCTCTCAGCAATAGCGCAGAGCCCTGCATTTCTCTTAGGATAGGAAAACAGTAGTATAGAAAGGAAGAGAAAGATAATGATGAGCATCTCAACAAATAAGATTGGGGGAAAACCAAGAGAGTATAAAAAGATGGTCACTAATCAGAATCATAGGCATCAATAGTGGGTATTGCCTGCTGCATTATTACAAAACTCATAGACTTCTCAAATAGAGTGTCCAAAAGAGTAAGAAATAAGAGTGGCTACCTAAGAGGTATAAACGAAGTAAATGTTCCAAGACAACTCATTTAAATCTCTTTCCTTTGTACAACTGAGGATTCTAATTGTCATAATGATTCATCATTATCACAAATTTATTTATATTACTCATCTGAGTTTGAGTTGTGGTGATGAGATTTGAAGTAACTATTTGAGATTAGAGCATAAAAGGGAAATGTTTAGCTTCCACACTTAAGTTACCTTTCATTTTTTACACTGCTATGTAATTAAGAGTCCGGATGACTTTTCTTTAATCTAAATATAATCCCTGGAATTAAATGTCATGTCCTACTGTAAATTACCCACTTACAAATTCTTTATCTCTTTTTCTTGCTTTATACAAGCTACTCCAATTTGTTTTTAAAACCCTACATTTGTTACTTGGTAACTAAATTCAGAACTTTAAAAGTTTTAAGTTAAACAAACTATAATGAAATGTTTATACTATTCAACTAAATTAGTGTAGAATTGGTTATTTTAGAAGACATATTTAAAGATATTCATCAAAAATCAAATGTTCAAAGCAATCTACAAAATAATATCAGAACAAATCTAGCTCTTGTCAAGGGATATTTAACTCCAGTGTTTGATTCTCTGTGAAATGTCATCAATAATGATATGATGTTCTACTTATATAATATTCCTAGTTATTGGTCCCATTTCCTTAACTAAAGACTGCTCCTTGTATCTCGTCACGTTGATATCAGATCTTCATTCTTTTGTAACCAGCACAGTACCTGGTGCACAGTAGGAACTTATTTATTATGTCTATTAATTGATTGAATAATTATACTTTTATTTGGGGGATGAAAAAAGGCAAGCTTGACAAAGTGATGGTTAAGGATAGGGCTTGATAATAATAGTAGATCAATGGATTGAGATATCATGGCATCTCTCATCTAAGATGTATTTTTTTTAAAACTTCTGAATATATTTCAGCAATATCAATAGTGAGACGCAAGTCACTTTTAATAGCACTCCTATGACACTCATCATTTCTCGGCCAAAATTACATTTGTGTTGTTTGATGTTTGAGGAGCCATATTTAAAGAAACTTTAATATTTGCCTATTCTTTCTAGAGTACCTGTTACTATTTTAAACAAAAAAACATTAATGAAAGCATTTTACTTCATGAGATTTAGTAGTTTTGAAGGATAAAATTTTATATATGTTTAACTCATATTAATTTCATTATAGACATTTTTAGGTGGAGAAATAGCCTTTCAGACAATCGGTGTCCTCTAAGGAACCCTCATCATCTTTGCTTTGGTGAGAGATAGTTGAACACTTACACATACAGTGCACGCGCATGCACGCACACACACACATACACACAAGCTTACTCATTACACATATACACCCATACATACAAACACATATTAAATGAAACTATTAATGTTTTCTCACTGTAACTGCTATGCAAGTTGCATTTAATGGGAAATTAGAGAAAAGTATTGTCAGAGGAGATCCATCAATGGAGATTCTAATTGGTGAGGTTTGTTGTCAAGAGATTCCTCAGTTACCAATGATTTTCATGATTGTTTTATCATTTAGGTGTATTATGCATTTAGAATTTAAGTGTAATTCACTACTGTGTGCATTTGGACCACCTCCTTCCTCAATATCATTAACAATAAAATAGATTAAACCAAATTGATTGTAAATTGTTAAATCTTATTTTAAAATATTGTATAAAGATGCTATTTCAAAGCCATCTTTAAATATTAAAGTAAAAGTTTAAAATTAAACCTGATCATTAAGAAATGCACAGAGTTTTACATCGGTACAGATAGCTTAAGGTAGCTTTGCCCTGTGAAACCCAGACCACAAATGATATGTGTCAGTAGGTTCTTTGATAGGGTTTCTGGCCACAGTGTTTTTGTGCTGTCAAACTGCGATGTCGAACAAACACCTCCTCTGGGACAGAGTGATAAATGCAGAGACAGGCTGGCTTCAGCCAGTCTCAGCAATCTCCTCAATTCGCCCCCCACTTTACCCCCTACCACCTAACTACCACTGCACTCCTCATAAACCAACAACCCCCCCCCCTTATTTCTTTCTTTACCTGAGATTGACATTTATGTAGAGGTACCTAGGGAGTTCCAAAGTGTCAAGTCTGAATAATTATCGATACTCCCTGTTTCTTAAGAACCAGAACTTCAAAACTTCAAATTCCTTTCTTGGTAGGTTGTAGCTAGTCTCTTCCAACCTAGCCAAGACGATCGGCTTAGTCATTTGAAATCAAACTGCTTTCTTTCTCCCCTACACTCTCCACGATATTCACTTTGCTATATTCCTATAAACTTATCAGACAACATAAACTAAAATTTTCCTTTAAATATATAATTACAAAAATAACTCATTTTACACTTTCCAGCATTCTATTGGAACTGAATATTTCTATTTTTTTAATCTTCTTTCTTATTCTTTTAACAAAAACCTGTTTACTGTTCTTTTTGGATTTTGGTTGCTGTTAAGTATTTCTTTTTTCTCTTGACATTAAATGAGTTGCCATCCTCTACTTCTGCAATCTCGAAGAAATAGATAAAGCATTATATTTTTTTCCTGGTCGTATTTTAAAGCAGTGATCCTGACAGCAGTACTATTATTGCACTTTATGTGTTAGTAGATGTTTGCTGTTGCTAGTTACAGCAACACTTATCATAAGACAGCAAGAAAAGAGTAGTCCCTGGTAATTAAAGTAATGAAATATTCATTTACTCTACCTTTTCAGTAGTCTCACAAATTAGGCTGCTACATTTAATGCCTGCACTGCCTCTGTTTTTATTATAATGGCAGCTTTCGCATCTGCAATTAGGACTAATTCTGACAGTTACAATTTCTGAGGGATGGTAAACAGTGAACGAGATGTGCAGCAGTGGTATTACACGTGAAAAGCCCTTGTCTCTTTAACCTTGTTGTTTTTTTTCTCGCAGAGGTTACCTTTTCCCGATGGTGCAAAATCGACTTGACATAACTGTTCATCAGTTTCAGGGTTTTCCCTGGAGGTATTTGCATCAAATCAGCCCAGTCAAGCTTCAAGTTGAAATTGGCAGGCCAGAAACTGACAGGGTAGGGACTGGAAAAGAGACAGCTAAAGTGCAGGCGGCAAACTGACAGCCATAGAGTGAAAGACAGAGGAGAGAGAGAGAGAGAGAGAGAGAGAGAGAGAGAGAG
>JAJPUD010000104.1:247680-268098 GCA_023553655.1 Myrmecobius fasciatus
TTTATTTATTTATTTATTTATTTATTTATTTATTTATTTATTTATTTATTTATTTATTTAGTATCCTCAATGCTTAGCACAGTGTCAGGGATACATGGAAGATACTTAATGAATATTTATTGACTGGCTTACTTACTTAAATGATACAAAATTTGGATCACCAATGGACCAACATTTCAGAATTATCATTACTGGATATTTTGAAAAAGGGAAAATAAGAGAGCAAACTTGTGATAATAATGGAATGTACCAATTCAAAAGAAATTTTAGAGATTTGGGGCACAGGACTAGTATAATGTGTTCATCCCTAAGATATATTAAAATGTGTAAGGACAACAAGTATTGATTTTGCATCTATATTACAGATATAATAGGTATATATGTGTGTGTTTGTGCAGGTATGAGTACATGCCTATAATATATATGTAATGTATAGTTAGAAAACATATATACTTTTAATATGTATGTAATATGAAATATAATAAATATTTATAATGTATATCATATCTTCACTTATACATAACAGGTATAGCCTATAGTTAGATACATATAGCCTCTAGTTATGTACATATTAAATCTATAATATATGTATAACTGGGTACCAAATTCAAAAGAAACAGATCAAAGGATCGTAGTTTAAATTGGTAAAGGTTTAGAGATCTCTAATCCAAGTCCTTTCTTTCACATTTACTAATCATAGCTAGCATTTATACAGTACTTTAATGTTTTCAAGAAACTTTACAAATATTATCTCATTTGATCCTCACAACAACCCTGTGAGGTAAGAGCTATTATTATACCCATTTTGCACATTGGCAAGGCTAAGGACAAAAGCAATTAACTAATTTGACCAGGGCCACATAGCTAATCAGTTATCTGAAGCAAAATTTGAACTTGTCTTCCTGACTGGGTCCAGCACTTTATCCACTGCATCACCTAGCTGCTTCCTATTCCTTACATGAGGAAACTGAGACTCAAGAAGTTAACTAGACTTTCTCAAGATCCCTCAGGTATGTGTGTGTGTGTGTGTGTGTGTGTGTGTGTGTGTGTGTGTGTGTACATGTGCGTGCTGGTATTTCAGTGGAGTCTTTTGACTCCAATGCAGTGTTTCCTATACTAGGAATTGCTAGCTGTCTTTTCCCTTCTCCTCTGCCATTCGTGGCTGAATAAGAAAGAAGCTCTGCTTCACATAAATAAGATCTTTGAATTTCTCTGCAATGAGGTACAGCTTTAATGATCTGTATCTGCAAGCCACAAGCATGAATGTGATCTTATTGTATCATAATGTGTAGATGGAGATAGCCCACGCAACAGCACACTCGTGCATTGTGCCAGAGTGTCAGTGACAATCCTTAGATTTCCAAAGCAGCAACTCTTTATTTTTCATCATTGTTTCCTTCCATCACTTCTATGCTTCTCCTGATATTGATCTGAGTGAGTTGTGTGAGCTTTCCACTTGCCAGCCCCCAGCTCCCAGGCGTGGTACAACACAATTCATAAACTTACTACATTAGACTATCAGATCGAAACCAAGGGTTTCTACTAGTGGTGGAATTGGAAAGCCTATTGTTTTGATTATCATTTCATCAGCCCCAACTGATACTAGTATGCTCAAGGAAAACATACTTCAGTGATAGTTGATTTTCAGATTCCAAAATGGGGCTGCAAAATCTGTGCATGTCTAATTATATTTTATGCTAGGCTGTGCAATACAAAATATATGCTGCAGCAATCAGTGAGTTAACAGTATCAATCAATTTGTAAACAGATGAAGTCACTCATTCCCAAACTGGTTTTCCAAAAACAATTACTAAATTACAATAGAAAAAAATTGTACAGTTACTGTATTTGTGTGCTGTGTTACAATCAACATACCAGGGAAACAAAACAATTTAATGCAGAAAAATCATCATTCATCTACATTATAATTGCTTCTTTTTCACATCTACAGGGCGGTTAATTAAAATTGTGATTAAATGCGGTCGCGCTGCCTAAGATGTCTTGCCCAAAACAGGTGGTACAGAATTTAAAAGTAAAAAAAATGTAATTAGCATTGGAAATTGAGAAATTGCCTGTAAGAATCAGTGTTAATTTCAGTCAGTGATGAGGTAATTTATAAATGAATGCAGTGGAGGCTCAGCAAATGCACAATTGCCTTCCTTCCCATTCTTAGCATTCTCAGCATGCAGGTGAAAATGTTTTCAAAATATTGAGGTAATTTGAAAATCAATCCATGCATTCTGTATCCTTTTTCTCCCATTTGTAGCAAATGCTAAATAAATGCTGCCATAGATGGCACAATATATCCATTTTTCACTCTCTGAAAGCAATATCACAGAGGGGTTAGCCTCAGAGAGAGACTTTTACAACACAAAATGCCAAGGTAAAATGTTTACAAAGGCGGAAAATGAACACCTGAGGTAATCTCTCAAATCTTTCAGTGTGATGAAAAAAAGACAACCCCATCAATAGTGACCTATAGGGAATCTTAACAGAATAGTGCACTTGTACAAAACAGAAAAGGGTATGTTAGCCATTCAGAGAAATAATTGGAATTTTTTCTTTTGAAAATTAGAGTATTCAAAATATAATAATAATAATAATAATAATTATTATTATTATTATTATTATTATTATATGTGATTCCTATAAAGAATCCTTAACTGTACATTTAATACTTCACCCAAGAACCACAAAGAAATAGTTAACAAGATTATGACTGGGTATTTCTTCCAAGAATGAACTGTGCTTACTAATATTATCTTTCATTCCATTTTCATAAACTTTACTCTGAACAAACAGAAATGCAAGTTTCTAACTAAACATTGTACTTCCAGTTAGACCACAATGACAAAATTTCTTAGTATACTTTTTTCCAAAAAAAAAAAATCAACCCTTTAATACCCATTATACAGTGGATATAAAATTGTCACCGACCTTACTATAGGATTGCTTCATTATTGCTAAAATTAGAGCAAGAAAGAAGTTTATTTTTTTAATGGCTTATATTCTTCATTTTTCTAAATGAAGAAAATGTAAAGGATGTTGGCTTTTCAGAGAGAAAAACATAGGGATTAGTTGTTAGGTTGCCACAGGAAATGTGAGATTATAATCTACTTCTTAGGATCCATATTTAACCTATTACATACTATAAAACAATCTATTACTTTTTCAAAAATAAGCTTTTCCTAATGATTTCTTTAGTTAATTGCTGCAGATCAGTCTGATATCTATTTCTCCTATGTGAGATTTTCTGCCTATATTTTTTCAGTCTATCACTGTAAGTGCATAATTTCACTAAAAATATATAATATAAATGATGGATTTTTTTTAAAGAGCTATGGGTAGATAAGCAATAATCTGGACCTTGACGAGTAACGTTTTAACTTTTTCAGATTTGGGACCACTCCCTCCCAAGATGTATTCATCATTTTCAGAAAGTAAATGAGCTACACAACATGAAGTGATGTGACAACTCTGCTTATTGTATAAAAATCACATATCGTCATTTATCCCATGTTTAACTCTCGAGTCTTTTTTATTTGATATTACAAGTCAAAATAAGAGAAGGTCTATAACGATATGAAGCCTAAAGCCTGTTTGCTAACTAACTTTGTAGTCCTCTTCCCTCACCCTCTATCTACCCCCTGCTGCCTGTAATTTAGCCATTTGGTACTCTCCAGCAAATCATTTCACCTTCACTTAGAGAGGCTCTGTACCTCATCTAACTGGGCTGTGCTTTCCTAGATTCCCCCCAGGGCCAGTAGAGACAAGATCTATAGCCACATGGAACTTGGCTCAGGTTTCAGGAGCAAGGGGGTTAGGAGGAGTGGAGTTGCCATCCATGCAATAGATTTTGATGTTGCTGAACTTATAAGAGGTCACCAGGGTTAGGGAATCACAGATGTCAACAGAACTGCCACCTTTGCCCTTTGGACAATTAGAAATAGGAGTACTCTCTCTTTTACTTCCATCTCTAGTCACCCACAAGCTCGAGGTGGGAAATTAAGTTATCTACTTGGGCAACCCTGACTTTATTGTTATTAAATCATGTGTAGATTGTTCAGTGAGTTGCACACTCTTGGGGCATAAATTTTTATACATTTCATATACCTTGGGTTCTCTTCTATACACATTTTCAATACTTCTAGTTTTTGAATCAGCAGGCTCTTGCTCTTTGAATGCTATATCAATATTAGGTATGTTTGAGATTTTTTTTTAAGTACATGTGATTTTTTTACAAACTTTTCTTCTTTCAAATCTTATCATTTATCTTTCTGCCTCCTTGGACCATATTGCTACTAGTCCATGTAACTCCTCTTTTGGTCTGGTGATTGGTACATAAATGAAAATGAACATTTCCTCTTTCCTACTCAGTGCTCTTGAGACTTTTTTGTAGACAGACATCCCTGAGGCTGATCTGGGTTTCTTATCATAAGCAGGCTTTTTCTAGTTCTAAAAAGTTACATTTCTAGAAAATATGTCACCAGGACCATAAGTCCACCTCAGCTATTTTGGCAAAGTTCAGTCTGGTTTTTATGAAACCTTACTAGTATTAGGGAGAGGCCAGGGGAAAAAAAGTTAATAATAACCCAGGCAATGATAATCATTGAGAGGAAGAAATTTTGGAATGGGAACCCTGTTGTTCACAGATTTGAGAAAGTGATAAAATTTATCATTTTGATTGTCTTTTCTCTGTGTGAATGGTGAGAATAAGTGTTAGGCAGCAGTTTTGCACAGAAAGTGTGGTATATAGGAATTTAGCTTCTTCAAAGTTCTTCCATTCTTCATCTTGCCAGCTTGAAAGAAGACATGCTACTTGTTTCTCAGTACTTTGGAAAGTCATTCTGGAATATGCTATTTCTGCAAGAATTTGGAAAGAGAAAAGTTAGTGTTATAGATCTTTAAAAATAGAAATTGAACATTTGACACACTGGATTTCAGCTGCCCTTCTAAAAAACTGGCCTTGATTTGATTCATTCAATCAAGGTATTTCTGAATTTTATGCAGAAGCAAATGAAAATAACCCTTTTGGTGACTTCTCTTTTTAGTTCTTTTTTCAGGTTAACTCTTCCACTGCCTGATCTCCATTGTCAGCCTTCAGTATTCTTCACACTGCCTTATCTATGCTATCCCATGGCAAGCCCCAAAGCTGCTAACATTTTGTAACAACTATGTGACAAATTGTTGTGCTTTTATTCATGTCGGACATCTTTGCCAGGCTTGCTTGTTGTGTTTTCTATTTGGCTGTGTCATGGGACCAAAGGTGCCTGCCTTTGCACAGCATGTCAAATCTGGTTAACATGCAGCCATTTATCTTTTAAACCACTCCGGAACAATGACAGTACTACGCAGGCCTGCAAAGCTTCACACACAGCGTAGATCCTCATGCCATCTTTTCTGTATGTGAGGAGCTTCTTGGGCAACAGACAAGATGTTTCATAATTTGGGGAATCTTTTAGAGACAAACTATACAGTATAAGTGCAGTGGAACTGAATTGCTGAGTGCCCAGCGAAGTGTAGAAAATCAGATACAGTCCAGTCTGAAAGTATGAAGCAAGAATTCAGATTTCAGTCCAGAGCACACACAACACAGTACTTTGCTCACACAGGGTTCACACATAGGCAAAAGCACGTAGCCTTATTGTTGCTATTTATTTGGGGGGAATATTTGCTTAAAATCATATAGTTATAATGTGTGTTATGAATATATTCACACTCACTAATTCCCGATGCATTGTTCTGTGCTGATGTCTCTGTGCATACGTGAACATGTAAATGTATTTCTGTGGGTTTGCATATATTACTATAGATATGACATGTGGAAAGGATCTCTTAGATCACCGAGGAAGTTTTATAAATGTAGTACAAACACTTGATATAAAACTCTCCCAATTTTCTAAGATTTTTCCATAGTATGACAAGAGTTATAGTTAGAGAAGTGAATGTATATGTCTGTGTATGTATGTGTGGGTTCATGTATGTATGAAAAGGAGAATCAAAGTCAGAAGCTTTTTTCCTTATAAAATTGTGCAGCAAAGTTTATAACCTTACTCACTCTGGGTTGCTCTTATTTTTTATTTTCAGTTGTTCAAAGACTACCTTGGTGAGGATTTGCAATTAAATAAAGTGATAATTAACAAATGAGAAAAGATGGAAAATATGAAAAGCTATAGACTTTCGTGGAATAGCTAAAATATCATGGAGAAATCACTCTCTGGTGCAAGTGGAGTACTGAAGATAGCAAAACTCTGTGATTTAAAATGAATTGCTATGTAGTGTAATAATTATAAATATCATTCACTGGGGTTACTTGGAGGAACAGGCACAGTATGCTAGCTTTCTTTTCTTTCTTTCTATTTTTTTTTTTGAGTAAAGGACCCCAGAGATTGCCTTTCACTTTGAAAACAATCTCTAATATCAGGAAAATGCGCTGTTTGTTTATGCGTACATAATGCAAGTTTGTCCGCCTGGGAACTGCAGCAAATGGGAGAAGTATGCATGGATTTCACAGGTAACAGGATTACGTGGGCACATAATTGATCCATTTGGAGAAAAAAAATGACAGTGCTCTAAAGATGCCTAGGCTTTGGAGATGGAGTTTATGAAACAGGCATTTGTAAATTCAAAGGAATCAATATGTCAATTTTATTACATCTCAAGACCAGCTGGGCATTAAAGAAACAGTACCCTTTTTTATTTTTAAAAATTGCAGCTGCATGTTCTTACATTATATACCTTTCTTAAAAGGCTTAGACTTTTAGAAAATGTACTTAGAAATGTGCACCTTTTCAGGAAGTGATTTACATTGGTCCAAAAGAACAATGGTTTTATCTTCTGTCAGTTTTCATCTTAACTACTTGGTTAAAATGTCTAACATTTTAATTATACTTTATATAGAACATAATAATAGTTACACATAGTAAACAGAATAATGACTATTTATATCCTAAGAAGCTGAATAAAATCAAAGAATAATTCATTCTTACCTTTTGCTTTTTAAAAAGAAACACTCCAAAATTTCCCCTTGTTGCTAATACAGGAATATTCTATTGACTCTCAAAAGAAAGCTTAGAGATGTTCCATCAAGTCTGGCATATATCTTGAAAAAATGCCTCTGTTTCAGTGGAATTTTTGACAATTCAAATAATTCTAATTTAGTAAACTTGAAGTTCTCTGTTGGAGTTCAGACAATTCCATAAGTATTTCATGACATAAATGGCTAAGGGAGAATGGGAAATTGGTTTAGGATAAATATTTTTCAAAGTTATAAATGCCAAACTTTTTGGACAAAAGGTCCAATTTTGAATGCATTGTCAATTGCTTAATATGTGATCAAGCAAAACCTAATTTACCCTCTTGCATTCTTTGTAGTAGCAAAATCTAGAATGGAAACTCCATGAGGATAGAAACAGCAGTCTAACTACTCTGGGCACAACTGATGGGTGCTTAATAAATATTTATTAATGAATGAACGAATTTTCCTAGGTGCCTCATATCCTTCTTATTCAAAAATTGTTTGAGATCCAGTAGAATGTTAGCTCCTTGAGAGCAAGGACTATTCTATTTTTATCTTTGTATCTCTAATGCCTAACAGAGTTCTTGGTACATAATAGGGGCTTAATAAATGTTTTAAATTGAATTGAATTAAATCTGAATTTCATTATGAGAAAATGAAATAAAGTCCCCCCCCACTCCCGCTTCCCATCCATCTATCTTTCTGTCATTTATTATGTCTGGTACATTGTATCAAGTGCTAGAGGAGAGTTAAAGATAAGACCTTATACCCACCTTCAGGGAGCTTAAAATCTGGTAGGAGAGATAAGACATGAACAAAAGCAATTTAATACAAATTAGTTTGGCTAAATTAATAAGAGAGGTACAAAATTCTATGACCCCAAGTGATTACAGACAGTAAGGGAGATGCAGGGGTGTGGAAGAGGTAAGAATGGGAGAATTTCAACAAGGAATGTGATTAGGGGGAAAACAAAATATGAAAAGGGCAAAGTGTAGTCCACAAAATGCTTAGGTAAAGTGAGTAATCCAATATTTGAGAAACTATTTTATAATAAGGTTATAAAGCTTGACAATAGCTAGGATGGAAATAAGGCTACCAAGAACCCAAGGCCAGTGACTCTGCTTCTATGCCTCAGTTCTTCTTTTGAAAAAAAGAAACAATTGCCCCTAATTGGCTAGGCAAGGGGCAAGGGAAGGAAAAGAAAGGCACATCTTTTTTCCTCTCTTAAAAACCATTATAATGGAAAATAATCTAATAATTTAAATGACCAGCGGTATTCTTCCTCCTCTGAATTTGCAGAAAGGCACACCTGTGCCACTTTCTAAACCTCCCAATTGCTCTCCCACTCTTTCCCCTTTTCCCCAGAGAAAAGATTGGGCAAATATGTTTCTTTTGGACTATCATCCTACTTGCTCCTATTGCCTTATTTAAAACTCCAGTGCTGGAATATCCCTGGCTCAAGGGTTAGGTTTAGTTTATTCACACACAAGGGGTTCTGGATCAGATATGATCAGAATGAATACTTTGTAAATGAACAGTATGATTCCTAGAGTTTAAAAAAAAAACATTTATGTTTCTAACCTTCTTGCTACTCTCAGATCTCCACAATCATTTTAACAGGTTTGTCAACTATCTTGTATAATCTACTCTTCAATCACTCTTGAGATGCTTTCCTATTTATCTATTGTAATCAAATGAATCTTTCTTAGTTATGCTCCTGATGCCTTCTAAGACAGTTGTTCACTCATTCGACCACAATCATGGAGTGACCCACAATGTGGGTATCTTTTTTTAGACCACTTCTTTTTGGTGAGTCAGCCCTTCTCTACTTAATAAAGAGAGCATGCAAGAACCCCCTAGGTGCTTAGTGTCTCTTGACCTTCCTTCCTAGCAACTTCTGCCCAATTTATAGCTTCTTTGTTCCCACCATCCTTTTTTTTTCTTTTTAGCAAACTTCTTTGACTATTTCTGCAAGCTTCTCCAGGCTTCTTCAACTACTTTCCATGTTTTGATGTCTCACATTGCTTCTCCTCCTTCATGTTCCTCTGAAGATATTTGGACAGAAGGAATTTTGAGACCTCTTGACTTTAAATACCCCTCTGCCATGTGTCTATGTGAATTGGCTGGTTAATAGAGCAAAATAAAATACTTCACTTGACTCCACTTAAATGTACCAGAAATGAATTTAAAATGTAAGAATTCAGAATGTAAAAAAGGTAGTCCAAATATAGTACTACATAATGAGGCTTACTGCTAGAGGACTGTTGGTTGTGTGTAAGGCAGTTTATAGTCATAGCTTCAAATTCTAATGAAGATCATTTTAAAACATGCAGTGAATTGTGAATTTAAAATTCCTATGTTCTCCATAAGTGTCTGGGGTGGGGGGAGGACAGAATGCAAATAGCAGAAGGGAATTAATTACTGTTTTAAGATGGTACAACACGTGTGAAGCAAAACTTTATTCTTGAACTTACACTTCTCTTCCAAAGATTCTCTAAGCAATTTCATGAAATTTTCTTCAGATACTATAGGTACTTATGTAAAAGGAAAGTTGCAGTTTTCTAGTCTTGGATTAAATGTCTCATAAAAGCTCACACTTCCATCCACCCCCACATACATATACATATACATATGTGTGTATATATGTATATATACACATACATACATACATACATTTTTCTTTTCACCACTTACCCCTACATACAGAATAAAATTTGAAAATGCCTCCATGAAATAGATATTGGAAATCTGATTAAAAGCTTTATATATGCCCTCAAATCCAACCTCTACTTTTGCCCTTTCTTATATAATTGCAAAATAAGGTTTGCCATTCTCATTCTTTCTAAAATTAAGTCAAATATTGAGAAAATTCTTTGAGTATTCTTTATCTTTTAGAGATTACATTGTATTATTTCTTTTTTGGAATAATTTTCGTACTACTTAAAGAAAAAAAAACCACTCAAAGCTGAAGGAGTACAGCTGTTGCTAAGATCACTTGATGGTTCTTCCATCAAACTCATACAGTTCCTTCAGAGTCTTGACAATCTCCATGGAAGAGCAAAAGATGCTGCCAATACCCGCAGATCATTGGCATGATAGACCATAACAGCTTCTTCTGAGCCGTTACGGTCTATCGTGTCAATGCGTACTTAGGGAGTCCTCAATGCATGGATCATTGACACGGCACTACATAACGGCTCCTTAGAAGCCATTATTGGGTATCAAGTCAATGCATACTCAGGGAGCCTTTAATGCACAGGCCTGCACATGCAGACTCATTCTGAATACTAAAATTCCTTAGGAAAATTAGTCACCACACATGTGTGATAGCTGTTTTCCATTTTGAATGTGTGAGCCATTTTGGGAGGGAAAGGAAAGAAACTGGGAAATACCAGAAGATTCTTAATTGTCTTCCCTTTAAAATCTTGATTATAAGGTGTATGGTGGAAAAGTATATCCAAAAAATACAAATGTCTGACTTTTTCCCTTCTATAACCTCATTTTACTGTGTAGAAATTGCTAGAAAACTACATTCTCATTCAAAAGACTTTTTTAAAGTTAAGGATCAGTCCAGAAAATTATTTTTTCTAGTGGTCGAGATGTTAGCCTAGAAAAGAGGGAGTTGTAATGGAAATGATGACAGTCATTTTAATGATAAAACAACAGTACCCAGTATCACTATAATAATTTAAGTGTTGTACATGTCAAAAATAGCATATTTTATTATGATTTCTGCAAGATGTTTTATTCAATTATTATTACAGACTTTTAATAAATAACTTTTTTGAGAAAGAAATGGTTTTCAAGGATCAATATTATGTCATTTAGTTAACTGATTTTCATTTGGATTTTCTAATCCAGTCTCTTTTATGTATCAAAATACTAAAATTTACTATTCCTATAGAGGTGGGCAACTTTGAAAATGTTTACTAAATCTTTCCAACACCCTTTTGAGGTAAGTATATGATCACATTGAAAAACTAAAAAGTTTGAATTACCTGAAAAGGCCACAGGAGGAGCTGGACCGCATTGGTAGTAAAGAGTCAGGATTAGAATCCAAGTTTTGTATGTTGCCCAAACACCCTGCTTCTTCCAACAATGGTAGCCTTGAGCAAGACTTCAGGGTCTTAAAGAACCACTGTTTATACTTGAAAAGGAATGCCCACCATTTCTATCCCTGCTGAGAAGATTTCACTGCTCCATGTCAAAATGGTGCTAGTTTGCTGTTGTTGATATTTTTCTTTTGTGTTCTGCTTACTGACTGACATCTGCTATCATGCTAAGCAGGTGTTCCTATGTAAACGAACGTGCCCTGTTTGTGTTTCGCCATCCTCGCTACTGCGCACCCAAATGAGCAGCGTGATTAAGAATCCTGTAAATTTTTGAAAGGAAACGGATGGCTGCCCTACTAGAACATAATTACACCGTTCCAACATCCGTAGCTCACTGCTGCAGCCGAGCTGGAGAACAGCAGAAATTAATAATATATAATAGCATCATTCTCGTAATTTATAAATGAAATAAAGTAGAAAGGAGATTCTGCTGATATGCATTTTCTACTTAATTCTAAAAGACAAAGTATAGATTAGAATTTTACTGGGGTGAAACCTGGCCAGCAATATCACACTAGTTGCAAGTACAGGGCCTGATTCATGAGAGGAGCGATTTTTGCTTAGGGAAAAGAGCTAATATCTTTTATTAGGCTAGAGGAAAAAATGAATACACAAGGCCCTCTAAAGGCAACACCAGATAAAGGGGGTTTAGGAAATCTCAGTGGATTGTGTACCCACTGTTTGTTAAAAGGTTTTATTGTATCAAGACCTTAATGTGTGCAGCATTTTTTCTTTGACTAAAATAATATACTACCATAGGTCAACCCCTCTGAGAAAAGAGGGGATTAATCATTTAAAGATGTTGCTTAACATAAAATTTCTGTTAAATAGTAGTTTTGTTTTTAAAAACAATATTTGAGCACCCTGAATGTGCCAGTAAGGGTTCTATTACAAATTATCATTAAACTCAATATTCTGAGTCGACACTTTTAAGTGCATTTCTCAACCATGATGTAAAGATGATACAACTTTCTGAAGAAAGAAACAATTTTTTTTTATTAAGCCTAGTTGGTCCAACTCCCCACCCCATCCCAATAAGGCAATTAATACTTAAAAAAAAATTTCTCCATTAAAATGCCTTAGTAGCTGTCAAACAAATGGCTCAAATCAATTGTTTTGGGTTGTTGCCCCCACCACTAGTGGGATAAAATCAAATGGGCAAATTACCAAAAGAGCAATAGTAATAATATTTATGTGTCATTTATGCAAATTTATGTGGTTTGCTACTGTTATACCCAAAAGACAGTCTATGGGACAAAAAAGTCAATATGAATTTTGTTTTAATTTACCTTTAGTGAACATGAGAATAGTGTTTGCCATTCAACAGAAGCATATCTTTTTAATATAGGTATTTGTTTTAATGATATCCATTTAAAGGTCCCACAAATATATCTTTTGGTTTGGTCAGAAAAAAGTAAATTCACCTAATAAATTTATTTCATTAACAGGTATTTATTTAAGTGGGTTCCATTGTATTTAAATCTTCAAACAGTTTCCATTACTTCCTCAGCTCAGTTGCTTCATGTTGACTAATTTTAATAAGCCTAAGGTGCCTAGGGTCTTATTGAGTGTGCAGTTTGATCAATATGGTTAAATTAAAATAGTGCAAAATATAAGCAAATGTACTCTAACAACTCGGTGAAAAATGTGTTATGTACTAAACATTGATTGGTGCTCCATAGACATCAATTTGTTGTTAGGTATGTTAGCTTGGCCTAGAAACTGCCTCTACTTACAGACACACCCACCTCATCCAACAATGAATTAGTTCTACTGTGTCAGGCAACAACACAGATGCAGGCATACACAAATAGAGAAAGTTAATGGAGTTTTAATGTGGATATCTCCAGTTTTTGCTTCAATGGAAAGTGTCATTTCTGTCAATGTGGTGAGTTTTATAAATAAAAAAAAAGAATCTCTTAAAGGTCAAACTTTACTTTTTGCTAAGATGCTTTAAATTTAGAAGATGCAGCTAACCAGATTTCAATCTAAGTGTCCAAATCCCAAGTCTTTGCATGAAATAATTACTTTTTATAGGTTAACATAGAATCATAGAACTGGAAGGACCATTAGAAGTAACATAGTCATAGTCACAGATCTATAACTGAAAAAGAATCTTAGAATTGATCTAGTCCAATGTCTTCATGAGGCCCCAAAATGTTAAATAATTTGCCTAGGGTCACATAGAGATGGGAATAGGAACTGAACCTGTGATTTCACTGGCAAAGGAAATATTCCAGTGAAGAAATTTCCTCTGCCTGAGTCAACTTGCAAGCTCTTTGCAATTTAAAGTTTCAGAGAGTTCCCTAGAGATGGGAAATGTACATGACTTGAACCAGCATCTCCCAATCAGTCTCTTTCAAAGGTGGGATTTGAACCCAGATATTCCTGGCTTCAAGATTGACTCATGAGCTACTACACCATGTTGTTTCTCATAGCTATAATTATGCTCATTTCTAAATATGGTATTAAAAAAAAGACTTACTATAAGTATTGCAGTTAAAAGTCTATATAATATATCTCTATCCAATTTATGGCTCCTCTACATTACAGTATATCTATGCAGATAATATAGTAGATTTTAGTTGTGTGAATTTATTTTATAGCAAATAAATATTAGATCTTGTTATAAAGATTAAGTTAGCCTCTTAAACTTTCTTTTCTATTCTGTTTCCTTTTCCTTTCTTCTCTATCTTCTCATGAAATACAATCAGATTGTCCTACTTCAATATCAGTTTTTGAAGTCTTCTAAAAATACTACAATTAATCCTGATTAATCATAATTGTCTAACATACAAAATTGTTTCTGATATCTGTTTTCAGCATTTTTCCTACCTGTTATGTGATCTTTATGTCTATCTTTAATCTTCTTGGTAAGTGATATCCAGTATCAGAGTCTGCCTTTCCTTGATAACATCACTTCCTATATGTCCAAAAATATTTTTTTTATCTTAAGCAGAAGTTGATCTTATCAAAGGTGAATCAATAGTAAGAATAATAGCAGAATAAAAGGGAGAGTACTTATATGTGTGTATAAATATATATATGTATATATGATGATGGAAAGAGAGAATAAGGGAGTAAGTGGGAGAAAGAGTATCAGTTGCTTAAAACTGATGAAGCCACATGGAGAAAAATAAATTCTCTAGAGATTAAGTCAAATAATAAAATTTCTTCTTAAGTTTAGATAGTACAAATAGAGCAATAGACAAAGAAAGCATTTGAAACTTCCCTTTAAATTCAAACTGATATGCTTTTACTCCTTAACTTCTAATAGTTCAGACACAAACATCTAACAAAATAAAATCATTTCTGAGTTGTCATAAAACTATCTAAAATAAATAGGCCAACATAAGTTTAGAAGAACTGACATTTTTATTTGTAACTGGGCCAAGAAAAATGCTTAGGTTTTTGTTTAGTTTGAGTATGTTAATCTTGATTTTTTCCAGTGTTTTGTGTGTTTAGAGTTTTTAATATCAAAGGTAGTGCTCTTTGTAAACAAGTGTAAGTTTACAGAGGCAGCTTCACTTACACTCTTCCCTTGTAATCAGATGTGAAAATTACACCCTCCCTTTTGGATACATGATAATTACACATTTCAACATACAAAGAATTGTCTCTGTTTCAGTTGTTGGAATGAAAAAGCTGAGACATTCAGTAAAATATATTATTATATTAAAGATCATTTCCATAATTGTTTTTGGTAGTTTGTAATCAAAACCATGATCAAGGTATTTTGAGATTCGAAAAGAAAGAATACATGTGGGAAAAGGGAGAGGGTAAATTAATTGTCAATATATACTTTTATAACTAAATTTTTATTTTGTAAGACTGCCACTAAGATAAATATGCAATAACCTCTCTTTTTAATAAAATAGTTGCATAGTGTTTTCTGATTCTCTGATGTTCTTTTATTTATCTGTTTTCTATAAGACATAGATATTTAAAATGTAGAATAAAAATGTTTAATGCTCTGTTTTTTAAATGGGGTAAAAGAAGGTAAGTAAGAAGGGCATGAGAATGTGAAATATGTAGGGGGAAAGAAATGGACAAACAACATAGGGTTTAGAATAGTTTCACTCAAAAAACCTTTCAGGAACAATTCATTTTTTTCCAGAAACAAATGAATTTTCTTTGTTTCCCATTTCAGAAGTTATACAGATTGAGGGGTGGAAGGTAAAAGTAAACCTTCAGCTTTACTCTGTCACCTGGTTTTAGTGAATACTATTTAAGCCATATGGAAGAAATAAATGAAGTGTTGTGGTAGGTAGACTAATAAAAGCTTAAAGAACTCAGGTATTTTGAAAATCAAGTTAATTTTATTAAGCCAAGATGAATATATCTATATATTTCTAAGTTTGCTACATTTGTTAAACTAAAAGGCATATAGTATTCTTTGTTACTTTTTTATATTCTAAGTGAGAAAAGAAAGAGATATGAGCAGGAAATAGATAAGTAGATGGTATCATGGAGGAGTAGACATAAAAAAGATGATAACCACTATACTGTTTTCTAGGCATCATCATATGTTTTCATCTCTTTGGCTAAGTGATAATCCACTATTTTAGTACTCCAAGGACACATAATTTTATTGGTGTAGGAAGTCCCTTCACTGATGCACATCCACGTTGCATCTGTGCCTTAGTAAATAGTCTCCATGAATTTCTGTGGCAAAAAAAAAAAAAAAAATTCATCTCATTAGTGTCCAGCCTTCTTCTGAAGAGTCTCTCTAAGTTAAGGTAGACAGAACCATAGTTTACAGATACATATTCATCATCAATCCTTCTCTCAACACCTTTTCAGTTTGGTAGCTCCTGCCAGCAAAAATTTCTATCCATGGCATAGCTGTCAAACCTGGGGTCACCAACATGCCACAATGGAGTATTGCCATAGGACTTCAACAAAGGCAACTAAATGATAGAATGGAATAATTAAGATAGTCCTATTCATACTGCCCAACTCTAATAAGGCACCCAAGAGCATGAAATATTTTTAGGGTTAAAGAATTATCCCAATCCAAGTTTTTAAACATTTAAAATTTTGCAATAATATTTTATGCATTTATGTATTTATCTTTTTCTTCTAACCTTCCTTTAATATGTACCTGATTCACTTAAAATTTTATTCCTCAAAGTGTTATTTTTAGAACAATATTATTGCAAATAATGTTATACAAGATGTTATTTTGCAAAAATTTCTCCAGAAACTTTAGAGGTGTTTTTATGTTTGGATAGTTTTGTATTTTTAGTCCAGTATTTTTAGAACTATATTTTTAGTGAGACTTTTGCCCCACTTTGTCATTACTGCTATTAAGTGGAACAGATGTTTAGTTTTCTACTACACCCAATTATTTATGTTTATTCATATTCATAATAATAATATCAACCACCATTACATAGGAATAAAATGAGATACATAAGATCCCCATCATCCTCTATGCTTCTGGAGTTGTCTTGAACATTTTTTTCAATTAAACCACAGAAAATAAGTTCACATCCCAAGACTTTAATTCAATTACAAAAAGCAGTTATTTTACTCACTTGTGCAATAGTCCAAAGAGCATTAGACTATACACATTTGCAAATTTGTTACAAGAATTTTTTTCCCTTCACAATGTGGTGGGGGAGGAGAAAGATTATAGATATGTAAGAAAGTAAATGCTTATTAATTGAAAAAGCTTTAATTTTCAAAAAGAATAATAGCAAGACAGGAACTTGTCCCAAGATCATTTTTACCTGAACTACATCAAAAAAAAAATTGGGAATGAGACAATGTGATGATGATGATGATGATGATTATGATAATGATTTCACAAGGCTTGCAAGGCACTACCCTGTGAGGTAGATAACGTAATAACAATGACATTTATAGGCCTTTAAGGTTTTGGTGTTTCAGAATTGTAGAAGCAACTAAGTATGATTGACTCATCTATACCATGGATCATCAGCATGGTAAAGCTACCTATCTGGGACCTGAAAACACTGGTCCCACTTTTTTCTGTGGTGTTTTAATGACCCTTTTATGTAGGGCCCTCACAGTTTTATATTATTGCTATTGCCAGGGTAAATGTCCCAGAAAATATCCCATTATTAGCCTTTTCTTCCATTTACCTGTGCCAGTCTCACAATTAACATTATTTCTATGGTAAATAACTGATGGCAATGAGAGGAGGAAAGGAGTAAGGAGTCTATCATGAGATGTCAACACCAGCAGGAGAATTACCAGTAAGGATAGTGAAAAGAGCAGAACAATGAAGTTAGTCTTTGTTTTTAGCCAACCATATTCAAGCCCTTCAATAATGGAGGGTGAGGCATCCAATGCATGGTAGTCTTCTTGCTGGGGACTTTAAATTTTGTTAAGATGTTGTCTACCACTTTCAATGTGGTGACAGAAAAAGACTTTTGGCATGAGATTTTTGTCTACATGTCAGCTCTATAAAAGATATTGATAATTAACCAATTAATTTGACCATTTTAATATCCAAAGCAGTTAATTCAGGCTGTCAACTCAAGTATCAAAAGCTTAACATGCTTCTGTTGTAGAATTAACCTTTAATTATCCACAATAGGCATCCCACCTTACCATTAACTATCTTGAAATGTTATTTAGGAGCAGCCCTGAAGTCAGGAGGACCTGAGTTCAAATTTGGTCTCAGACACTTAACACTTCCTAGCTGTGTGACCTTGGGCAAGTCACTTAACTCCAATTGCCTCAGCAATATATATATATATATATATATATATATATATATGTGTGTGTGTGTGTGTGTGTGTGTGTGTGTGTATGTATTATTCAATACTCATTCTCTCTACTACATATGTCTCTTCTGTCCTCAGTCATCCAGTTAGATTTAAAAGTCACATAACAGTGAATAGATCATGTTGAATTTCTACAAGAAGACAAACAAAAGTTTGGGTAAAAAACTTCCTTTACAAGAAATGCTTTTAAAAAGAAAGCTTTGTACATCCAGTTGAGATACAATTATTTTTTATTATTGTTATTGTTATTATTTTGTTTTATACCCATTTTTTCATTGGAATAGGGATTTTTCTCATGAGGAAAATTTCTCTCAGTACACTAAATGGTCTGAAACATAGAGACTTTAGAGTTATCTGAGGTCACTAAGATGTTTATCAACTTGTTCGGGGTCACCCAATAAGTATGCCAGGAGTATGACTTAAATTCAGGTGTACCAAATTCTTAGGTAGCTTCCAATACACTACCTAATATTGCCTTTAATTATTTTTTCCAGTTTCCCATTTTCTGTATAAACATTGGTTTGCTCTCATGCTCATCATGCTGATGTGACTTCAATGAGTTCTAAGTTGAAAAGGAAAGTTGTTATAAAATCATGGCACAGGGAATAAAGACGGGGAGAGAAACTGAATTTGTAGGAATTAAAGGAACAGAAATGGCTCGATTTCCAAAAGGAATGAAAAACTGAGACAGATTTAAGAAGAGAGATATCAGAGTACTGAGAAGAAATATCTATAGGAACATTGCAGAAGAGGATGGAAAAGAATTCTAATACATGAAACCAGTAGAGAAAAGTTTAAAAAAAAAAGAAAGAAAGAAATGAGGAATTGTAGAGGCAGCTGCAATTAGGAAGTTCACAGTATAAAAGCACAAGCAAGAAATCAGGGCAAAGTCTGGGAAAGAATTATGAAAATATGGAAAGAGAATCACAGGAAGCAAGAAGAAATAACATTGATAGAAATTAAAAGGCTATGAAGAAAATAATTAGAGAGAGGCAAAAGTTTAAAAAGGAATGGAGAGAGGGAGGAAAGAAAGAAGAAAGGAAGGAAAGAAGGAAGGAAGGAAGGAAGGCAGGGAGGGAGGGAGGGAAGAAAAAAGAAGGAAGAAGGAAAGGAGGGAGGAAGGAAGGAAGAAAAAAGGAAGGAAGGAAGAAAGGGAAGAAGGAAAGGAGGGAAAGAGTGAAGGGGGAAAGGATGGAAAGTGGGAAGAGGAAAGGAAGAAAGGACAGAAAGTTAAAGAAATGAAGAGACTCAGGAAGAAAGAAAAAGTGGCAAAAGGAAAATTTGTAGAAGCAAAATGGTATGAATAAGAGATATTACAGAATAAAGAAGCCTGGAAACTGGGAACAGTTGGGTGGGTGAGAAATCAGAGTGGGTAGAGAGGTTACCAACTGAATTGAGACAGGAAAGATTATGAGGGAGGCTGTAGCAACCTGAATGGAAATAGAAAAGGAAGCCACTAATGATAGAAGGAGCAAAAGAAATCTCAAGCTGTGTTGGGAGGGGAAAGTGAAGAATGAGGTTACAGAGGAAGAAGAGTGCAGGGACTGGAACTATGTAGGAAATGTAAAAAGAGAAGAAAATTGAAGTTGTAAACACAGAATGGGAAAGGTGGCTGTGAAGTATAAGGACTATAGAGTAAAAATGAAAGATGACATTTTAATATGCAATTGTATTATATGATCAGTATATTCCCCTTCATTTTAGCTAGAAAGTCTATCATTAACTATTATTTTCATGTGACCATATTGTTTGAAATAAATTCAAAGATAAAAAGTTGCTTAGTAATGCGTTAATTTAAAAGTATTAAAATATGTGATGTAAAAGATTTAAAACTCAGGAGGGACTTCTTTCTATTTGGTTGAGTGAATGGTGAGGGGGAAAATACAATTTGAATGATATTAAAGGTATTTATTTTGGAGTTTGTTTTCTCAGACTCAAATGAATTTGTTATTCCTATAAAAGGAAATATATACAAAGAACCTGGACTCAGGAAAAAAGAGGATCTGGGATCAAAATTTGTCTTGTTGTGACCTCAGGCAAGTCATTTAACATCAGTTTTTTCTATTTTAAAATGAAGATGTTGGACTACATGAACTCTGAGATTCTTTTATTCTCTAGAACTATAATCCTTTAAGTAGGATACAGACACATTCTCAGACCTTAATTTCCATAGTTTACTTTAAAGACTTCTTTAATGCTTTGGACTAAAATTTGATACATAGCTTTTCAATTCATAAGTTGTTTTTTATCTGCAGTACATTACTTTTTGCAGTCAATTTTTTTAAAGCTCTTCAAATCATAACTTAATAATACATATATTCTTTTACTTAGATTCTTTCTTCTGAACAATGTTAACAGTGTAAACCCCTGGAAAGTACATAATATACAGATACATAGGAAACCAAGTCAACATATTGGTGAATGATACTGAGGATGGAAGTAGGGAAAGAAGAAGGAATGGGGAGGGAAGGAGGAGAAAGATAGATAGATAGATAGATAGATAGATAGATAGATAGATAGATAGATAGAT
>JAJPUD010000104.1:268108-283547 GCA_023553655.1 Myrmecobius fasciatus
GATAGATAGATAGATAGATAGATAGATAGATAGATAGATAGATAGATGGATGGATGGATGACAAGATTTCCAAGAATCTATAATTCTGTAATTGCTTTGTGAATAAGAAAACATCCTTTTAACATTATAAGACATAGTAAGTATTTGATAATATTTTTTAATCAATTATGATTCCCAAATCTCTTAATTTTAAGTTATTCAAATTGTTATCTTTCTTAGTTCCTAGACTGAAGTTTTTTCCTCCGTGAGATTTGTTGCTATGTAGAAAGGTGAAATTTTATTAGCTCCAAGTACTTTTTCATCTTCTAGAGACTCCCGGCAGCCTTGCTAGTATGCATATTGATGTAGCCTGTAGCTTCAGAGATGGGGAAAGCTGACATTGCTTATTCCTATAACAATAAAGATAGAACAAATGTAGAACATGTAGTTATTATACCTGAGGATTTTCCCCTAGGTAATAAGTATATAGAGCAATGGAATTTCCAATTTGGAGATACTTCATTTTCTTAGAAAGTTTTTTTTTTAATTTTAAGCAACAATACCTCCTCTATCACCAACACAAATGAAATAATGATTTAATTTGCATACATTTTGTCTGTTGTGTCTTTAAAAATGAAAAAAACTATTATTATGCTCATTATGAATTTATTTTATTCATTGTTTACTATGCTGGACTGACATGATATGATTTGTGCTTTGCGGGGTCACAACAAGCTACTTGCAGGACAATTTGCTGAATCAAGAGGGTGATTGTGTCTGGTGCCAGTCAGTCGCAATTAGGGCCAGGATCAGGGAGGCCCAGAGCTTGTGTATCGTCTTGGGCAAGCTTCATAGAAATCAGCTCACCTGAAACTAATTGTCACAACAGAGACCTTATGCAAATGAGCCCTGGGGTTAGCGTGGGAAAAGAAAAACTGTCGCAAAGATAGGTGACCTGCTGAGCAGGGGGTCTGTTGCTGGGGAAATCTTTGTTCAATGAGTTTAAAAATGTTTTCATTGTTCAAAACCCAAGAAAACGTAGCATATACTTTCACTTAGGAAAGCGTGGCAAGCACACTCATCTAAAATTCCAATAAAGTGGAAGCCAGCTTTTGAGTGTGTAATAAATTGAAAGTCTTTACACTTTATAAGATCTATAGAAGGAAAATAATTTTCCTTTGCAAGAACCTTTAAAGTTTAGGTGTTATAAATCACATGATAGCTTACCTTTAAAACACCCTTGACTTCTAAATTGCTGTCTAACCTGGTAGAACCTCATAGATATTTCTACTTGAATTTCAATGGCTCACTTCAAAACGAATTGTGAAGGATGTTTATGCACTCCATGGAAAGGTCCCATTTTTTCAAAGAAAAAAAAATTCTCACATCTTGAATCTCAAGGTGAAAAATGTGAACTTAGGGAGTCCTTTTCCTCATGCTGAGGGCATATCAGTTAACTGATAGCTGTTTCTCAAATTGTTCCTCTGATGTTGAAAAGTAAATGATAGACTAATAATATTTAGATAGGAGCCAGTAATGCTCAAGTGCTGGTAGCCTGTTGAAATTCAAAAAGATAAAAGTGTGAACCTTCTCTTAAAAACTGTGATTCCTCTTGGTTCTTTATTGGAGTAGAGAACATATTCATTAAAGAAAACTCTTTTAATAAGATTACAACATAACTTCTGTGAAACAATTTTTTAAATCTTTAGCTTGTTCAAAACTATGTTTGGACAAAGCCCCAATTGAAATCTCCTCAGTAAAGACCAAAAGAGACTTTTTGAAACTGATTATCATATGTAGAAAAAAATGATCAAAGCAGAAATGTCATATTTAAGATTTTATATGTCACTGGAACAGAGTTGCCTCCTTACTTCCTCAGTTAATTTTCAGCTTTTCAATATTTTTTCCTATATTTTAACATCATGTCTATAGTCTTTAACCAAATTAGCCACTAGCAAATTAAATACATCATATTTACCAAAGGAATATTAACAAAATTTAATGAAACTAAATGCAATCTTAACTTCTTATAGATTATATTGTTTTTATTAGTTTCAAAGTTTAAAAAGTGGGTAAAAAATATGATAGAAAGTAAACAAGATAAGATTCCTGAATCACATATTTTAATGACAAACTTTATTAGGCAAATTACTAGAGTCAACTAAGTCTCTTCATTATGTTTTCTAAGGAATGGAGATTTGAACTCTCATCTGATAAGAAAGTTGTGAAATTAACTTGATAAACACCAAAGAACATAGAGTATGTTTTAAAAGTAGTGCAACTCAACAACAAATTTTTTGTGTTTTCTCTTTTTGTGTTTTGTTTTTTCATCTCTTTTGTCCCTTTACCACTGTCTGAAATAATTTCCACAAATAGGAGACATTTCACAGTGGGTATGAAGTGCTCAGCTTTCACTCATCAAACTTTAATCGGAACTGCATTTTAGTTTTTGAATAAAGAACACTTAAAAAATTTAGATGCAAATTATTTTGCATTATTCATGTTCTAAGTGTCCTTGTAGATTTAAACACTTCTGAGGCCACCTTGATTCAAGTAATTACCTAGGCCCTCACTGCTCGTCATGAATAAGGTATTTTGTACAAGTAAAGTATGCACCCGATGAGCTTTTAAAGTGGCTTTACACTGAACTTGTGTATTGCTTCTTGTGCATGAGTGATCCGAACATGCGTCGCAATCTGTCTCAGGTGGGAAATCCTGGCTGAGCATCCATGGGTGACGGAATGAAGCCGAAGAGTCTCAGCACACACTCCTTCTTTGTCTCTTAAGAATCTCAAAGTGATTCTCCTTGATTCTCATGGCTTGTGTGAGAATCTAAGAATGTAAAAGATTCTGCCAGGGCCAGAAAAGGAAGCAATTTTTCCTTAACTCTTCCATCACCACAAGCCCTTTCAAGATGTCCATTTTATGGTCCACCTCAGATCAATCACTTAAGGCTTCTACACAAGATAATATGTCTCTCCATTTTTATGTAGCACAGTACATCTGTCTCCCCATCTGTCAGCCCTTGCCCCCCTCAGATATCAGAGCTAGGTACCACCTGAACAGTATTTTTTCACACAATGGAGCTGACTCCAAACTCCAAAGAAACTCCAGGATGCTTACATTGAAAAAGAAACTGTCTAGATAGTATAAATCTAAAATTTTAAAAAAAAAGTATTCATGAAAATGGGTTTCAAAGGGTTAAATGTAATTGGCCAGGCCTTGTAGTTGGCGTTTGTTACAAAGTGCCCATGCTTTTCGTTTCCAACTCCATTGCTTTGAAGAATTATAGGAATTTTATGATGTGCTATTGGAGTTATACTGGCAGAGATTACAGAAAAGGGGTTAAAGTTGGTTTATGGTAGAAAAAAAATTATGCAGAAACCAATAAAAATAAACACATTCAAGTAGACTAAACTTGCTGGGCTTTTAGTTTTAGTTTAACAAAGGAAGTTTAGATGAAAGTAAATGTTGCAGCTTTTAGAAAATTAGTTGACACTCATACTTGATCATCTTTACTACACAGCGGTATAATTAATATTTAAACATTCTAATAATGCAGCTTGCTTTGCATGCACTTTTCAGCCTCACAACAGTATATTTTATCTGGAATTGTGCTAGCATTTTCTTGGGTACTGCCCATTTTTATATGGTTAAATTTAAAATAAAATACTGCTTTCTCTCTTATAGCCAGAAAAACATCAATAGGACAGTGAACAGGTTTCATACATCTACCAGACAGTTTATTATTAAAACCAATATTTATCTGAGGGAATAGATAATACATAAGATTTTTGCTTCGTTGTCCCAGTGATAATTACAAAACACCCAGTATAGATCGAGTTTGAAAGTACTATCTGGATAATGTCCATTTCACCTCCCGCTATCTCTATTGAATAAGAGAACTTTTAATATTTAGATGCAGGATAAATTAGTAGTTGACTCAGTGGCTTATGAAATACTGCACTTCTGACATTTGTCCATTCACAAGACAATTTTAAAATGATGTCAAGAAAAAAATTGTTTTTTAAATGTATGAAGAATTTACATGAGCATTGTTCAGATTAAGATTTCTGCCTGCCTAGGAAGTTATTAAAATAATAAAATCAATTTTTAAAAAGGTAGAGAAATGAGCTAAATTGAAAAAGATAGCTCAAGTTTATTTATATATGAGAACTTTCATCCTATTCAAGTCTCAGGACTGTAGGTGGTAGGGAAAAGTTGTTTCAGGTGCTGTTCTCAGCTTAAGTCCTTTGAAGAATTCAAGGTGTCTGTTATTCTCAATCTTGCAATTTGAATCATGAGAAAAATCATTTCCCATCCTAACTTAAACCACCTTTGGCTGCAGCCATAATTTTCAAGTATATGTTTATCCTTCATGCTTTATAAATGAGTAGGGGGGGCTAAGCTGAAAGTATATTTTCAGGCTCTGCCCATGCTAACCTCTTGATTATAATGTGTACTTCCCTGTGGGTGTCATGCCATTTGGTTAAAGATAAGAACATCCTAGATTACTCTCTTTCAAGGCTTACTGAAATTCTATCACCTAGCATCTCATATTCCTTAACTGAAGAAGCAGTTGATATAAATGAAATCAAGGAAAAAATGAGAGACATGATGATAGGCATCCTACATCAGAGAGGAATTGGACTAATTCTTCTGGGGTCCAGAGTCAGGAGTAATGGGTGCAAATTACAAAGAGACAAGTTGGACTTGAAAGAACGGAAAATTTCCTAATATACAAAAGTAAAATTGCCTGCTTGTAGATGCGTTCAAATAAAGGCTAACAGCTGTTTGTTCAGAAGGATGTCTAGGGGTTTCTTTTTTCAGATATGAATTGAACTAGATGGTCATTGGATCCCCTTCAATTTTGAAGCTAAATAGTTCTCTAAAAGAACATTTAAACATATTAGACACCTTGGACAATGTCTTATTGAGTCAAAAAGAAAAGATTGTCAAAAGAATAAATAATAAATAACTATTGAAACAAAATATCAGAACAACTTCCAGGTAAGGGAGGGAAAACCTTGTTAGAGTCCCATTAAACAAACATACAGAGAGAGGTATACCCCTCTCCCTTTTCTTTCTTTCTTTCTTTTTTTTTTCAGGTAAAAAAGAAATAATGTATCTCACCTCTTTGGATATAATCATTTCTATTCCAGGTGCTCACAAACTGCCAAATAGTTTGATATTCTTACACAGTTTTTTTTAGAAAGCTACTTACTCTTATCCCATAAGTAATTAAAAGAAAGGGAACAGTTTTAACCAGCATATTATTGAGGTAGAAAAGAAGAGAAACTTTGAGCCCTAAACTTCTCTATCATTTGTGCCTTTACAAGTTACCTAAAATAAACAAAATTGAAATCATTTTTCGCAAGGTTATCTCTACCCACCGAGGGTTTTTTTGTTTGTTTGTTTTTTCAAAAAAGAAATGGATTGTTAACAGAGTATAATGCATAGGTGTTTGCCAAAGGCAGTTTAGTATAGTGTGTAGAGAGATGACTTTTAAAACAAGGCCAGGATTCAAGACCTGCCTCTAACACATACTGGTTTTGAGATCCTGGAAAAGAATTAACTTTTCAGAACCCCTAGTCAACTCAGACTGTAAGTTGTAGAGAACATGTGAAACCGTATTGGGAGAGATAGAGAAGTGTTGGCTGAAATTTTCCCTTCCCAATCAAAATTATTCTATATCTCCTTCCCTATTCCCCTCCCTGATACTTAAGCATGATAAAGTATGGTAAAGGTCAGACAACCAAGCAAGTATTTTTTAAATGGAAAATATGTATATGTGTGTATGTATAGATACATACACTAACACATACATAAGTATCAAAACCTCATTTCAATGTCCGCTTCATGCCTATGATAAGAAAGGAAAAAAAACCCTGGAACTTTGATAGCTAAACTCATCCTTATTTTATTGATTTTAAAAAGTTAAATGAGAAATTATTTTTGGCCCACATATATGGATTCAAGAATCCACCTTATTCTTCAGGTGGCAGTTATGTCCTAACATCTTAGTGAGTGTGAGAAACTGCCAAACATGTCTATCAATCAAAAGCTATAGATGAGCCCACTGTGGTGAAATCTGAGAAGGTTTATAACAAGTAGGTAATAGTTTCAGGCCTCTTTGAGAGAGAACATAAACTAAAACTTCATGCTGGGACAGAACATGGCAGGACATAGGAGGCCAAGAGGGGAAAAAAACCTTAGTCTGTTTCTACAAAGGACCTCCCACACTTTAAAAATGCCATTTGGTCACTGTTAGATGTTTCTCCAGACCTTTCATTTTTTAAGTGCAATTTGTAGTGCTTCCTTTAATTCTGATGAATATTCAAATGTGTTCATCTATAACATTCTCTTCAATGTTGATTCTTAGGAAAATTTGTGTCCACTAAGTTTTTCTGTGTCCTTTCAATATTTCTTTTTCACCAAACAAGGCAGTTATAATTTCATCTTCTTCAATGCAGGTTTAGGATAGTGAAGGCAGAAATTAGAATCTTAATTTAAAATTCACCAATTTTATGAAGGGAGACCAAAAAATCCCAAGCCTTCAGTGAAGTCTTAAGCCTCAGACTAAGATAAGGATTCAAAACAGTATAGTTTAGTTTGGTTTTTCTCACAGGAAAGTATATCCATGAATACACACAGTCTCAGGCATATTATCAGAGTCACAGTGAGTATGACTTGATTTAGCTTTTAGTTTCTATTTTGAATAGCTACAATCTTTTAAATTAATAAAATTCATTTCTGTCCAGCTATTAAAAAGTTGGGATTATTGAAACAGACCTCTCTTGACAGAGAATTTCTTTTATTTTCATGTAGATTAGGTAATTTAAGAACTGAGGATTTTATTTGAACATAGGATGTCTATAAAAGGTTTTGATTTTCTTGCATGGAAACCTGGTTAAGGGATTAACCTGCAAGGAGAAAAATGGGAACAGTTTCCTGTCACATGGGAACTGTCATTTGTGGAGCAGGGAATCTAGGGATTATTTTTTAGGTGGAATTTCAATTCTGATTGGTGGGGATAAGTGTTACTAAAATGAAGGTGAAGAAGAGTTCGTGTCATTAACATTCTTCAATTTTGGAACACATCAGGAGGTAGATAAGGTGGTAGCATAGTCTATCCACCTCCCTGGCCATAGGAGGACCAAGCCTGGAATGTCTGAAATGTGTTTCTATTTTTGTCACACCTATGTGTGGCCATCCATCTGGTCTTAATCAATCAGTCTCATCCCACAGCTTTGCTGTTCTCCCAGCTGAAATAATACACTTACTTCTTCATCAGCTCTCAGCCTCAAGGAGGGTCACTGCTCACAATTCCCCAGACTGAGCATATTAACAAGGTTTACATATTTGTAAACACAGGTAAAACTGGTAGGGGGACTTAGGAAAAAAGCTCATTTTGAAATATGAATCTTTTATGAATAAACTACTCTGATATATGTGTGTATATACATATGCTTTACAATATTATTTGGGAAAATTGAATGAAGCATTAATAGCAGCTTTATATATTGATTAAAAAAAATTAGAAGAATGTCTTAGAAAAGAAACCAATATTCCATCTCCTAGAAAGTAGGATGTGTGATGCTATTAAAAAAAAAAAAGCAAGGGTATTTTTTCTCTTGTTTAAGTCATAACTGAGTAATATGCATATGTATTTGTGTTCACATGCACATGTGTGTGCATGTATATGCATATGTATGTTGGTGAGTTCTGTGGTACAAATTAAATATATCAGAAAAGAAGGGAGTATTTTTTTAGACAGCCTTAACTTTACAACTGAGACAGTATTAGTCTCATCTCCACTCTTGTCCAAAGAGAAATGACGTTTTAGCCCAATTGCTATTCTTATCACTCCTTATTCCAAATACAATTTCCCTGACATTACTTATTTCCACATTCTGTTACCTGTCCATTCTCATCTAATTCATCTACTCTCTTAAAAAATCCTCACTTTATTCCCCAACTAGGACCTGTATTGTTGCATGCTATCAACAAGGCCAGGGTTCCCTTCTGTCAGAACAGTTTCTTTCAATTCCACGTAGTGTTCTGTCCACATTATTATACTTTACAAATGGATAGCCTGTTTACAAATTAAATGCAATGTTGCAGAGTTAGTCATCTTTTCTAACTATCTAGTTCTTGGTACAGTGGAAAGTGTCTTCTTCCTTATCACTGACCTAAGCCAGAACCCTCAACTCAGTTTTGATCCATCATCATCTTTTGTCCCATATATCTAGTCTGTTGCCAGTTTTTGCCCCTTTTTCTTTGCCAATATGTTCTAACTCTATCCCTTTCTTTTCATTCCTCCAGCTAGTGACTTAATCCAGGTTTTGGCCATCTCCCACTTGGATTCTTGCAGCCTTCTCAGTTCTAGTACTGCCCCACCCAGCCTCCAGTTGATGTAATGCAATTGCTAAAGTTTTCTTTTCTGTTCATTGTTTTTACCAAGCTCCCCACTTCCTCAGGACTCTCAGGTGGCTTTCTCTTATACTTTGGATCAGCTACAAGATCTTCAGTCTCTAATTGAAACCTCCTTACCAGGGTGCCCCCAGATTATTTTCATTTGTCTTCTTTCAAAACCCACTCCTCTGTGATTCTTAGAGGCTAATTTGCACAACATTCTTTTATCCAGGTTTGTCATGAAAGATTTCTTCCAGGCCCTTTTCCATCACATTTACAATCTAATTAGTCTTTAAGCAAATCCTAAAATCGCATTTCTTCCATGAAGCCCTCCTTGTTTGAATTATGAACTCTTACATCTAAACTTATCATTTCCAAATCATCCTTTCACTCCTCTCTCTGTTCTTATTACTTATTCTGTGCATTATTATGCATCACTAAATGTATATGTTTTACTATTTAGTTCTTACTTATTTTCTTTATATCTTTTATGTCATCCTATCAGTAGTATCTGTCTTTGAAGTAAAGGCCATATTTGTTTAGCTTGCCAGATGAAAAAAAATCTAGCATATTATCCAACATAAACACTTACTGTTTTATTCAGTTCAGCAAATATTACAAAGCTCCCACTATGTTCAAAGTACTGTGTGAGGTGCTGGAGCTACAAAGATTTAAAAAATAATCTTAAACAAACTTACAACTTGGTGGCTAGGGCTCTGGAGATAGGTGGAAAATATGTGTGGTGCTTATATAAATATGATAAAGATGATCCTGAGCAAAGAAAAATTCAAAGTGCTATCAGAAAGTGTGGAGAGAAAGGGGGGGCAGAAAGAGAGAGAGAGAGAGAGAGAGAGAGAGATAGAGAGATGGTAAAGGTGATGATAGTGATGATGAAGATGAACTAAATCACATGCTTTTTTGGGTGAATACTGGTTGTCAAGATTTTTTTCAGAAACTATGTTCATTTTTTTTCCTTTTCTCAAACTAGTTTTCTTCTATAATAT
Source organism: Myrmecobius fasciatus (assembly GCA_023553655.1). Classification (NCBI taxonomy): domain Eukaryota; kingdom Metazoa; phylum Chordata; class Mammalia; order Dasyuromorphia; family Myrmecobiidae; genus Myrmecobius; species Myrmecobius fasciatus. Next base: position 277,507 of record JAJPUD010000104.1, read on the forward strand.
AATTGCAAATTTTGTGCAAGAAAAAAAATGTTATGCTAGGAACAGGATTTTTTTTTCAGAAAACAAGAGAATGGTGAATAATTTAAGATGTACTACATAAATTGACCATCAGGAGAAAGGAAATAAAAGCTCCATTTGGTTAATAATTTGCATGTAAGTGGATAATTCTTTCATGTTATTAAAATATCCCTAAGATTGGACACTGAAAACGCAAATAATTTACATGTAATAGATAGGACAGAATTTATCTGAAAAAAAAATTAAAAAAAAATTAAATCAATGGAATTTCAAGGGACTATTGAAAACTAGGGTACTTTTACATGGCTATAATGACATTTATTAATTTCAGAAGATTCTTTTGAAGTATTCATGTAGATGACCTCTCCATTCATCAGGTGTTGCTTTCAGGGAAGCCACTGGGCATACCTCACAACCTAGGAGGTAGCTTACAAGTGGGGATTTCTTTTCAGCAAGCCACACCATTACTTTTCCCTAACAGCTTATGCAAAAGTTTTGTGGGGGAGGGAAAAGCCCCAGCAAAAAAAAAAAAAAAAAAAAAAAGAGGAGTGTGCATAACAATAACTACCTCTGTCCCCTCAGTTTTTGTTCTTTTCATGTCATGGAACTTTTTAGCTGCGCTGCCTGGGTAACTGCTCTGGAAGGTTGGAATATCTCTTGTTGAAGGAGGTTTGTGATTGAGGGCCCTCTGACACAACCTTTTGTTGCATTGAGGTGTTTGATCCTCTTTCCCTTTCTTCTAAAACCAATCCCATCCCTTTAAAAAATGGATAACCAGCACTTCTTTTACTTATTGTCAGCTTTTGGAAAGTTGCTGTGGGGGTTTGTAGAAGTTTAACTAGTTAACCCTTTGCATACTGATATGCTTTTAATAAATGTCTTTTTTCCTTCTTAAAAAAAAAAAACATAGTGGATTTTAAAAGCTACTCCAGGTACATAAATCTTTTACCCATACCACAACAAGTAAGACACAGCACTGGGGATATGAAAGTAAGTGTTTACTTTAAGTGTCTTGAATCTGCAGGATGATTCATAATTTATAATAGTGGATGTCCTTGTTTTTTCCCCCAGAACTTGTGAGAGGTATGAGTCTCACATTTACTTGGTTTGATCTGATATACTCATTTTCTTTCTCCAGAAGACCAACCCTTGATAATAAGTAAATGCAAGAGTTACACTTCAAAACTGGGTGGTGTAATCTTCGGGTAACAAAGAAGAGCTCCTTAGGATGAAAATTGCAATGGTCTTCTCTGTAAAAGCCTAGTGATTAAACACTGGAATATTTCACCCCCTCCAAAAAAAAGAGACACAATCTAGTCTGTAGGCAAGAAAAGCAGCTTAAATGGATTATTTAACAAAAAGCAACTTATGGCTCCTAGATAGTGACCTACATTCTTTACACAATAATGATGTTTTACGGTGGTGATAGGGTTAATAACCTAACATCATTCATGTAGTGTTTTTTGAAAATTGAATTTTACTGCTACAAAGTAAATGTAACAGCCCTCTGGAGACAATATTACAGGCACTTTATTGTTTGCTAAGCTGATGTCATCTTTCTACAGACTGACTTTAAAACAAAGGCAGAACATTTATTACAAATATCACTGTGTGAAAGGAAATCTACTGAAATATTGTTTAGAAGGTGAGCTGATAAAAAAAAGTATTAATACTTGGCTTTGATCATCTTACACTGTAAAGCTATGACTCTAAAATGCTTCTCATGTGATCTCTGTTCAAGGCAAAGCCTGATTCTGGAAGTTCCCATACACTTCATTCTTAACATTATGTGCTCTCAAACTGGATATTTGATTAAATTAGTACATGATTCCAATTCCTCTCAGTTCTCTAAAGCTCCCTAAACTTAGCAAAGTTGATGACATTTTGAGGGAAGTTTAATGCTTTGTATAGGATATAAAAAGCATGTGGAATTTGTGGTTATTATACAGGTTCTCTGATGAACTCCCTTAGTTCACCTATAAGTGGTGGCTTTGAAAGTTGGCGATTCAAGTGAACCATTTAAAACATCACTAAGTAAGGGATCCTAGATCACAGATTCCTTACTATTCAGAGACTTTGGTTTCTGTATCAGATGCACATGTAATATAGCGTGAAGTTGTTTGTAGACCACAGAGAAGCTTTTTTGAGCTTCATTTCCACACTGTAGCCCTTGAAAATGTATCCGATGAGCAAACATATCTGATTCTTCCTTTATAAAACACAAGTAATTTGTTGGTAAATCAGTTACCTTTCTCAAAAAAGTTAAATGAAGGTGGTAGGGATTTTTAAAAACAGTTCCCATCTAGCCAAAAAGCAAATCAATATTCATTTTAAAGCAATAATAATAATGAAGAAATTTAATTTGGATTGCTATACTTTCAAAACAGTTGGTTAAGGTATAACATAAAAATAACCCCCCCAAAAAGAGAAAGATTAAAAACAGATAATGGTGTTTTAAGGGGAAACAATTCTGCATTTGTCTCAGAAGACTGGTTAAAAGAAAAACAAGGAAATGAAGTTAGAAAGACATAGGATATGACTTATAGTACTTCCATCAGGAATATTCTTTTTGGAGTGTGAATGCACTTTAAGTTGAAGACTTCTTCCAACTTCTTGTTAAGTATTCAATACTGACTGATAGCATTTATATCAATCAATATAATATTTACTGATCACTACTGCACTCAAGTCACTGTGGGGGATTTAAAAAAGTACAAAACATGGTACTATCTTTAAATTTTTTACAGCACTGCCATTGTGATTACACCAGAAGCTGTAGTACAAATGCTGCTGTTTGAGGTGCTCATTGCAAAATGTTTAGCTTGCTGGCAGTTATTCCTGAATACTTGCCTGTGTGTTTTATGGACATATTTCCAAATCTAAAATATATCATAGGGATAGAGACTGGATCTATGATTTCATTACTTCAGGAAATACTCAAATGAAGAAACTCCTACTAAAATAGTTTAGTCCCTTCTCAACAATTTAGACTCTTGAGGGATTGTCTAGAGCAGCCCAGAATCATATAGCTAGTAGATGTCAGTGATAAGACTTGAACCTTTGTCTTCATGGTTCCCAAACCAGCTCCCTATCCAAGTTTATACTATCTGCCTCTCACATAGAGGATATCTATCTCAGAGAGCCTAGCATTAAAAAATTTTTAATTCTCTTGTTAAATGATTTTATCTGCCACAATAATTATGTCCTAAATTGTACATTAACACAAACAAAAAAAAAAAAGAATTCAGATTGTCCTAAGCACACCAATGCCCTATGTTAGCTCATCTGAAAGTCAGCAGCATAAACCAGTTTCTGCAATCATACTCCCTAAATCTGTTACATTTACAATCAGCTTTCATCTAGGGCTTTCATATCCACACACTTCTCTGGAACAAGTCAATTCGCACACTTTACTCTCTATCCCACATGAAAGGTCAAGGGTACTCAGCTTTTTTTTTTTTTTTTTTTTAGTGTAATCTCTGAAATTTAATCCCACCAAGACAACTTCAATTTATGAATAGAAGGTTCATTTTTGGCTATTAAAAAATCTCCAAATACTGGTTTTAAAATAACTAAAATTCCTTATAATTTGTGGCAAGCTCAGAAAATGAGCTAAGCACTACCAACATTTTTTTGTTGATGTTACAGCATTTCCGCCTTGCAAGAAAGTAACTTTCAAATATCAAGACCAAACTGCATATCACTTTTCAATGTGACAACTGGGACTGCTTCAGCTTGTATGAGGCCTGATTTCCTCACCTTCTCTTATTAGAAACAACTTTCTTCCACAGCTCTGGGCTCCTTTTTCTTTGATGTCTTTCCTCTCCTTTTTCTCCTGGCAAGCCTCTTTGCTTTCCTTTTGCATCAGTCACGGGTGGAGCAGATTCAATTCAAAAAATTCAATTCAAGTAACATTTATTAATTGCTCTCTATCTCCTAACTAGTAGGTACTCTTTTTTTCCCTACTTGCCTGCTTTCTCTCCCCATTTCTAAACTAACCCATTTTGAAATATCTCTTAACTATAAGGTAACTTGCTCACCTCACTTCTTCCTTCTCTTCCTTCTTCTTCTTTGTCTTCTTCCTTCTTTTCTTCTTTTTCTTCTTCTCCTCTCTCTGTCTCTTTGTATGTGTGTTTCTCTCTGTGTGTCTCTTTGCCTCTTTATCTCTTCCCCCTTTATTTCTCATCACTCTGGTTTCTTTTTTACCCTAACCCCATCAGTTACATTTGCTGTCCATATCAATGTCCACGTAAAATAGTAATGTACTTGACATAATTTCATTTGTTTGTTAAGTATTCAATTGGCATGTTCTCCCGCCATTGGATTTTGTAAAGAAAAGGACTAAGTAAGAGTAAAGTATATCACAATGATTCTTCTCTGACCAATCAGGCAATCTAAAATGGGAAATTGAAAATCAGTGATAATCAAAGGGATTTAGTTCTGGTTAACAAGCTATAAACCTTGCATATTTTTCTTCCTAAATTTCCTCTAGTGTTTACTCTTGCTGTGAAATATGGGCAGACAGATGGATAGATGAACAAATGGATAGATGGATGAATGAACTAATAAATTAATAGTTACTCTTGTTAACTCCCATAATTTAAACAAAAACAGCAAAACTATCTTCTCTGTTCCTTTCTGTACTCAGTGCTATTCTCTTTCTAGCACATTTTGAAGTCACACGTGCTTTATGCAGCTCAGAAAGAAGTAGAGATATGTACATTTAATAGTAATACTTACCTTCCTTAAGTGGAAAAATGTTGAAACCACCTGCCAGGTTATACAATTCACATTTTTTATTATTTTAGTTTTACTATAATTCAAAGACTAGGTTTTTTGTTTTTTTTTTTAACAATGGATATAATCACACATCTGAACATAAGAATTAGTTTTATGCAGTTCCATAGAAAACCAAAATCTTGAGGAACACTTTCAAAACAACTAGAGAAAAATAAACCATTCCTTATGTCAGTCTTGTTAGAGAGGGATTAAGAAACTGGCAATTATTTTGGCGACCTTAATTGTTGCTCTGCAGGAAAATATGTAATTAGAGCACGTTCCCAGGCCTGCACACCTGCAGCACATCCTACAGTATAATGTCAGCTTTCAGTGCTTGCTGGTGCCAGGTTCTATCACAACTAGTCACAGTGATGCTCTGAGAACATTTCGGACTCATGTAATGTGGCTTCTGTGTATGAAAGAAGCAGGCATTTACACTGCCATACAATGGAGTGCATTACTGCAACACTGGTTTCATTATTTTCTGACGCCTACCTTCAGGACTGCTCTGGTTTACTCAGTTTGAGGTTTTATTGTTACGGTATAATAGTCCTGTACATTTCTGAAATTCCCTTATTATTCAGCTTATTAATACAGTACTGACTTGATTATCAGGCTACAGTTGTGAAGAAGAAGATTCAGTACATTAGCGAAGTCAGAAGCTGGGTAAATTCTTGGTATAAATGAGAACAATTGTTTAACATGTGTATATAGAAAGATGGGCTATAGTGGGGCTCTATATGCTCACATATTAGAATGCCCAGTATAGAATGCATACTTGGGGAAAGATTCATTATGTATTAGAAAGATGCATTAGCCAATTTGAAAGTAGGGGACAAGTGGATGTTCTTGTGACTCTCGCCCCGATCTCTTTTTTTTTCCACTTGGAGAAGCTTTTAGAAAGAAAGAAAAAGGAAAAGGAAAAAAAGAAAGAAAGAAAAAAGAAAGGAAGGAAAGAAGAAAGGAAGGAAGGAAAAAAGAAAAAGGAAGGAAAAAAGAAAAAGAAAGAAAGAAAGAAAGAAAGAAAGAAAGAAAGAAAGAAAGAAAGAAAGAAAGAAAGAAAGAAAGAAAGAAAGAAAGAAAGAAAGAAAGAAAGAAGGAAAAAAGGGAGGGAGGGAAGGAAGGAGGAAGAAAGGGAGGGAGGGAGAAAGAAAATGGAGGGAGGGAGGAAGAAAGGGAGGGAGGAAGGAAGAAAGGGGAGAAGGAAGGAAGAAAGGGAGGAAAAAAGGAAGGAAAGAAGGAAG
>JAJPUD010000104.1:283647-301147 GCA_023553655.1 Myrmecobius fasciatus
AAAAAAAACTAGCTAAAATGGAAAAATAGCATGTAAATGCTTTTTTTAAAGCTAGATCCAGTAATCTGGCATGCTGATAGTTAACAGACTTTCCCCCCCTAAGGGAGATACACTGTATTTTGCTATCTGACATGTTGTCATATATAAAGAAATCAATTGGTAATTAAATGATGCACCTTGTGAAGATGACAAAAGGCATTTGGTTGCGAAAAGAGAACTGGGTTTTGAGGGGTTTGTAATGAAGGCCTAATGACTATTCATAAGAGATTTTCAGTCCGTTGATCCACTTGACTGGAAAGTTCTGCCCTGGAGAGTTGGTGCTGTCAGTTTCTCTCACCTCAGAAAGCCGCCGCGATCGACGGTGTAGAGGATGAGCGAGAAATTATCTAGTTGTTGCTCCAGGCCTGTCTTGGGTCACATGCAGAAGGTACACATCTGGCTTCCTATAGGTGCCACCTCAGGACATAAACTTTGACTAATTTTTAAAGTATAAATATGTAAAAGTGACACTGAATAAGTTACCTTTAATTCATATTTTCTTCTTATTCCTGAGTACATCAAAGTTGTTTAGTGAAACTACCATTGGATTTGTTGCTGTTCTTGTTTTGGCCGGTACTGTTGGGTAGGTAGCATCATGCCAAGGTTCTGATTGTTTTCACAAATCTTTCTGCCTACTTGAAACTCATTGACGATCTTTTTAGGAATAAAACCAAAGTCACTTCATAGGATGATCAACTGACTCTGCTATCAGAGTATTTGTCAAGTTCCTATACTGATATGCAGTAGAATATTATATATTTAACATGTGTGTGCATGGGTTTAAGATTAAGTTTATGGAGCTGATGAGCACCATCCTTCTTATAACTGTCTCCAAGTCATTCTCTATGGAAAGGCTAACTAAAGCTGTCTTGTACCTATTGATATATGCTCTCTAATTTCATCTTTTATAACAAAAAAAAAAGCACATGGATACTTAGGGTTTGGATTGTTTTTTTTAAGGGATGGAAACAAAGCTCAAACAAGTCTTCTCTTTCGGTCTTATATTTTTAAAAATGTGCCAAGAGTTATAGAACATGATTGATTAAAAGTAATTAAAACTAAAACATGACTCTTTAGAATCAAGTATGGATCATAGGATGACAAGATATAGAACTGAAAAGGACACTAGGAACAATCTGGTCTTTTCATTTGCAGATGAAAAAACAGATTCAGAGAGTTTGATCCATTTGCCTAAAATTACAGAATTATAATCAGAGCTGACTTTAGTCCACAAATCTCTCAACCCCTTACTTTCAACTATACCATTTGTAGTAGACTGTGAATTCTGGATTCCATGAATGGCATGGAATCTCCTTGTATCTCTTATTTTTCCAATTGGCAAAAGCCAAATTAACCAATAAAAAGTTCATCTAAAAATGGGATATAATGGGAAGGTAACTGGCTGTGGAGTTGGGGTCTTTGAGTATAAATCCTATTTCTCACTCATTTATATGGCCTTGGACCACTTACTTAATGTTTTTGAGCCTCAGTTTCCTCACCTGTCACATGATGAAGACTGGACTAGATGATTTCTAAGGTTCCTTCTAGCAGTAAATCCAGCATTCTATGATCCTGAGTGCTACATTGTTATCAGTGTAGTTGTTTGCCCAGTAGAACTCTAGTCTAAAGGTGGTGTTCAATGATCTTTATACATATTTGCTCTTGAAAAGTGATCCTCCATGTTATCTTATCAAGTAGTTCACCTAATCAAAGGTAAACATATTTATCACCTCATTAAGGCTTATTTTATGACCACTTGAAAACAATTTTTGGAATGAGGAAAAAAAATCTGTCAAAGCTATTGTTTGAGACATCTGCAATCTAAAACTACATGGGAAACTTCAGAGATTTCAATCTGTCAATAGTAAAATGGAAAATATGCATATTTGAGAAGACTTCTCTGGTACTTCCTACTAATATATTGTGGTTTACTAAATTTTTGCTGCTGTCTTTGCCAGACCTGACAAGGTGGACCAAATGAATGGACAAATGCCAAAATCACAATTATGTTTATTAATGTGCATTGATTGCTTGTTTAGGTTATTAAGCAAATTAAAAAATACATTAGTATTTTAACCTCTTTATAGCTAGGCTAATGACTACTTATAATAAAGTGTCTAGTAAGAGAACATTCTATAATATCTATAAGGCCCAACTATGCTATCAAATTAGTCAACTTTGATTAAAATGATTATATTATAGGAAAGGATATTTTCTTTAAATAAGAGCATATGTTATATTTAAATACATAAAGGCATTGACTTGATTATTTAATTCTTGTAATGTAGTCTATCCATCTAAATAGAAAGAGAATCTCATAACTAACTTCAACAGAAATAAATTATCAGTCAAAAGGCATCTATTAAATACTTACTAGGTGCTAGTCACTATGTAAAGAGCTAGGCTTACAAAGAAAAAAATAATAAAAACAATCCCTTTCCTCAAGGAGCTTATATATTAATGAATTATTCCAATAATCCCATTAATTCTACCTGTAAATGTTTTGGTAGAATTACAAGTATACAAACAAAACATTATCAAAAAAACAAAAATCCACTTTAAGGATAAATAGATTATGCCACATTTCAAATCAGTAATCCTATGACCCCCCTCCCCTCAGAAAAAAAAAGGTACTATGGAAGTATCACCAATTGATAAATGAAAAGAAATTAACACCATTAATTTCATTTTTTGCATGGTCTAAGTAACTACTCCTCTTTATTCTTTCTAAAACTTTCATTTATTTTGCAACTAATAGTTTTACCTCCTACATAAAATGCATTTTTTTCTATACTCTCTGATATGAACTTCAGCTGAATTGACTAACACATTTTTCCCCTTTTTTCCTCACCCCATTTCCTTTAAGTCACTGATCTGAAATAACATAATATTTACCAGTAATAGCATATACACTATTAACTTTTCTCTTTTAACTTATTTGGTTTTCCCTTTGAACGCAGAACATAGAGATGCTCAGAAGGGCTTTTCTCCAAACTGTTCACCATGGGTTTTGAATGCAACTTTGGGCTTTTCATTTTGAAAACATAGGCAGAGAGTGTTGATGTCAAATAATGTGTATGATTAAAAAAATCAATTCTAAATTCACAAAATCCCCATATTATGTTTTCATACTGCTCTTCCAGAAACTGTACCAACACAATACCCCTATAAACCTATCTGGGTCCTGCCAAGTCCTATTGGAACTAATGGGGCCTGACAGTTCTTCAGTTAAAAATTATACATGAGGGTCACTTTCCCTTAAATTATCTATTGTATGCCAGCTGTTCACAACTGCAATGGCTTCACTTTCTTTCCATTGCCAGAAATGTCTAGCTGTCTCCCAATGTCTCTGTGAATGGCAAAGTGACACACCTCATCTTCTACCTTGATGGAAATCACCACTGGGGCAGAATTTTCTATTTCCATTATTTCTTGGGTTCTGGAAAATGTTTAGATTGTTCATTTTGCTCATTTCATGTCAAAGCCCTTGAGATATTTCATAATTTCTCATTGCTGCACAACTTTATTCTATTTTTATGCTTCTGAATGACGCAGCTCTAAGTGCCCATGAGTGGCACTTCCGTGCTGTGAGCACTATCAGAGGCAACCTCAGACAGATAAAACTCCTTGTCCTTTTTGTTGGGGAGGGGCAAAAGGGTCATCATCAAGGGCCTTTTCCCCCCTTGTGGTCTATTAAAACTACGACCAATAGAGTCTGAGAAAGAAAGAGAGAGAGAAAGAGAGAGAGAGAGAGAGAGAGAGAGAGAGAGAGAGAGAGAGAGAGAGAGAGAGAGAGAGAATTCACCAGAGTCCTATTTCAGAATCAAAGCTTTCATCTCAAATGCTTCTCATTAGTGCACAGTGGTCATCTTTGGATCACAATTAGAAAGCAGGGTTTGGTGTTTTTGTTTTTTGTTTTGTGTGTGTGTTTAATTCAGAATGTCTCAAAATGAAGTTTTCTATGCAGAGCTTTCTAACTTATCTTACAAGTGGCTGGTATTTTGATAAGCCTGCTCTTAATGAATAGCATAGCATGAATATATTGAAGGTTTTTTATATACCACCTTTTCTCCTTTTGGTAAAAACAGGGGAGGTAGATATTGGAGGGAGAGTAAATATAGGGGGTTTCTTTAATTATTAGATAAGTATGGTGATAGTGGCTTTGTGGGAAACTGGTAATAATACTGCCTCTTTTGATCCTGATTTTGAGAATTGATAGAATTGATGATGCCTTGTGCTTTCCAAAGATCCTAGCAATGTGGGGACAAACATGATACAACTAGTTGTAGAAAAAATGCAATCCTACTCCATCTTGGTGGTTGTCATTCATTTATTTTAAAAACAAAAACCTGTTGGATGATCCACAGACTACAGCAGCTGGGCAAGGTCATATTTTGGTGGTGGCTCCATGTTTCTCTTTTTCTTATTATAGGCTCTTTTAGGATCTGTGTGCATTAATATTCAACGGTTCTGTTTTCTTTCAGAAGGACTTGTAACAGTTTGCAATTGTTGCAGTACTGAGTGGGTGGATAGAAGCTCGGGCCGCAGCCTTGTCCAGTTGTAGATAGAATAAAACTGACAATGATGCAATGGAGTTGGCATCTAGACAACTCTGTGGGATGAATGGGGCTGCTCTAGCAGTCCCTCCGGTGGTGGTAGGCCCTGTAATAGCTAGCGTAGGAAGGGTGGTGAAAATTGATATGCACTATTACTACATGTATAAAACTTAACACTGGGGCCATTGCACAGGTGGGGGGTTCCTGTTTATTGATTTTTATTACTTTGTTAGAACATACGGCTAATGCTTTTATACTCCAGGAGCTCTGGGAGTGCTCACCTTAGGTAATAAACCTTTCTGTACTTTGCAATAGCTCACAATTTACATGTGGCTTTACATTGTGCTGTGCAAAGATGTGTGTCGTTCTTCTAGATGGCTTTAGTAGTGCTATTAAAAGGAAAAGAAAATAAATATAACACATTGTGAATTTTAAAAAACCTGTCCATTCCTGCTATGAAAATGGTTTCATTCTAATTACTCATATTTCCAAGAAAATTAGTCACACAAACTTATGTTATGTGTTGTCTCAGAGGTTGAAAGCAAATTAGGTTTCCAATAAGACAGTACATCAAACAAAGTAGCACGTTCTTGATGCAGATGACTTTTTTTTTAGAATTATAGTTGGACATTTTTGGCAGACAGATTGTCTTTTGCTCTATCAAAATGACAGTTTCTTTTGTAACTGCTACATTCATAATTAGAAGGAGAGAAGCAATCTGCCCAATTTAATATACTAAAGAAGTTTAGTGTCTTGTGCTAGTAATTTCATTATTTTAAAATTTGAATTAATTGTCTTAAAATAATATAGTGAGAAGTTTAGCTAGTAGGATTATGAAGTTATGTCTCTTTTATTTTCTCTTTTTAAAATAATCAGTGTTCTTAATAATGTACTTTAGAAAAAGATTAGAAAATTGTTTATTTATTTATTTTTGTGCCAGGTGCCCCATTCTAAGATTCAGAACAGGAATGTGAATATTCATCCTTGGAACAGAACAGAGAGAAGTTGTGGGGAAAACCCTGGGAACAAGGTCATTTTAAACAAAAAAGTTCTCCAAGTTTCCCATGCTGATGAGCGTGGCTGAGCTTAATTAAAGTCAATGGATGACCAAGGAAAAAAAATGTTAAAAAGAAAAATACTCCACCCCTTTTTAATGCTTTCTTCTGGGCTTCCATTCACATTCCATACCTTAGTTCTCTTCATCTTTCAAGTTCTTTAACATATCAAGTGTAATATTTCTTAAGACCCCCAGAAGTACTGATGCTTATAGTGTGGAATCATTCCTCCTCATTCCTCTTTCGGAACCACCTTTCAGAGATCTGGTCTCACCCGCACTCACTACCATAGCAATAACAAAACTAGTAAACTAGTATCGTATTCAGGATGAAATCATCATCACAGATTGACCTTGATCTGAACATGGCGTTTTGCTTTAGCAACCCTCCTCTATGTAGCTCTTGCCAAGCTAAATGTTTCCTGTTGGCTCAAAGAGTAACCTTTCTTTGAATTGTCTTCAGGCTAGGGTACCCAGACTGGTACACTGGGAACAGACTTGGGACAAACCCTAGTTTGCTGCATGGCCCAAAGCTTGGGCAGCTAAATCTCACAGCACACAGGACTTGTTTGCCTCCATTTACCAGTAATTGCATTTTTAAAAAATGATCATTCCACTTTTTCCTTATAAAGCTCTTTCACCCAAATCATTTCATTTGACCCTCACAATAGTTCTATGGGATTAAGCAGGCTTCTCTTTGCCAGTGCCCTCAGAAGCACACAGGTGCTGGGCTCAGTGATGTTCATCACCCTCAACATTACATCCCTGTATGAGATGTCCAGATCATCAGTCGCTAAATGGTTTCATTTCTGAGTTGCTCTCTTTTTGTCTGCTTATAAGATCTCCGGTATGTTAACAAAATAATCTGTTAAGAAAACTTCCAAATTGTGAGCTGTACTCTCTAGTAGAGCCATGCCAGGAACTTCAATCAAAGTCCCATGCTCTCTTGCAAATGTGTCACTAGATATCTGCAAGTGAGAAGGTGGATTTTCCCTATGGTAATACTAAAACTTGACATAAGCCCAAGAGGACATTGACTTTGATGGTCATTTTTTTATACTTATTCTCTTAGTCCAATCATCTTTTTTAATGTCTTACTACTATTAGCTAACATTTATATAGTTTCCGGCACTGGGAAATTTACAATTATATTATTATTATTATGCTATTGTTATTCCCATTTTAAGGATAAAAAAAACTGAGGCAAAGAGATTAAATGCCTTTCCCAGGGTCACAAAACTAGTGTTTGAGGATGGATTTGAACTAAGGGCATCTTGATTCCCAAATCAGTTCTCTCTTCAATGCATCACTTAACTTTAATCATTTCAAATATTCTTATTATAGTTCTATAGTAAAGAATGAACTGGAACTTTCCTTTATCATAGATCTTAACCTGACAGTTGTATGCTGAAGGATATTCACATTTCTATAACCCTAGAAATCACAGTCATTGAAATGCAAAGTATTTAGTATAACTTTTTCAATAATACCTAGCCTCTGCCTAGCCCTTGGGCATATATAAACCAGCCCTGATTTAGAATAATGAGCTGTATACTGTCATTTATTGACCTTAATCTTTAAAACATTCTTACTATAAACACTAGGCAAGCAGTCTTTTTTGGTGTCATTGTTGTCAACCAAACATCTATATAAATAACTATCTGGTCAGCATGCTTCAAAATAGATTGCAGGATTTCCCTTCTAAATTAAATACATCCGAGATTGGTCCTTTTATCACTTCTTTCTTCTTGGTCTTAGAATTTTGAAGTCTTCTCCTTTGTCTCAGAAAGGGAAACTGCTGAAAGCATTTCCACCTGGATGTTTAAATTATTTAAGTTGCAGGAACCAGACCTTTTCCCTCCTGAGTAGTTGTGGGTTTTAAAGGCTAAAATTGCTTCATCATGCCAAAGTGAAAGTATGCATAAATTATTTAGTTAAACCTGAGAAAATACAGACTTTTCCCAGTGATCTTTCAAGGGCTGCCTACTTAAATTTCAGAAGAATGGGCAGAGTTTTTCCCCCTTTGCTTTCTCTAGGAAAATGTTTTAAGTATCTATTCAATCTTTTGCTGGATGAAATGTGAGCAAAACTCTTAAGAAGGTACTTTTTTTAAAGGTACAAATCTCATTATATCCAGTAAATATAACCAACGTAAAAAGGCGAATGCTCTCATATGACTCAAAATAATATTCTTCAAACTGGTAAAAATTGGAATGTAACTCTATATATATTCTTATGAAAATCATATCTCCCTGTGCTTCCTTCTTCTTTATGCTTCAGTAAAGATGGGGCCTATATTTCCAGTTTGATCTTTGTTCATCCGTTTAAAGCTGAGCTATAAAAATGTAAAATAGTATATGGAAGGAGAAAAAGGAAAAGGCATTCTTTTGCACCTACTATGTGTCAGGGACTCAGCTAAAAGCTTTGTAAAATCTCATTTGATCAAAAATAGAGTATTTTATGTTATAAAAATGTATTTAAAAGATTTTTATGTAGTCAAAAGATTTTATTAATTAGTTGGTTTTTTTTTTAAACTCTAAGAAATAAAAAAGTATACCTGACAAGGTTTGCAGTGTATGTATTTTTATAAAGGAGCAAAGAAAGAGTTGGGAGGGGTACAACATAGCCCAAGGGAAAGAGTAAGGGTAGATCAAATTTTAGTTACTGTAGAATAACAGGTGCATATATCTACTGAGGCAGTTAGGTAGTGCAGTAGATAAGAGCATGGACCCTGGAATCAGAAGAGTCTGAGTTCAAATTCAGCCTCAGACACTTATTAACTACTTGACTATAGTTAAGTCACTCCTGTTTACTTCAGTTTCCTCATCTATGAAATAAATCGGAGTAGGAAATGGCAAATCACTTCAGTGTCTTTGCTAAGAAAACCCCAGATGGGGTCACAAAGACTGAAAAGACTCAGCAACAACAAATCTGCCTTTAAAATTAAGCTAATCTATCATGCATATACTCTTGACTTAGCATGGCATTCTATTTAAAATATAACAATATTGCACTCAAAACCCCTAAATGAAAAATCAATAGTCAGTTTTATCATCTGTAAAATGGAGATAATAATCACATTAACTACATGATATTGTGGTTGTAAAGAAAATTACTTGTAAATCTCAAAGTATTATAGAAATGTGAATTATTATGTTTCTGAAAGCATAGCATGCCAACAGACCAGCATAGATAATGTGAATTTAAACCATATAGTTGATCTGACAGTGTATTTGGGAGGAGGGAAATCTATTGGTGTTTTATGCTAGCAGTACATAATGGATAAGATATTGTTGGCCTTGGAGTCAGAAAAACCTGAGTTCTAAGTCATGCTTCAGACATTGGGTGATTGGGTTAAAAATGGGACTAATAACAATATTTACCTTACAGGATTATTCTGAGCACTTTATAAACTTTGAAGTGTTAAATACATGGTAATAGCTACTAGTATTACTATTACTTAGAGTTGACAGGAATTTTAGATGCCATCTAGTGCTAATGAGAAAATGGAGACAAATTTAGGTACTAACTCATAATTTGAACTTAGCTCCTCTAATTCCAGATCTAAAGATCTTTCTACCATAGAACATGACCTTTCAAATTTTATCTTTGATATTTTATTATCTGTGTAACTCTGCTCAAGTCATTTAGTCTTTACAGGTCTTCCATAATTTCCAAAGACTTATCTAAATCATATTGAAGGGTTGCTTTCAGGTCTGACGGTAACAGTTTCCCATGGTGAAGAAATTATATATTCCTTGCATATTTGTACGCTAATGTAAAATAAATTGGAGAATGAGGGCAGTTTGGTGAGGGGCTCATATGTAGTTATTGTGAGATAAGGGGACATATTGATAAATATTTAACAATCAGCTCTCAGAAAAGACATGGTATACTTTTTAGTTTAATCTGAATTATTAATATCTTCTCCATCCAGACTTAAGGACTGGTGCTTTATCCACTCCACCAACTAGCTGCTCCTATGCTATAGGTTTTTGAAAGTTCTTTTGATCTGAAGTCAGAAGCACCTGAGTTCAAATCTGGTCTCTAACACTTCCTAGCTGTGTGACTCTGGGCAAGTCACTTAACCCCAATTGCCTCAGCAAAAAAAAAAAAAAAAAAGTTCATTTGACCCTGAAACCAGTACTGTGAAGTCAGCATTTACAGATATTATTTCCATTTAACAGATAGAGACTAGATGACTCGATCCTGCTCACACAGCTAATAATCATGAGATGAGATTTAAACTCAGTTCTCCCCTAAGTTCAGTGACTGATTCCATTGTACCCTGTTGCCTTTCCATTTACAGGACATTTCAACAATCTTTTTGCTTTCAGATGAAATTAAACTAACAGAAAAGACATTTCCCTTCTTTCATTGCAGAAGTAAAGGATTATGGGTGTGTAGAATATTGAATGTGCTGAACTGTTAGAGATAGTTGATATGTTGCCTAGTTTAACAGAACTGCCTTTTTTCTCTTTTTTACAAGGGATGGTTCATTGGGTAGGAGAGGAAGATAGATATATTCTAAAATGAATGTGAGGTTTAAAAAAAAAGCTGTCCATAAAAACAAGAAAATTTTTAAAAGAAGAAAAATAAATTAAACTCACAAAAAGATACCACTGGCACTATTTGTAAAATCTATGCAGGAAAGAAATTTCAGAAATTCAAATGGATGTTAAGCATTTGTCATTGTTAGGTTTCCCAGAACCTAATTTGGATCTTTTCTCTCCTACTTTGGTTTAGTACCAAATGTCCTATTCTTTTCTCAATGCTTTTCTAGTTAAATAGAAAGGGGTTTAATTCCACCCCTCATTCTAAAGATAGAGAGAGAAAAACCTGGGCAGGTTAAGTGACTTGTCTATGGTTATATAGGCAGTCAATGGTAGAGCCAGGATTGAAATACAAATATTTTGACTCCCAATTGAGTGGCATTTCCTTTCTATCATGCTGCCCACTAAAGTAGCTGTGAAAGATCCTCCCACTCTGAACTTCAAAAGAGAATTGAAGGACTTTCTTCTTTTATTATATTAAAACTAGAAAGCCCCTCTTTTCCCTTATTGAATGTTTTGTATACTTAGGTACACTAAATCAGATACATATGAGCTCTTTACTTTTTTGTTAACTCCTTGTCAAAGTTATTCTACACCTAAGAAAAGAACCAGGGCTATCAAAATAGTCCAATGGAACTATATCCACTGAGATTCTTGTCATGAAAGGTCTAATAAGGTGACTGGAGCTCAGGACTTGTTCCTTCACTTGTTCTGCATATGTTCCTACGGGGAGAAACAGCCTTACCTGCCACAAGCTGGAGGAGGCCTCAGTAGATATCAAGTTCAACTGATACCAGAAAAAGAATCTTCACTACAACCTACCCAAGAAAGTATCATCAATAGCCTTTGCTTGAAAATCTCCAATGAAGGGGAAGTTGCTACCTTCTGAAGCAGCTTACTACATTTTTGGACAGTGAGAATTGTTGAGAATTTTCTCCTTATGTCAAGTCTTAATTGAGCTCTGAAACTTCTGCTCTTTGCTTCCAGCCTTACTCTTTAGAGCCAAGCACAATAAATCTGCACATCTCCCATAGGATATTCTTTCAAATAATTGAAAACATACCTTCTCTTCTCCATTCTAAACATCCCTTCCTTAAACTGATTATATCTCATGACTCCTGGACTTTCATCCTTCTGACTTAATAGTGGCAACTGTGAGATTAGGGAGAGATGGGAATAAATGAAGGATCATAGATTTAGAGATGAAAGAGAGCTTAGAGGCTGTCTAGTCCAAATTTCAGATTTTACAGATGAGGAAACTGAGACCTGGAGATGTTAGGAGACTTGCCCAAGATCACACAAATAAGTGGCAGAGCCAAAATTCTAATTCCAAGACCTCTGAATCCAAACTCAGGGTTTTTACCACTACACCCTACTACTTCCTGCCCTAAAGTCAAAGTGATCCTTATAACTTCTATCTGGTTCAAAATGAGAAGCTGTTCACCAAGGCAGCACTACCAAATACTTAACAGAAGGCTTCATTGTTGCATGATTGTGAAATCTCTTTGTTGTATACTCATAATGCATATCATTTTTTTAAAGTAGTTACTGTCTAAATGACTCTCAAGAAAGAGAAATCACCTAAGGATTTTTGAGGGTTACAAAGCAATACAACTTTGAAATAAAAGTCAGGAACAATCATTGTGGTGTCTAGGGAATCTGTTGGCCATTAGTTCATTAACATGTCAACATCTCTCATATCTATCTCCACTCAACTCCCAAATTACCCTAGTTCGGATCCATATCTCTTCTTGCTTAGTCTATTTCAATAGTTTTTTCACTGGTCCTGTATCCAATTTTTCCCCTCTCCGGTTCATCTTCCATACAGTCTACACAAGTTACTAAAATACAGTTAGCCATGTCACTCCCACTCAAGAAGTTCCAGTGGCTCCCTTTTGCCTTTAGAATAAAGTACACATTCCTATATTTTCTTTCTATAAATTCCTTCACAATATGACTCTAGCCTAACTTTCTGGGCTGATGCATTACTCTTATTCACTACTTTCTAGCTAAGCTGGTTTCATTACTTTTAGCTGTATAAAATATTCCAAGTCCTTCCAACCTGCCTTTGTCCAGGCTGTTCCACTGTGCCTGGAATTCTCACTCTCCTCACCTCTGCCTCTTGAAGATGTCATTACTTTTAAGCCTTAATTTGAGGTCCACCTCTGTCAAAAGATTAAGTTGATTTTGAAAGTCCTTTGCCAATACCTCCAGTTCTTTGTGAGCAGCTACTAACACAGTGAATAGACTGGCAGACTTAGAGGAAGATTCATTTTCCTAAGTTCAAATCTGGCCTCAGATATTCAAAAGTTTTGTGACCATGGCTAAGTCACTTAACCTGATTTGTCCCAGTTTTCTCATCTGTAAAATGAGTTAGAGAAGGAAATAGCAAATTACTCCAATATCTTTGCCAAGAAAACTCCAAATGGGGTCATGAAGATTTGCATATGATTGAAAATAACTGAACAACAACAAGAAGTTGTCTGAGCTACTTATCCCTTCATATCACTGAAGGTTTGTTTTTATATAAATTCTGTAAGAGGCAGTGTGGTGAGAGGCTAGATAGATACAGCCTTGAAGCTAGTTCAAAATCCTCCTCTGAGGTATTGGCCATGGAACCTTGGAAAAGTAACTTCACATCTCAATGCCATAGGCAAACTTTCTAACATTATCAATTTCTATCATTATCAATTCCACATTGGTGGAAGTGGCTTCCCTCTCTAGAGTTCTTTTTTTTTATCCCAATGAAATCACTATCTATTCCCCTTTTTCCTACTTTTCTATATTTATTTGAGGGGAGATCATGCTATATCCCCTTAAAAGGATAGAAGTTCATTAAAGATAGAAACTGCCTCACCTGGGTCTGCTCCTCAAGCACCAGCATAATTTCTTATACAGAGAGACTAGGAATTGGACTAAAGAATGATTTTATTCATATAAAGAACTTCCAGATTAGGAACTCTCTCAAGCAAAACAGGTTGGTACCTTCTCTGCAATTTAGAATTTTAAAAAGTTGCCTAGAAGACTGAGATTAAGTGACTTGTTAAGGGTCTTAAAGTATGTATCAAAGGCAAGAGTGGAATCCAGGGTTTCCTAGATCCCAAACCAGTTCTCTATCCTTTATGGAATATCACCTCTTTCCTAACTAACTTATAATCGATGCTTAATAAATACTTATTGATTGATGAATTGATCAATTGCATTCATCTAAGCACCTACTATGTGGAAAGTGAGAGACAGCTTTGCTTCATAAATAAGAATTGGTCTAACACCTATGCTCTGGGTGTACCTCTTACACATATTGGCTATATGACCTTATGCCATTTAGCTAACCTCTAAAAGTCCCAGGCAACTTTCTAAGACTTTAAGCCACAGAAGAGTTGCTAATCTTCGTTATAAGAGAGAGTTTCCTTACCTGGAAGTCAATTCAGCAATGGAATTAAATCAATGTGTTAAATACTGTTCTAGTCAGTAGAAGAGATACAAAAATAAATTATCATCCCTCCCCTCAGAAGGTTTGTTGTCCAGTAGAGGAAGTAAGGCATGTATAAATATTGCTATCATATAAAATCAAACTGATCATATATGAAAGGTCTACAAATCTGCAGAAATTGTGAAGGACAGGTCATAGTGACTGGGAAGTGGGGAAGCTTTGTAGGAAGAAGTGACATTTTGACTGGGTCCTTGAAAACTAAGTAGGATTTCAATGGGCAGAGTTACAAGTTGGGAGATTTTCTGAAGAGATAAAACATGGATTAAGTCCAAGCCTGGAAAATATTCAATGTGTTTGTGGCAGTAAGTGACACCTTAGCCAATGACACTTTACCCCCAAAGAAAAACCTACCCAAGATCTCAATGGTTCCAAATGTATAATTAATATTTGCAAACAAAAATATACACTATACTGAAGTATTTACAGTTCTCATCCAGCAGGGTCATTATGAAGTCAGAGGTAGGAATAATTAGGGCTAGTAAAGGAAAAGATTGGCTTTCATGCTTGCCTCACACCCGTTGCTGGCAGTTGTTAATGGTGGAAAAGGAAAAAGAAAAATGTTTGTGAATGAAGGACTCTTAGGAACTTTAAAGAAACTTACATATTCACAGACCAATCATGTAACAGTTTATGATGGAAGCTGTTACAACCACTCATATCAATTCTACTATACTTGAATCTCACATGGTTGTTTTCCTTTCTTTTCCACTACTACACGAGAAAGGAAATGCCTAGGCAAATAAACTCTATTAAAATAGCTTTACAGTTGTGACACAGTTTGACAAAAGCAAAGGAAATTCAGAGTCACTATTCACACTCTATCCTCAGCTGATTCCAGGGTGGGGGAAAAAAAGCTCTTTTAAAAAACTCACCCAGAACAGAACATAGTAAAGATGGAATCAACCCTACATGGCAGGCTCATTACTTTTATTAATTTGCACAGTAACCAGAATATGATCAAATTTATATGTCATTATATACAAGGGATAGAGGTAGATTAAGGAATTTGACTGAAGTACTTTTTCAAATATAACCTTCTCTTATTTGATATACTTCCTATCAAAATAAAGAATCTTTCAAATTAACTTTATTCTCTCTTTAATTTTTTGGGTGACAAAAGCCTTTCCTGAGGCTTATGTAAAATAATGACAACAACACATCTTTTTAAAAATTAAATTTAGAGAAAATATGAGGGTTTTTCCCTTCATCAACTACATGAACATCCTAATCAACAGGCAATTCTTTTTAATTCAATGAACATTTACTAAACCTTTAACTCTAGACTAGAAGAGCTGAGAGGTAGAAGGAAGGTGAGAGGAAGGAGGTAGAGAAATAAAAAGTCTAGATGAGAGAGGGTCCCCACCATAATGGAGTATGTATTCCCATAGTATCTGATAGACACATAACATGGCATAGTAGATAGGACTTTGACCTGAGACCTCTCAGACACTAATCTAGCTATATGATTCTAGGCTATTATTTTACCTTTCTCAGTGTCAGTTTTCTAAAATATAAAATTAAGATAATAGTAACATCTGCCACATAGTATGGCCTTGAAGAAATAATGCAGATAAAATGTTATGCTATGTAAATGTGAGTTATTAAAATTCATTATTTTCATACATTGATACATGGTAAGTGTAAGGTAGGGTGTTAGATAACTTTGGGGAGATCATTATTAGGGGAAGGGCACAATCAAGGAAGGCTGTGTGGATGAGGTAGCATTTGAATTATGTGTTCATGGAATGGGTAGAAATTCAACTGACACAAAGAATGGGAGGACATTTGAGAAATAGGAAACAGTATAAGCAAAGATATGAAGAAGCAGAAAGCGCTAGAAATGTTCAGAAGATAGCATGAGGTTGTAACATAGAGTAGATAGAGTGGAACAATTTGAGAGAAGGCTGGAATCAGATTGTGGCCTTGAATGCCATGCTAAGGAGCTTGAATTTTATTTGGTAAACTTTAGAGAAACAGGGAAGATTTTTAAGCAAAAAAAAAAAAAAAAAGGCCAAATCTATGCATGATAAGAATTAGTGAGCAAGTATATGAAGCAAGTATTGGAGTATGGAGAAAGTTCACACAGGAAGATTTATTAAAATTCTTGTTAGAAGGAGAAGAGGGTTATGAGAGCTTATTCTGGGTAGATGCTATGAAAATAGATAAGGGGGAGTGAATTTTAGATATGTTTCAGGGATTGTTTCTAGATGTTTTGGTAGATGATTGGCTGTAAGAAGAGAAAGAGGCAACTGTGATTACAAGATTTTAGACAAGGGAGACTGAGAAAGAATAATGTTGTAGCTGTCTGA
The DNA here is from genome assembly GCA_023553655.1 of Myrmecobius fasciatus. NCBI lineage: Eukaryota > Metazoa > Chordata > Mammalia > Dasyuromorphia > Myrmecobiidae > Myrmecobius > Myrmecobius fasciatus. Next base: position 299,652 of record JAJPUD010000104.1, read on the forward strand.
AGAAAAACTAAAATTAGAATAGATTTAAAACAACAACAACAAAATAGTATGGTCTATTTGGGATATGCTGAGTATGAGATGCTACTGCAGTTTGATAAGATTAGACCTGTAATAAAAAATGGTCAGGTAAGAATGCCGTCTCTACAAATACAAGTCAGCAATTGAGAGAGTTGCTGAACAGTGATTTGACCAGGGGGTCACACAGCCACGCATCTTCCTAGGTTCGAGCACTGTTCTCTATCCACTACACCACACTTCCTCTCAATATGAGTACAGAAAATCCCTAGTGGCCAAGCTCCCAGATTCACTACAGACTGCCATGTGAATTACAAATCTTACAAACAGGGGTAATACATCACTTTTTATTAAACTTATAACATGACTGCTACACAAATAGTGTTTGCATAGAAGGTTATACATTTAATTCTCTCCCAGGAAATATTTTTAAAGAATATGAATTACATTTTGAAAGCTTCCCTCTCCATAAAGTTCATCAATTCCCCCCTCCCCAGTTTTGGCATTTTAATTGAGGCTTCCAAACTGTGTATCCTTCCTCAAAGTATCAAAGTGCAAATATCAGTCAGGCAGTTATAAAATCAACTCTTAATTTTCTTACACTGAAGTACTAGATAATCAGCCTGTAAATTTTACCTATATTACTATGTGGCTATAGAGCTATAAATTCAAAACAGTATGCAGGTTGGGGAAAATTGAGGTCTAGGAAGCAATGCATGTCCATAAACTTTTCTCAGGTTATTGGAATAGAACAAATCAAAAGCTGCTCCTGGTTGTATGATATTCTCTTTTGATAGACCAGACTGCTTGTTGTTAGCAATACAAGTGCAGAGGTTAGTCAGAGCAGAATGTAATTTCTAGCAATCTGACAGACCTGCGGATTGAAGCGGCAGGTTTTCCCTTCCGATTTCAGGGAATTGCTTCTTACTGTGACAAATGATTAGCTGTTATCTCTGACTGAATTTGATTTCTACAAGCAGCTGAGTCAGGTAACTTCGAAGCATTTGAGGGTATTTTTTTACAGGAAATGAAATCGGCTCCCTAGTCATATGTGGACCAAATGAAATCTTCCTTGTCAGGGCAAAATTGTGCTTTTGGTTAATTGGAGGTAGATTTACCATATAAAGTGTGTGTGAGAGTGTGTGTGTGAGTGTGTGTGTGTGTGTGTGTGTGTGTGTGTGTGTGTGTACATTTTGGATGATTTCATGGTTTCTTCTCTAACTTTAGAAAAGCTTTCATGCTACTGGAACCCTAATATCGTGGTGTTTCTGAACAGAGATGAAGATTTTAGGACTGTGATCATAGATTTGACCAGGAAGGGACCTTCAAAGACCATCCAATCTAACCCACTTCAACCCTCTTATTTTCCAGATATGGAAACTGAGGTCCAAAAACTAATTAAGTGGTTTTCTCAAGGTCACACACAATTAAGCCAAGATTTGAACCCAGTCCTTGAGTATCTTGTAGTATGTACCATAAGT
>JAJPUD010000104.1:303647-316147 GCA_023553655.1 Myrmecobius fasciatus
GGAATTTTTAGTACTCAATTTACTGTAAGTCATGTCCAAGAGCCTACAATCCATGAAGATACAGTATAGGGGCACTTGGAAGAGCGAGAGCAGGATTTTTGAACTCCAAAGAGGTGGTATGTTAGAATCATTGACTTCCAAAATGACAATTTCAGAGGCTCTATGACTTGACTTTTCCAAGGATGCATTTTTTTTCTCTTTTCTCAAAATTAGTTTACAAAAGATGAGGATTGCTATATAGGAAGGGCTATACTTTTAATTTCACTTAGAGTCAGGGAGGTAATGGATGTAAGATTGGCAACGTTGTGATGTGACTGCATGCAAAGTTAATGCTATATTACATATCACTTACTCATGCACAGTCTATTCCTGTATACATATGCAATATGGACAACACAAAAGATATAAATGCATGTCTTTGTATTTTTTTCTTATAAAAAGTAAAATCAGGTCTCCACAGCATAAAACATAATATCCTGTTTGACAATAACATTTTCTTGCACAGCTCTGTAACAGAGTTTTAACAAATAGTTCCAAGTTTGATTGTCAAAACCACAAAGGAGGTAAGAAGAATATTATAACTTCCAAAACTAAGTATGGGAGAGGGGCTTATTATGTTTATTTTTAGAAATCATTTTATAACTTCTTTCCTAACAAAATCCAAGTTTTAAAAAATATAAATATAGGTCTCTGGGAATAACTGATTTCCAATTTGTCCTTGGGCACCTCTCGCATGTCTGAAAGTTAGAATACCCTATGTGTACATTCTTTTTAGGACCTTGAATAAAACATTCTTTAAATAACTGCATAGGAGATATCAAGCCAATAAAATGTGTTATCCTCTTCAAGAAAGGTATTTTCCTCAGACTATCTGGGATTTAGACTGGGAAAAGTGGGCTAGTGTGCCTGAAAAAATCTTTTCTCATTTGGACTTCCTTTTGCCAACTTTACCTTGTATAAATAATTTTGCCTGTGAGAGTCTTTACAAGGAATGCAGACTGACTATTACTTCCTGAGCAGATTTAAATTTAACACCAATTTAGTCACTGTAGTATTCCTATATTGGAAGTAACAGCTTCCATAGGACCTCTACAAAGTGCCAGAAATATGATCTCATACATGGAAACAAATTTAAATGTGTTTTCTCTTACATGTCCTTTCTCTTTGTACATTTTTCCCATCTCTTCCTTGCTATGACCCCCACTCCTAATTTCTAACCTCATTCATCTCTTCCAGACTTATATGAGTCTGAAAAGGCTGCCTAGCAAATGCTCAATAACTTTTTTTTAATGCCAAGCTCACAAACCTCATGTAATTAAGGTGTAATTAAAAGTCAGCATACTACTTCTATGACTCTGATTAGTCAAGCATTTAAAAGTAGAATCAATCTGTATTTTCAACTGGAAGTTATTACTAAATATGAGAGTGTTATTGAGAGATGTTATTACTAAATATTCAGAGATTCATAAGTAGTTAAAAACTAGATCCATCTTATACCTAATGCCTCCATGATACTGTCTAGAAAACCGTGTGTTTTCTAGATGTGACACCATCTGGAGGCACTAATTGCTTTATAAAATAATATAAAAGTCCCAAAATTATGGATTTGAATTATGTGAACATGTATGTAATATTGAATGATATGCTAATATCTTCAGACATAATTCTGCCCTGCCAAAGACTTCTTTGACCTCAAGCAAATCATTTCTCCCTCCTGAGTGTCCTCATCCATAAGAATGATGAATTTGCCCCCATGGTCACTGTTTGCTGAAGGACATGATCACATGAGTGGTCAAAAACAAGGTCAATTCTCAATTAAAATAATCACCAATTCTGTTTTGAGGCGCTTTCCACACTGTGTTGATCAGGAAAAAGAATACAGAGTTTCAGGAGCCAACCTTATCTGGCTTCAGATCTATCAGGCTAGATACTAGCCACCCTCTCTACTTTGATCCATATATAACAGTTTAAGTTTCTAAAGGATGTTAAAATTTACAGAGCACTTTGCATTATCTCATGTGACTCTAACAACCCCTCAACATGATCATTTTACAAATGAAGAAACTTCGTTTCAAAGAATTGAAATAAACTTGTCCAAATCAGATAAATAATTAGTTACAGAACCCAAATTTGAACCCACGCTCTTTGACAATAAGTGTAGTGTCATGATCCAAAAAAGAAAGTAAAACAAAGTTTTGGTTTTTTTTTTTAAATTTTTCAACTTCCATTTGTCTGCTGATGTGTTTATTTATTACTTTTTGCTGATTTATTACATTGCAACTTTTTTTCTGTATAAACCTAATAAACAAATACCAAAAAGCTAATTATAAAAATTAAGCTTTTTCCCCTAAAGATATTCTTACACTCAATAGATATTCTTTATATTCAAATTATATTCTGATTCTTGAAATCTCCACTTTCACTGAAGTTGCTTCCTCCACTTTCCCTTCTTCATTAGTGTACAGTAGAATATTCTCAGGTTGCTTTCCACATCAGTTATTGATATTTGGCAGACTGGCCACAGCAGGTTGTACCAGCTGAAGGTAATACTACTTCCAAACCTCCCTTGCAAGCACTTTTACAGCTCAGCTTGTCCCTTTTTACAATGCTGGTTAACTTTTCTTCTCCATGATTATCAATGTATGAATTCTCATTTGCTTAAAAAAATTCCTTTGTGGTCTGTCTTTAAAAGCACCTAAGTACTATATAACCTGCACGTACAAGTAGAATAATTAGGATTAATGGTCTGTTATAGTGGAATCAAAGTATCATCTTCTGAGTCTGGGTTATATTTTTTTACCTGCTCATATGGTGCACACCTGTGGCTTACTGGCATTGCCACTGGTTGCAATTTGAGAGATTTCCAAGTTTAAAATGAAGGCCTTATCATCCATACTGAACTCTATCAGTACTATTGGGAGTTCCATACAAAAACTGAGAAAAGTATTTGGTCTAAATTTTTCATTTGTTCCTTAATTTGTCTTTCCCCCACTGACCTCCCTTTAATTTCTGCATGATTTTATGTCCTCCAGAAATTGTACCAGTAGAATATAGTCTATTTTTATCCTTTCGAATGTGCTCAATATGAATGTCAACAGACACAAAATCTTTCTAAGAAGGAAGTGCTCTATACCTTCTATGCAACATTTTCAAGAAAAGTTCTTCAACTTCAAAGGCTTACATTTCAAACTTGAATTTTGTATCATAGGCTTAGAGCAGGAAAGGGTCTTAGAATTTATCTGGTCTTACCTCATTTTACCGATAAAAAAACTGAGACCCAAAGACACAATTACTAAATAGGAGAGCTAGGATTTGAACAGGTCTTCTGACTCCATATCAGTCAATGTTCTTTTCACTACACATGTTGATTACTTTCACTAGAAGCAAGTACTCTAGAGATAGTACAGTGAATGGAGCACTGGATCTGGACTCAGAAAAGATCTGAATTCAAATGTAGGCTTAGATACTTCTATATCATACTGGGCAAGTCACTCTGTCTATCTCTATTTCCTCAACTGTAAAATGAGGATCATTACACCATTTACCTCCCATTTGTTGTCATGATCAAATGAAATAATATTTGTAAACCACTTAATGTAGTGGCTAGCACATAGTACATATTTAATAAATAAAGTTTCCTTCCTCCACTTCTCTCCAATTTTTATCAAATGCTCCCTTTGGCCCCTTTTGGAAAACACAGACTATACAAAGATCAAAAATTGTTCTAATAATTGGTTTGAAAAAATAATCATAGTGAACTATCACAAAGTTTTCTCAAAAACTATGCATAATTATGACTAGTGGGTTGATTACTCTCAGAATACATTTTAGATTTCCGCCAGGAGCCTATAAGCTCCTTGAGGACAGGAACTGTGATATTGTTCATCACTGTGTGTCCATTATTTTGCACATAGTACTTCCTTAATACATAATCTCAGACTTCATTGAATTGCATTGCATTCACAGGTCCTCTTGCTACAGGTCACCAATCATCTGCCCCGTGATTTGGATTACTTCTATTTCTCACTTTGTGTTTCAAAAAAGCCAAATAGGTAAAGCAAAAATTCCTTCTACCTATCTCAAGTGAAGGGTCAAATATGACCACCCCATCTCAAGTAAATTATAGCCTCATCAAGTTCAAGTGGTCAGGTGAATTTGGTTATAATTCACTAATTTATTTTTAATGAAAAATATAACCTTATACATGAAAAGGAAGAGATAACTAGGAAGAGAGGTGAAAATACATTTGTTTTTATTCAAATATATACTATGAAGAATGAGAAGCAGCATAATCCAGTGTATCAAATAATATACTTGGAGTCAGAAAGAACTGTGTTCAGTTCTTGCCTTTAAACTCTTAGCTAGCTAGGTGACCATTAGCTTCTCAGGGCCAGGGCAACTAAAATTTTAAGTTATGGATAGTTTCCGATCTGCTTTAGTGGAGGAAATTCCTATTGGAGAAATTTTAGGCCTTATGATTATATAGAAAAAGTGAACATAAAAAAATAGTTGGTGCTCAAAGAAGTAGAAATAGTGGTTAAGATTTAAGAGTAGGAACTATGTCTATAATCAGAATCCAAGATTCAGAGCAATGACAAAAGCATGGTACATATATACATCAGAAGTAGAACACTTTGTTCAAGATCTCTATTTGCCTAGCTATAACTGAAACGCTATAGGAAGGCTAGTGAGAATCAGGTAATCAGAAAAAGTTTCTGGAAACTTTACTTTTAAGAAGACCACAGTGAAATTTTTAACACCTTGCATTTTTAATGAAATTTATCCAAATCAAATTTAAAATATTAAGTGAGTACCTTTCTATCAGCAACAGTGCTAAGTACCATACTGAATACATAAAAATTCAATGAATCAGTTAATTAAGAAAAATGCCTAAGTGTCTTAAATCTCTCACCAAGAGTCCAGTATTCATTGGGATTATATACAGAACCATAGAAAACTTTGGCTAACACATTATGGCTTATCATTCTGCTGCACCTGGAATATGAGTTTTAGCATAACAGGATAACTTATAAAGTCATTCAAGCATTTCAGTTTTTTACTATCTTTGGAATGTTGCAAAACTACAATTACTTTAAAGTGAGAATTGGAAACCCATTTAGTGTGTGTTTGTGTGTGTTGTGTGTGTTGTGTGTGTGTGTGTGTGTGTGTGTGTGTGTGTAGTGACTTGTGACCAAACCTATAAATTTGTGTTTGGAAGTTTAAAAAAAAATCAGTAATTTAAACTAGGTGCAATATTCTGGGTGCTAGGAATAAAAAGATATCATGTAGTCCCTTCCCTCAAGAAGTTTATAATCCATAAAGGCAGGGGCAAGTGCACCATTACTAAGATAACTAGGGAAAGTAAGATAAACACAAAGGAAAAAATCAGGCAAAGTATTATGAAAAATTTGAGGAGGGCTTACATCAGTGAAGCAGAGAAGAGAGTGTCTCCTAAGAAGACCTCACTGTGGGGAAGTTAAGCCTTGAAGGAAAAAATGGATATTAAAAGATAGAAATTTGGCATGGGCAAGGGAAAGGAATCCCATTCCATACATGATGGAATGATCTGAGCAAAAACACAAAATCACTGATGATTATTGAATATCTGGGTGAGTGTGTGTATTCGTGTGTGTGTGTGTGTGTGTGTGTGTGTGTGTGTGTGTGTGTGTGTAAGGCATATAGAAGCTAATTAGAGTTAAAAAGGAGTGAAGGCATGGTTGTCTTTTTTCCCCCCTTGAAATTATAATTGATGTTATATTCTCCACTCAGAGCATGTTTAGGTGTGTCCCTGTGGATTTATGCATAATCCCCCAAAATGGATTTCTAAGTATCTGAAAACAATAAATATCACTCAGATGAAATATCAGTGTCTGCAAATAGAAAACTCTATCTGTGAACTGATTTTTCATTTCTTTACTCCCAGATAATTCTTTAAAAAAAATTCTATAAAGAAAATTTTGTTTACATTTTAGAATTTTGAAGCTAAAGATCTGTCTTAGTAGAAAAATGCAAATCTCATATAATGTTAAATCCTTTATTAAAAAAGAAAAGTTTTTTATCCATTTAGGAAATTTTAAAATATCATAGCTTCCCCCCAAAAGTCTGGTGTGGCAAGTTTAATGCCCAAACAAAATTATGGTTGAGTTCTAAATCCATGAAAAAATAAGATCCAATTCAGTGACCATCTGAGAGAAAAACCAATGGAATGACAATTTAATTATAGTAATGAGATCCTTGCCAACTGGAAAGGAAGTCCCATAAACCCAGCTTTAAATAAAAGTGAATTGTAAACCAGGTATAGAACTTTAAAAATCCTTCCCTGGCTCTATATGAATTGTTTTCTGAGAATTCTTTCCTCACCTTTATCAAGGTGGTTTTTTTTCAATTGTTTTTATTTTTCTGGGTAAGAAGAGAATAATGTTTAACAAGCAAATGCAAAAGGTACCATCTGAGTGTCATCTACTTGAACAGGGAGCTTCCTTTTAGATGAATCTATAATCTTATCAGCTTAACTAAGCAGGTAAGGTGTTCATTAGCTAGGCTGGGTTAAAAAAAATGGGGGGGGGAGAGAAGAGAGAATGAATGTAGAAGAGTGAGAAGAACAAACAAGTCAAAGCATTTGTTCATGCTGCAATCTACACATCAATTATCCTGCTGTGCTAATTACCACCTTTCCATACCCCAGGTACCTAAGCATTCACACTTACTCACTCTTTCATGCCTCTGATCAAAAAAAAAAAAAAAAAAAGGAAAGAAATGATAGAAGAGGAGGGATGATGAACCCAGAGGTGAAATACATTCTTAGATCAGAATTTCCTTTACATATGAAAGTATAAATAAAGGGGCTTTGCAGTTTTGCAATTGTTGTTTTAGAAAATTAAACATTTACAAATATTTTAATTGCAAAATATTAGACTCTCATGTTTTCAGGAGTTGCTCTGCTTAGTTGGCATTGTTTTGTTACTTAAGGGAAGACAGAGGTAAGAACTGCTGATCTTGAGTTGTATGTAGGTGTTGCCCTCATTGGAATAATATTAGATCATTAAAAGTCAAAGACTGTTAATTATCAGTCACTTTTTCTGAGGCTATTCAAAAATTGGACAGTGAACAGCCAGAGTTATCTTTGTATCAAAACCCTGGCGTTCCTGTTCACTGGCTGAACATTCAGCTAACAATTAAACATTCTTTATTATGATGAAATCTAAGATTGAATCCCTGTTGGTTTGTGGGCCTCCTTGTCAGGGTGCTCATTTTCTCATTTCAGAGTGAAGTTGGATAAAAAGGAAACCTATTTCCTGTAGCTCATTTGATACCTGGTGGGGATGCTATTCAGGTGACAAGGATACAGGCACAGAGGGGGAACAGATGTGATTTACACACTCATTATCATTTGAATGAGAGTGCAGATAGGCCTGTTCAGGGGCTTGGGCATCACCTGGACAGCTTTCCTTCTGATCTTTATCCCATCTGAGAGACCAGGTCCCCCTGACATCTTTAAATCCTCGACCCCCAGCTGGTGACACATAGAGTTTTATGACAGTAAGCAGTCCTCTGAAGCTCTGAGCACAGATGCCATTCAGAATTGTGCCTTCACACTGTTTTTTTCATTGTGTTCAGGCTTAATCAGGAATATATCCAAAAAAAGCTTAACTTGAATAATTTCTTTTGGTATTTCTCCAGAACCCTGTTTGCCTCTCGAAGTTTGTGTATGGTATGCTAAAGGGGATGAGATTTAGTGTTCCTGAAGTTATGTGCATGCCCAGTTCATTCCACTTCAAAAGAAAAAAAAAGAACAACAAAATAGAGAGGGCCACAAGTTATAGATGTCATCCAAGTTCTCTGTTTCATAAGCTTCTGGTCAACTAGATTCAGCATTATTGTGAAAGATTTTAGATTCGAGAGTTGAAAAGCATCACTAAATTTGGACACAATTACCCCTCAACGCGCTTCTGTGTGGCCTGGCTTTCTCTTCCAGAAGGATCAGTTCCTTTGTTTTGTTACCTGGGATGCCTATTTTCACTACAAAGAAAACTCTGGAGGATTTTATTTTATTTATTTGTGGGATGTAGAAATAATATGGAGTTTGTCTTGTCATCTGAAAATCCAAAGAGATGGGTGTTGTACAGTACAAACTGTATTTAAAAATACATTTTAAAGAAAGCATGTCTTTAGTTCAGGACAAGAATGCCAAACAACCTTGAGTAACTTAAACTGTTGTTTTTAACCTCTTATCTCAGGCAGCCTGACAGTTTTGGTGGGTAGCAAAAAAGTGAAAGGAATCTGTGAGAACAATTGCAGTGGGGTTTCATGATTTTAATTAGGTATTGTATTAAAGAGAAAAATATAATGAACACAAGCACATACACATTTTATTTCCCATCTAACATTAACAGTTAAAGAAAACAATCACTATCAAATTACTTTGTTACCGTCCATAATTACAACTCAGGTTGCGCTTAACTGTTATTAACAGAATGTACAGTAATATGTTTTGGCACTGTAATATGTTATTGTAGCATTATAATTAATCTTACAGGAAGTATAATAAATTTACAGTATCAGATTGAAGCAATACTGCATATAGATTTATTAATGCTTTTAATCAGTTCTGGCAAAATTAATTTTGCACTGATTGCTTACATTGGAATTTGCATATACTTAGTGAAAGTAATTTATTTTTTATGGATTCCTTTTTATTAAAATGGGGCATATGGCCCTTCAGCTACAAAACTTTGCTGATTCTTTAGCTTAAAATTCCTAAACATTTTGAAATACCAGGTTTCTGCCAGTCAAGATAATACCCCTTTGTCTTATGATTTATTCTTAAACTATATTCTGAGTAAAACATTCTTAATTCTCACATCAATTTCTTTTGAAGATACAATGCGGGTGTCCCTGTTTTTGTTAGCATGTTTTGGGATTTTTTTTTTTCTCCCTACGAACAGATCTAAAGTTTCAGTCAAAAATGGAAGCCTTGAAAAATGTCAACACTGATAACAGCATTGCATTAACCTCAGAAGAGTTGCATATGCATTCAAATGAATCACCACCAAAGTCCAAGGAAAACTCACTATCTGAATAGTCCTACTGAGGGAAAAATGGATATTTAAAAGGAAACAAGTCATATGAGATTTTACCAGTATTTCTGTTTGCTAAATTATTCCCTTTCTATATGCATGAAACTTAATTGTCACAGAAAAAGCAAGTTCAGGCTTAAAGTTTCAGCTCTTTTAAAGCACATACAAACTTTGGGTGGATAGGTCTCAAAGGAAGGTTTTCTAAAAATAGTTCTGAAAAAAAATAGTTTTAAAAGATACTTTCCATCAGTCATATGGTAGAAAAATAAAATTTAAAACATGTAAATGTCTCTCTCTCCACAAAAAGTGCACACCTTTTTGAAAGGAAGAAACACTCTTTAGCAGACTGTCAAAAATATCTTTATGAAATGAGGAAAAGTTACAGGGTTTTAAAAAATGATCTCTTTGAAAAATGCTGGCAGGAAATTTGAATTTCTGAACAATTTCACATGATTTGAATCTATGATTCTACACATCCATACTTTGCCTTTTTCTAGAATTCAAAATTACTTTAAGGCAACTGTTAACTATGTAATATGTATACCGGTGTGTGCTGGCCTATTTCTTTAACAAAAACATTTGGTAAAGTAAATGAGGTTTAGGGTTCTACTTCTGAATTGTAGAAGTAGATGTGTTTGTTATTTTTTTTTAATCTAGGAAGATCAATGCATCTTTTGCTGTTTTTGACAAATACTGTGTTCAGCTCAGTTATTATGTATGAATTTAGCATTATAAGGTTCCATAAACTGCTGCAATTCCAGTTCTGATGAAAACCAACAATGAGACACCCTCAACCATTGCAATGTGGAATTGGCCCAAAAGTTTTCTTCAACATTTTTCTGATAATAAAGCAAATATGATTAAGCAAAATTCTGACTTATTAAGGTTTTCTACCAAAGCTGCTTGACACATCATCACATGACTTGTCACCATAATAAATTAAGGAAACCAGATTCTGATAACATTTTATCATCAGGATGTAAATATTCAGGACTCCACCTCCACAAAAGACTTCCATCTTAGCTTGTGTAGTTCTTTTATCATCAAGGATGATTCTGAACTTTGAAAACTAGTTTTATCTGTTCTAAACCTCTAACATTCCATTGTATCTTAATTGAAACGTAGGTTCTGTACTTTCTGCTCAGGGCTCCTGATAAGTGTTTGCAGACTATGTAAACTTGTGAATAATAACTTTCAATAAGGAAGAAGTCTTAAACATCTTAGTATCATTTTGTGCAGTATTATTCTGCTCAGTAAGATAATGTGTTATCAATACTTCATAAGATCCTTTTGACCAGAGAACGGATAAAATTCATAGTTGCTTCCAAATTGCTTTTTGTTTTAGAGTATGGGTCATAGATCATGCAGCTGTCAGCAAGCAGATAATCTTGATGGATAAAATGAAGGCCAACTTAAGAAAAAAGGTGCCTCAAAAAAAGAAAGAAAGAAAGAAAGAAACATTTAGGGAGAACTTGATCAGTAAATAACATCTTAAAGAAAGTTTTAAAGTTTATTTGTTCACTTCAAATCAATGGCATCTTTTTTCTGTTCGAGAGACATTCCTTATCTCTTCTAATAGTGAAATAATGAAATTATTTTTCCATCTATGTTTAATCTTTGAGTACTTTAATATTGATGTAAATGTTACTTAAGTAAAAGGAATAATATGTATATACACACATATATATATCTTCATATATGTGTTTTCACATATGCACATATTTACTGTAGTTTTCAGTACTGGAAGAAGACTGTAGGAATCATTGAATTGGATTTCATATCCAATATAAGTTTTGGTTGTGTTTTTCTGTTTTTTGTGGGCGAGATGGACATAGCAATGTACTGTGACTATCAGACTGACTTTGGCCACTCCCAGTGTTCAAGCTGCCAAGCGGGCAGTGTCAGCAAATTCCAGTACCTGAAAATGATGGAAGAGGGCAAAGAGGGGGATGGTAAGGGACAAGGGCAAGAAGCAATTGAGCCGTTCTGTGATGGCACCAGGCCATGATGTTTTCTCACAAAACTTGAGCCAAGCATAAAAGAATTAGGGAAAGAGAGGTGTCTTCAGCAACCAGCTTTAAAGCAATCCTTCTGATAAGAATTTTGGTGTTCTAACAGAGCTGTATTCGTGACAGCTAGATTGTTACAAGTATGTACATCACTGTGCTTGAGTAAATTTGCAGCTGGAGTGTTTTACTTACATGCTGTTCAGTGAAAAAGTGGGGTGGGTGAGGAAGGTTTGAGGATAAGGGACAACTATGGCAAAGAATTGCTTCGTGGAGGTATTATCAAATGCCTTTCAGGATAATTTCAATTGATCAGCCATCTATTAGCAAAAAAAAAAAAATGCTAAAGATTATTTAAGGGATTATAACATTTTCACTTCACACTTTAATCATGTATGAGTCTGTTCCATCTGGTTCATTTCTCTTGGCTCCGATTTAGTCATAGAATATCAAAATAAGCCTAGGGACCCCTTTGTAAGGCAAGCATTGACTTAAACCAGCAATAGTGTAATAGTTGAAAGGGTTCCTCCACTAATTTTGCCAAATTTGAGCACAGCAGATCATTTACATATGCCTCAATTTTTCCATCTAGAAAATGGGAATAATAATTTTACTTTTAAGTGTGTCAAAATATTTAAATGAAAAGTATTATAAAAAGGAGGACTGAAGGAAGTTTCTTTTCTGTGATATGCTTTATAGCACTAGACTTAAGGATTTAGGTTCAAATCCAGACTCAGATATTTATCAGTCATGATTCTCTGGACAAATCATTTGATCTCCTTCAGCCCCAGCTTGTTTATCAGTAAAATAGGAATAATGATACTTACCTCACAAGATTGTCATTTGGATCAAAGGAGATGTAAAATGTTTTATAAATCTTCAAATGCCATATAAATTACATGATTATTTTCAATATTATTATCTTTGTTCTCACCTTTTTAAAAAAATGTGATTTAGATAAAAACAATCTTGGAATAAGCTGCTTTCCTATAATTATTCTTTCTTTATTTAATGCCATTCAGACTATCATATAGGTGGATAAAATAACTTCTTTTGGTAATTTAATGAAAGAATCATTGTTATCATTCATTGTAATTACTATCACCACTATGATCATCAGTAGCACCTATGGTAATCATAGTGGAAGTCTTTCTGGCCCTGCCTTCACCAATGGAGGTCAGCTGTGTTTCTGTGATTTATAGTCTTAAAGGGTTGCCTAGAACATTAAGAAGTCGATTAACTCACCATCATCACACATATAGTATGTGTCATAGACAGGACAGGACTGAATCTTTCTGACTCCATGGCTGGCCCTAGATACTTTGTATCATGATTCCATAATCTTCATGTAGAATTTGAGTTCCTGTCAAATGATCTAGATTTTAATTTAATTTTGCATTTACAAATTAGTATGTTT
>JAJPUD010000104.1:318647-325471 GCA_023553655.1 Myrmecobius fasciatus
AACAGATATTTGAAAGCAATTATTTTTATGGACAGGCTAGAACTACAATCTTCTTTTTCATGGAAGCATAAGAAGGTCTTTGGCAGGAAAATTTTTCTTTAAGGGACAAGCTGTTACTGCTTCAGAAGAAGGTAGGGGGTTCATATTAAGGTCTCTTTGGTGGTGGTGGGGAACTTTCAAAAGATTAAACTAAAACTATATTTGACTTAGTATCTAAATCTTAGAGAAATTGTACAATTACAATTGACATGTAGGGGTGGAATAACTAAAACAGAAAGAATTGTTATACTTTTTCTATTTCATGTTTATTTTTTACAGAACATTCCAACATACCCTGGCAGTTACTGACTTTACACCTTTTATGGGCTTTTAAAGTTGTGTAACCTTTTCAGAGGAAGGTGATAGACACAATATCTATTTACACAAGGACATATTTCCCCTTTCTTTATATTCAGTTTATTCAAGGTTTTGTTTCCAAGGTCTTATTACTATAAAACTTAAAGCTTAGACAAGGTCTGCCCTCATGTCAGATAAAAAACACCAAAACAATTTTGATGGTTCAGTAGCTTATTATTTCATACTTCCAGGTCCTAAATAAATTACAGTTATTTTCACATTCCTCTTGAATATCCTTCAGGCATGATAATAAGTGTATTTTTCTATATAGACTCAATACTTCCTTTTTGCTGGGTGATTTAAAATAAGTTGTTGAATTATCATCCTAATAATTAGAGAGGATCTTTAAAAATCTTTTTCTGTGGCATATTGTTTAGAGACACATATTTACTTGACATATTTAACAAATCATTACAGAATTGTTGGCAAATAGATGTACAATGTACATAGAAACATATAAGTACAGCAATTGTCAAGTCTTTTTTCAGCATTTCTTTGCTGCAGCCTTGCTAAGGAAGGTCCACGCCTACCCCCACCCCCCGGGTCATCAAAGACAATCATTGACTTGGGTTTTGAAGTAGATTATCAAAGTATTATTTCCTTGGAAGGGAAAAAATATTCTGGATGTAGACTGCAAGTAAAACTGACTAATTTCCTAAGGATAGAAAGTACAAGTTAAAAAATCTAAATGACTCAGTAATGAAAGAAGTGTGGTTGTATGTGAGAGTGCCTGCATGCCAGTGCTTGCAACATTAATACAGTCTTGTATCCTTTGGTACAATTGAAGTTAGGTAATGAACACTATTATAGTTTTATATATACAGGAAAAAAAGAGTGCAAATGTTTATTTTTGTAAAAATAAACAAATTCTCAGTCTCAGGGTGAGCATGAAGTTAATTTGGAACATTGTGACCTAGGAATACAGTGTCTTATTGAAAGATAACTAAACTGAATGTTGTATATTCTTTGACCAATCCCTATTGTAATGAGGCCTTGGGGGTTGGTCTTGTTCTTAACACTTATTTGCCACTCTCATTTCCTTTACTCTCCCTAGGCAAAGGGTTGGGAAAAAGATATAAATTAACACTATTATTACCTTTTTTGTTGCAGTATAGTATTATGTCAAATTTATGGAGATTTAAGCCTCTCTAATCAGTAGCATATTGAAACATTGATACTTTGAGCCAGGTATTTAAGCTTATGTCAGCAGTTCCTAGAGCTATGTGCTCAGGCCTCTCAATAGGACCTCCTTCCAACATACCTGATGAACTGAAACCTGAGGTTCCAGAGATCTACACAGCTGCCTCTTAGTTATGTAAACCGTGACAGTAAAAATTCTTCTGAACATTTCATCTAATATGCATATGCTTTTGCATCACTAATTTGAAGTGGAAACATTTTATCCCTATAACTCAAAACTACTCTTGTTTTATCAGCTGACATTTTACAACTCATTAATCTGTAATGTGAACTCAATGTTTTTGAATACTCTAGGGATAAAAAATTTAAGTGACCAAACTAGTTTGTTTAAAAGACTCACTATAGTATGTTAACAGTAACTGTTTTACAATATTATTTTGTGTTTGTCAGTATCTTCCCTCTGAATGAATATTTCTCACTTGAAAGGCCTCTTCTTCTAAACGTACATTAATTGTAGTTTGCATAAAGTAAGGATTATCCCCATTTTTTAAATAGAGAAGTCAGCATCCATGGAACTCATTTCCATAGATACAGAGTATAAAAACAGGTGGCAGAATTGGGGATTGAACAAGGGGAAGAGGCAGAAGCTTTAATGTTTGAATTTTTCTAATTCTGGTGAACCACCAGACCCTCCAATATTACATGAAAAACTGAACCTTAACCTTGGTCTTATGATCTTGACATCATCAGTATATAAAGATAACAGAGTTGTCATCATAAAGAAGTAACTTCTGTGATACATCTTTTTTAGAAAACAAGAGCAGCTCTGCAGAATTCTTGAAAAAGAGTCACATCCTGCCCTTCTTAGTACAATACCTGGAAAGTGAATCTTTGAAAAAAAAATTGAAAGGGATAAAAGGTCATAGCTCAGGTGAAACTACACCAGAAACTTCCAATAATCTTCTTCCCTAAAAGCCAGGGACATAAATAAGCATTCGAAAAACTGAGTGCAAGGGACCTTTGTTTCATATTGATTCAAAAATAAATTACCTTAAAGCATATTAGCTTTAAGAAATGGAAATACCCTCTAAAATTCTATAGGACTTAATTAGTATGACTGATACACATTAGTCAACATATATAAAAAACAAATTTTTGACCCTAATAACCAAGTTATTAACAAGGGTCATCATATCATGAACCAGCTATTTTTGACCTCCTTTTTAAATACTAAATGAAAAATAATAGTTCATTTAAATGGTGCATTAAGATTTACAAATTACTTTCCCCCCAACAATGTACTGTAAAAAGAATTATTATCCTCTTTTTAAAGATAATAAAACTCACAGAGTTTAAGTTTAAGTGACTTAGATAGAGTCATACAATCAATAAATTTCAGAGACAGAATTTGAATACCAAATTATTCACCAATGATGAATAGTGTCATCTTGTGATTAGAGCATATCAAAAATATTTCTATGGTTATAATAAGCATAAGACATTAGGGGAAAATATTAAGCAAAGGTGTGTCCTTTTTATTGGTTGATAATCTGAAGAACTTCAATTCTCAGTTTCCATTACATCTTTAATTATTTCCATTGTTTCCAAATAGTTTCAGGTTTGGTATATTCTTATATTCAGTTAACAACTGAACCTGGTAGCTTTCTCTAATTCACATGAAAGGAAACCATGAAGGTAATTTCCACCAACATAAAGAAGTTAGGGAAAATATCCCTGCCCTTGGATTTTACACTTTAAAGTTGAGAGAGAAAGAGAGAGAGAGAGACAGACAGACAGACAGACAGACAGAGGGAGGGAAAGAGGAAGGGAGGGAAGAAAGGAAGGAGGAAGGAAGAAAAGAAGGAAATTTCCCTATTTTTGTAGTCCATATTATAAATTTTTTTTTGGAATTTTTATTATTTGAAAGGTCATTTGGCATAGTAGAAAGAGACCTGCGTGGAGGAAAGATGCAGGTTTAAGTCACAACCACTAACACATATTGATTGTATGATCATGTACAAATAATTTAAATTCTTAGTACTGCTCCTCCCCCAGAAACTCTCAAGAAAGACTATAAATTCCAGAGACGGATTTTCCATACTTAGAACTCCCTATACCAATGAAATTATAGGTTCTATAAAAAAGCAATGGTTTATTTCTTAATATGTTGTATCTCCTCAATTAAATTATAAACTCATTGAGGGCAGGGAATATAACTTTGTAGCCTCAGTGCTTAGCACATAGTAAGAATCAAAGAGATGATGGTGATAATGATTATAATAAAGAATAAAAGAAATTATAATAAAGAGTAAAAAACTATAATAACTAATAAATTGAGGTAGATCTGACCTCACCAACACCATCCCATCTACTCTACTCACTAAATTTCAGTGGTTCCCTGTCATTCCAGCATTAAACAGAAAAATTCCCTAGCATTCAAAACCCTTCATAACCTTCCCTCACCCCAAACCTTTCCAGTCAGCCTTCATTTATTTCACACACACACACACACATACACACACACACACACACACACACACACTATCCCTAACTCAGCAGTTCAGTATAATGGTCTCTTTTCTGTTCCTCAAGCAAGACCCTCCTTTTCCAGATTATAATTATTTTCAATGGCTATTCCTTATTACCAAAATATTCTCTCCTCATCATCACTTCCTGGCTTTCCTGCTTTCCATTTTCTGCTAAAATCCCCTCTTCTCCAAGAAGCCTTTCCTGAGCTTCCTAGCTGCTAGTGTCTTTCCTTTCTGATTATCCCTAATTTATCTTGTCTTTATCTTGTTTGTACATATTTGTATGTTGCCTCCTCCAATAGACTATGAGCTTCTTGACAGCAAGCACTTTTACCTTTCATGGTATCCCCGGTGCTTAGCACAGTGCTTGGCACATAATAGGTGCTTAATAAATGCTTACTGTGTAGCTCACTTAAAGACTATCTCATTAGCTGATATTTGTCTCTATAATATCATTGATATTGATGGGGATTTTGCTTCTGATGAAGAGACAGCAGATAGCCCTTTAAGACTAGTCCTTTTGCATGTTAACACATTAGCCACTGATGTCTTATTTGTACTATAACTGACAGAATAATGGAGAGAAAGCACATAAGTATGAAAAGGGGTTAGTTAGGTAACATTGTGTAGGGCTTCCTCAAGACAACATTGCTGCTACTTCAAATGCCAAGCTAATTATCAGCAACATTTAAATGCTATCATAGGCCATTTTTATAAATGGTAAAATTTTCTAGCAGGTATGGACATTACAAAATGTCACGTTTGACTGCTGTTGTATTACTTTTGTCATTGAAGTACAAAAATAGGAAAATAAAGTTATTCCAACAGGCAAGAGAGGACCATTATTTGTTTAGCTTCTGACTGTAAAATTAATTGATACAGTGATGCAATTTGGAGTACCATTTACTTGGAAGGAAAAATAGGGTCGATTTAATATAATGCAATCTGGTAAAGTGAAAATAATGCTTATTATAGATAAACTATGAGGTCTTTTAAATATAGGTTTTCAGGAATTCATATTCAGATATGTCTTTCTAATCCCAGTTGCTATAAAGCAAATTTAAGTATCAGCTTTATACCCTTTAGTAACCCCATATTACACATACAGTTTTCGAGAAAATGAAACTTTAATATGATTCCACATAAAATTGTGTGCAATGCCAATAATTTATATGCACTTCATATGCAAATAGTTTTATCTTATCCATCAATTATTGTGTAAACATGGTATCACATGGCAAATTTCCCTACAATACAGTAATGTACCTGTATATAATTATGGGTGTATTTTGCCAATGCAACTGTTACTCAGAATTGTAATTAATTCCTCTGAAGATTACTGTGAGAGTTTTGGATACTGATGCTGTTTTTGGACATTTATTACTGCTCTTTAGTTGGCTTTTTGCTGTGCCTCAGAGACAGATGTAAAATTAGTGTCTATTTTGAGCCAGCAAACAGTACATCTTTCCTCTTGTTTATTGAATTGCAGAAAGGAATTCTTTGGGCTCCCACTTCTTTGTGGTTTTGAAGTAACAGTCTGTTTTTGTGCCAGCCATGTAGCTCCAATGCATGTGTAAAATTTTGCTGAGATTCGTGCAAGAAGTTGCTTGTTTGGCCAAATGGAAAGACCAATGTATGAAGTTAAGTTGCCTTGTGTAGGAGAAGTAAAAATTATGCATCATAAGTTCAAAAATAGTAATTGGCCTAAGAGACACTTAATGTATCCTGACCAATGATCCACATTTGAAGTGAATATTTGTTGGTTATGGGAGAAAATAAAAATCTCTTTTTGTGGAGACAAAGTTACATGAAGGAGGGCCAAATGGGCCAGTGGTGATGATGATAGGCAACTGATCACAAAGTAAACAAAGGTAAAAATGAGCCTATTTTGATTTCATAATGTGAAATGAGGTTAAAAATCCATGTTCTTAAGGTCACTTATCTGTTATCTGTATAAAGAGCATTTATTGTGAGAAAATCTCCCATTCTTATAATGAATAAATCTATTAGTTAGACTCCACAGGCACATAATAAAGAAAAGCTCAAGGTGGGGGTGGAAGAGAACAAAAGAAAAATACAATTTGGATAGTAGTAGATTTTATATATAATTATCAAAAGGTCAACCAGAAATAGTAGAATGGAATGAACTTATATTTTTAAAATATATTTTTGTCATGAATTGTCTTACCTGGATTTCAAAAGAAAATTATATCAATATGATGGCTTGGAGGATGGGGCATTCCTAGTTAACGCAGACCTGGAAAAGATGGCATACAGCTTCTGTAAGTGAACTTGACAGCAGTTATTTATTTAGTTTAAAAGTATTTACTACTATTTGTGAGAGAGAACCCTAAAGGTTGTGAAGTATTGTTGGCCTATGAAGGTGATGGATGCTTTACTGCTGACCCTATATAGTGAGACATGACTTCATTGCTTGTTTAGATTGTTCTGATATTTGGGACTCCTCAAGGGCTGTTCATAAATCATTTATCTCTTTTTTTTTTCCTCAAGAAAATATTTCAATTGTATTGCTGCAGGAACACTCTCATGTCACATGGGTTACTCTGGTCCATGCAGAAAGAGACCTTAAAAGGCATGGGTTTTTTTTCCAGGATAAAGGCCTTTTAATGCCTGTCCAGCCTTAGATAATTTTATTCACTCCTCCTGAACCTTTCTTTATTCCTCCTGTGCCCAGAGATCACTTTTTAGGAGGTGGGTTGAAAGCTTCCCAGGCCTTAGGAGCTTTTGTTGCAGCCCCCC
>JAJPUD010000104.1:325481-355481 GCA_023553655.1 Myrmecobius fasciatus
AAAAAAAAAAGATTTAAGTAAAATTCAAATCAGGCACAGAGTGACATACATATGTAAATCTTTTTTTAATTTTTACATTTTTTTCATAAGTAAATCTTAAAGGAGTAGACCAAGTGACCTCTGGAATTATCTTTTAATTCTAAAATTCTAGAACTGTTTTTCCTTTGCCCTAACATTTTAAAATTATGGTTTATATTCTCCTGAATCCTGATTTTTATATATACCAAGTGTCAGAGAGACAACTCTTCATTTCCAGGAAAACAGCTTAGTTTCATGGGAACAAAAAGGGAATCTTCTAAGATTTAATATTTTATAATAAAGCTAAATCTCCTTACTAATGTCTTTGAACTCACTTATTATTTCTTCTAAGGTGCATAAGAAAAGTAAACAATGGAAAGATTTAGACTTAATAAAATCATGAAATGTCAAAGCTCAAAAGAACATTAGAGGTCAAATTCAATCCCCTCCCTCATGCTATAGACCATGAAATCGAGTCCCAGATATTTACCAACTTGTCCAAGGTCACATACCTAATGAACAGAAGAGCCTGAACATCCAGTCCAGTGTTCTTTCCATCATACCACTCTAGATGCCATGCTTATGCTTACATATAAAGTTTTCAAAGGGTGCTTACCACTCAAAGATTTAAACTTGCAATTAGGATAATCTGATACTAGTTAGCAAAAATTAACCCATGATTTCAAGAACAACATTTAGACTTTTCTTTCACATGTTTTACTTTGGACATATTTTAGCACTATTTCTATTTATGGACAAGTTTGGTTGAAAACAGCAAACAGGAATAGAATTCAATCAAATTTGACTTTAATGCTATTAATAGCTGACTCTTATCTTTTTGTCATCTCCTTCCAGGTAATCATTACATCCTCCCCAAACATTACTTTTATCATTTTAATATCCCTCACAAAATTGTTCATCGAATAGCCATAGCCCAAAGAGGAAGAGAAGATCCAAATTCCTCAACTTGGAACTTAAAGCTATCTTCAATTTAGTTTCCCCTGAATACTTAATACTAAGAATTTTTTTTTCCTGTCAGACCACTCTCCTCACTGTTTCCCACAGATAACACTCCTTCATGTTATTCAGCTTACCTCGCCTTTTCTTCATCTCTTATTTAACTCATATTTCTAGACACGATTGTTGCTACTGAGCATGCAAAGAGAAAATAAAACAGTCCCTGCCTTCAAGGAGCCTGTATTCTCCTAGGATATTTCAACCTTGTACTTGCAGGGATTAATATAAAATAATGTGAGAAAGGAGCAGGACAGGGTCTAATAGGCAATAGCATCTAAACTGGGATTTGAATGAACCTAAGGGGTTAAGAGGCAGAGGGGGAAAGGGACTAACTAACCTTTCAGATTATAAAAAATATGACTTTCTAAAGAAGAAAGTGATGGAAAAACTCTACAACCTTATAAACATTAGTTTGTCTAAACACCAGGCATAATACATACTTAATATATCTATATAAGAATCATTACAGGTCCCTGGTATTTTCCTCTTGAATATGCAAAAGTGATGTTTTCCTCTTATAATCTTCTCCTCTTATTACAGAGTCTATAAATAACCATGGATATCCTCATCTTTTCCTAGAAAAAAATATCCTGAATCTGGAAATGAGGCAAGATCAGTTTAGGATACAGTTCTCACTTTATATACAAAAACAGAAATATGGTCATCTTGGTGCCAGAAAATATATCAATGGATATAATTATTAAATATTCAACAATCATCTTTTAAATACTTTTTATTAATTGTAAAATGAAATGTATTTTGTAATATTTATTTTTATCTCTTTGTGCCCAAATTAATTTATTCTACAGAAAATCAGAGGTACTGAGTTTATCAGACTCACCAAATTAAAAGTAACTGATAAATTTTGAATAGGTTCTTAGAAATTATCTGCGTTGATATACTTGAACATGAACTGAACAAGCAGTATAAAAATTTCTTCATGTTACTCTGTGAATGAACTTGAGAATCAAAGATCAAGGCTCAGAGTAAATTTAGGCTTCTGTTCTATCTCTTATGTCTGCAGTCTTTCAAATGTGTCAATGTAATAAATATGAAGGAGATGTGTCATGTGTATTACACATACACACACACCCACACACTACCTCCTTCATATTATATATGTGTATACTACTCATATATGCATGTATGTAGGTCCTCTAGCAACCGGCAAAGATTTTCACATCTCTTGATTTCTGAATATCATCCTGGGTCATGTTCTTCTAGCCCTAGTTGAAAGGGAAATTAGTTCTTTTCAAATATGGAATTGGGGATAGCCAATGAGGAGCTAGCATTCAGATTCCCAATCAGCAGCATTTACTGAGTATCTACTTCACATTGAACTGGTTTTGGAGGGGAAAGAAAAAATAGAAGTAAAAGATAAAGTCCTT
Organism: Myrmecobius fasciatus; assembly: GCA_023553655.1. Taxonomy (NCBI): domain Eukaryota; kingdom Metazoa; phylum Chordata; class Mammalia; order Dasyuromorphia; family Myrmecobiidae; genus Myrmecobius; species Myrmecobius fasciatus. Next base: position 327,905 of record JAJPUD010000104.1, read on the forward strand.
GTGTTGGGGAAATTAACATTGAAACAACTAAGGGAAGCAGAATTCTACCCACAGACAGAAAAGTGTCAGAAATAAATGATCATATTCACATATGATCATATTCAGGGCTACAAACAACTGCCAAGTAAACAGTGATTTGAGAAGAGTAAACTACTATGGCGGAATGAAAAAAGCATTGGGGTCTGAATTTTGTCAGTGTTGTTAACTACCTGCATGATCTTGGGCTTAAATTCTCTCAAACAACTCTCATATGAAGAGATTATGATCTCTAAAATTCCATTTGGTTCTAAATCCTCAAAACAGTAATAGATCAAATTCTCTACTTTCTTAACCTGAGTTCATCATCATCATCATCATTAGTTTTTAATTAATCACTCATTAGATGGATAATTTGTGAAATATTAGCAAATGAAGTTGAAATTTGATGCAAAATTAGAAAAGCTAATCTTTAAATGTAAGCCACACGTCATAATAGATGAAGGTTTAATCTTTGGGTCAGGAAAATGTTGGTTTAACTCCTTCCCCTGATATACTAGCTTTGTCAGCGGCATTCACTTAACATCTCAGTGCATGCACCCAGTTAACTCTGTAAAATTTCTAAGTTAGAGGTTGTCAATCTGCATTGGAAAAGAGGATTTTCCAAGAGTTCCCCACAATGAAGAAAACATAAACCTAGACTAAAACAAACTCAATATTTAAATGAAGTGTTCAAAGTCTCTGAATAAAAATTAATATTTGTAATAACAAACTACAAGATACAACTTTTACTTGAGGCCTTGCCTTAGCATTCCTTCCCCCAACACATATACACAGACATAGACACAGACACACACACACACACACACACACACACACACACACACACACCTGAAAATGATACCTTCTTGTTTAAATTTTCGTAGACTACAGACCTAGACCTTTTCTTTGCCTTTATTACATTCTACCTTATATCATATTTATTTGAATACATCTTATATTCTTTATTATATAAGTTCCTTATTTTTTACCTTGCTATTCTAAACACCAACTACAGTAACTTGAACAAAGTAATTAATTAATGTTTGTTAAATTGACAGGAATGAGCACTTGAAAGAACTTTTATTATATTTTCTCTTTTCCCTAATAATTTAGACAAGAATATTAATATATGGTGTTATATTTGATTAACCTGGGATTATGAAGCACTATACTGAACTTTTTTTGAAAATGAATTTAATCATATCTGAATCAGGAAAAAATTGGAGTTGTGGGGTTGGCAGGTGGTAAGGGGATTCTATAATAAGATTTTAGTCAAGGATATCAATTATTCAAATATTTGCTAGATGTTTGTTATATATAAGGTACTGTGAGGGGCTAAGAGAAGTATAAAGATATACCCTTACTCATAAGGATCTAATCAACAATCTAACTTGAAAGAAAAGACAAATAGACATACAAAAACAACCAAAAGTTCACTATAATATATGGCTGTTAAGAGCCAAATGAGTGATATAGACACCAAAAGCTATGATTAGGAGAGAGAATCAGAGGTTAGTCACAGAAGATAATATCCTATTTCATTTCATAAAACGTAAATTGCATATTTCTTAATTTTAAAATGTCTATAGGGGCAGCTAGGTGGTGCAGTGGTTAGAGCACCAGCCCTGAAGTCAGGAGGACCTGAGTTCAAATGTGGTTTCAGACACTTCCTAGCTGTATGGCCCTGGGCAAGTCACTTAACCCCAATTGCCTCAGCAAATAATAATAATAATAATAATAATAATAATAATAATAATATATCTATAACTGAAGCAGGATCCTCTGACCTGGAGCCCTCCATTTGATTAGGCTACCAGAATTCCTTCTGGTCTGTCGTCTATTTATTTAATTCTGAAAATAGACCTGCCTTTTATTGAGAATACTATTTCTCTGAGTATCATAACTATCCTTAATTATATTCCTACCCTCTATTTGGAAAGAAAAAAAAAACAAAGAATGATAGAACAGCTCTGGTCATTTAAGATTGTTAGTGACAACAAAGACAGTTTGACAAAACATGATTTCTGTTTATCAGAAAGTAAATAAATACATTCAATCATCAACCATAAAGAAAACTATTTTTAAAGTAGGAAAATAATTTTTTCGCCTTTATTATGATCTTAATTTAATAACTTCTCTTTATTACTCTTAGATAAGGTCAATATTAAAATTTTTTGAATTAACTTTTATTTAAGCAACAGGAACATTACAAGTTAAAGCTTTTAAGTGTAACTTCTATGTCAATTCAGAGGATTGTTCATTTGTATTAGATCAATGTGCAAGATAATTCTAATAAGACTAAAATATTTAACAAAGCAGGAGTTGGCTAATTAATCAAGCCAGTATGTCATTTTCATCTTGTGTATGGTATCTATAACCTTTTTATAGTGTTGGAATTATAAGGGATAGAGGAGGGGGGAATTAGTAAAGAGAAAGGGGTAAGGGAAAGTCATCAATCAAATATGACATACACATAGCAGTTTTTTTTAAATTTACATTATTTGATGAGTAAGCTTGCTTTAAAAAATTTAAGAAAAAGATATATTCTAGGGAGAGAAAAACAGAAGTAAAACTTGGCAGGTTGGAAGAATAGTCGTTTTCAGGCTGTAATCAGTGTGCGCCAAGGAGGGCCTGTCACTTCCTGGCTAATGAAGGTTGTGGTTTTATTAGCTTTGTTTGCGATTAGGAGCAGCTATCTCCACCTCACAGTGTGAGTTCCCACAAAAAGTAACTGGTCTCCTAAGCTTCTTGAATATCTTCTTTTGTTGTTGTGTGTGGTTTTAAGACAACTCCAAAATTATTTTCCTTAATGTATTTTTCCCTATTAGAATTGTTGCTTTGAATTTTTAACTGAAAATCAATCCATGAAAATCTCTGAGCCTGGTCAGACTTATTTGGAATTTTATCCTTTGAAATTATAGAATTTTAGACTTCGAAAGGGCTCTAGAGAGATATGAAATTAAGATCTTGACAAGTAAAGTAACTTGTTCAAGGTCAAAAGTCTAGTTTGCAGAAGAGCCAGGATTAGAAGCAATGCAAACCATTCAGTTCAAGGATTTTCCCACTATGCCATGCTACTGAGGTTTTTTACTGAGCAGGTAAAAAAGACATGATTGAGCTCATAAATAATCAATATTTGTGACTTTGGATATGGTATTTAAAAGAAAAGTGAGCAAGAATTAGTGAAAAAATTCCTACCTCAATTCCTTCCCTTTCTGAAAAAAAAATTTTTTTTTTCAAATGATCTCCATGTGCTTAGAGGCTTTTCAGCAACATTTAAGTCCTACTACTTGTACTAAATACTTAGTTTAGGATTTAAAGACATGGTCAATCTTTGATACTATTTGGAGAAGTCTTATATTAGTAATTTAGGGGAGAAAAAGGGAAGATCATGGAAATTTCACATATACATAGCAGTCATCTAATCCAAGATTTAGTCCTTAAAAACTGAATATTATGAAACTGGAAGATAACACCTAACTTTAAAACAGTTCTTGGCCTTGTCAGTAGTACCTCGCAAAGCCAGTTATATTCTGAAAAAGCAAAAAACTGTATCAAGGTCCCATCCCACCAATTCATTCTTAAATTCTCTTTCCTGAAGTCCTTGCTTAAGGGGTAATTCCATGGGCATCTGAATATAGGAGAAAGCCATGTCAGAGCAGAAAGCTCTATCAAGACATTGTACTCATTCCTGAGAAGAGAAAGGAAACATTTCCTGTTGCTTTTTTACAACTGCCTCCTTTCTTGATTATTTGGCTACATCCATGACATTATACCATTCTGGAGTTTTGCTATTTGCCATATAACTATGTAATGAAGTCTTTAATGCCATTAGAGAAGTGAATCTAAAGAAACATTTCTCTTTCTTATCTTCCTCCACTGTTATCATCCTCCACGTATCTGGTATCCAGTGTGTGCTTAAGTTAAAGACCACAGGCTAAGTTCTGTTAGATAATTAATTCCATTCTAAATAAGTTCTCAGAGTCTTCAAAAACATTTCTGTATTTCAATAAAATACTTAACATGTCTCAAATACATGAAAAATGAACATCAATGACTAGATTGATACTTCTACATGCTATTCACCTTGCATTTTGTAAATAAACATTTTCTTTAAAAAAGAGAGAAGAAAAAAATAATAGATTGATTCCTTGTTTGACTCAAAAAGAATGTATGCAATGCCTACTATGTGCAAAATATTTACAGAGCAGCATATTCAAAGGAAAGAGTGGAGGAATTTGTTTTAATTCCTCAAGTACTGTGATATTCCAGGTTTCATGGGAAGAGAGAAAGAAAGAAGAGACAGAGAGGCAGGCAGTAAGGAAAAAAAAGAGAAGAAGGAAGCGAGAAGGAAAGCAAGGAAGGAAGGGAGGAAGAACATTTGATCTAAAATGGATGACTAAAAAAAGCTAAATTATAAAATCAGCACATTTCTGGGGAAAATTTTGATACACATAGTATATTTAGATGGATAGATAAAAAGAGAAAGAAACAAAGAAACATATAAGTATTAGCATTTTGTGAAACCACAGTCATTCCAAAATGGTGGCAAAAAACCAATTAGTCAGCATACCTTCTCATATTCCAGACTGCTTCAATTGTTTTTTAGTCCTCCAGAAACTTTCTCTTTACTGGTATTATTAATCCCTTTTTTCTTTTTTTTTTCATGAAAATAGACTATATTCATAAATTTTTTATGCTTCAATCTTTGTTAAGAATTAAAACTAATGGGACAGCTAAGTGGCACAATGGATAGAGTACCGACCCTGAAGTCAGGAGGACCTGAGTTCAAATCTGCCCTCATACATTTAATAATTCTTAGCTGTGTGACTCTGGGCAAGTCACTTAACCCCAATTGCCTCAGGGAAAAAAAAAAGAAAAGAAAAGAAAAGAAAAGAAAAAGAATGAAAACTACCAAATCCAATATGGTAGTATCATTCATTAGTTTATGTAGAAGTCTAAAGTCTAGAGTTGTACATATACATATTAAAGATAGAAAAATTGGGGGAAGGAAATGAGGTGAGAGTTAAAGTATCACAGAGTCTCAAAAGTTAAGCAAGATCTCTAAGGTATCATGTAGTCCATCCCAATACAAAAGAGAAATCTTTTTCCAGCATACTAAACAAATGGCAATCCAAGTTTTATTTAAACCTTGAGGTTTTTTGAGCTTACATTTTTTTTCCCCTGAGATTAATCTTAAAATTTTCTCTTTGCAGTTTTTCACCATTGTAACTAGTTCTGCCTTCTAGGGCCAAGCAGAACAAATACAATTTCTTTTCCATATAGAAGCAACTATCTTATCTCTCATTTACCCCCATCCTTCTTTCCCAAACCTAGTCCTGCTCATCAGGGGGGAAAAAAAAGAGAAAATAAGACATAGAAAAAGAAAGAATAATAATTAAATTCTTTTGGTATTATATTTCAGTATTGATTAAAGCTCATTTGCAATTTAAGGAAGCTTTCCATATATATAGGCATAAAGACCAATTTGTGTTGTTATAATTGGTACTAACTAAGACATAACGTGAATAATAAATTTAGAAAGAAATTGAAGTTTTTCTACCTAGACTTGTAGTAAACCCAGAAGTAAAGTCACACTTAAGTATCGTCAAGTGCTCATGGAGATGAGAATATTTTTGTCAGACTCTTTTAGACTGGCAAAATTTTACTTGTACTTAAGAAAGATTAAATTTTTAAAGTTAATTTTAAGAGCCAAATGAAAAACTCTTAAGAAAAATTAGAAATTACCAGGTTTTTTGTATGTAAGTTTTAGTTATTGTTTGACCATAAATATAATTCAGGTTTTCAGTGTGTCCTGGCAATCCTTACATGGAAACCTGAGAATTAAAAGAATTAGTTGAAAGTTAAAAATACAGTTGTTTTTTTACTTCCAAAATACAGTTAATTCTAAAACTTTCCCAGGAATTTTCTACCCTATCCATGTACCTATTCCAGGGAATATAACTATAGAAAAGATAATGTTCCATCTATAAACACAATAAATGCTTGCAAGTAGGATTGAAGATCTTTATTCTTCCCAAAAAGTTTTGTGATTGACATGATTCCTATTTTCTGAGCAATCACACCAAGACCCAAAGGAAAGACCACACAGAAAATTTAGTTACCTTTGTGAGAGGATTTCTCACATAGACACTATGACATGGTTGAAAAAACACTAGATTTGGCAGCAAAAATTCAAATGCCATTATAACCACTTGCTAAGTATGTGACCTTATTTTCTCATTTATAAAATAAGGGTGCTAGTACTGCTTAATGAGGTGACCGTTGTAAAGCACTGTTGATATCTGTCATTCATTTTCCAAGACAACCATAACATGCAAGTGAACTGGATTTAGTGAGGGAGGGCTGTGCAAGGTCCCCTGCCTCACTTTCCCTCCAGAGCTATCTAGGTCCAGTGGCCAGATACAGATCAAGAAAACTGCAGATGGCCCTGGATACAATGGGAGACCTTAGTCTTTTTTAAGGTAAGGTCTTTAATAGGTTTCAGTCTGACTGAGGCAACCCCCTGGGTAAGAAATTAGGTAGAGAATAGCTAAATAAATGTCAGGTAGTAGTAGTAGTAGTAGTAGTAGTAGTAGTAGTAGTAGTAGTAGTAGTAGTAGTAGTAGTAGTAATAGTAGTAGTAGTAGTAGTAGTAGTAGTAATAGTAGTAGTAGTAGTAGTAGTAGTAGTAGTAATAGTGGTAGTAGTAGTAGTAGTAGTAAGTAGTAGTAGTATTCCTTTCAACAATATAGTAAATTAAATTCTCATCCATAAAAGCTGTATACTATAGTGGAAAAAATTTTGAATTTTGAATCAGAAAACCTACGTTTGAGTCCTAACTTGGACAAGTCACAACTGTTCTGGGCTGAAGAGGTTGGACTTAATGACCTCTAAGTCCCCTTCCAGCTTCACATTTCTGAACCTATGAGCCCTGGAAAGCTCAACTCAGCTCTATGTAAGTGGTCAAAACATCCCTCCAGTGCTTCAACCATTCACATGAAATCAAGTCTTAGTGGTTCAAATATTGCAGATCAGAAACACTGAATTCCACCTTTTTTGTATTGTCTTCTGCCTATCCTGAATTTTCCCTTCTCTGGACTTTTCCTGAAGTTACAATCAATGCTAAGTAGTTCCCTACTTAAATAGTGTTTGATCATTTTATGAATGGTAGTTCAGTTCTTTCTAGCTAGACTGTAAGCTTCTCAAATTGGCAGGGATGTCTTATATTAGATTAGTTTTAATAACTCTTTCATAGAATCTAACACAATATTGGGCACATGAAACAGGGCCACGATAAACACTTGTTGACATTTGGAAAACCATTTGACAGCTATAGGCAGCATTCAGAAAATTTTTTCCTTAGCATCTTACTCAGAAAATCTAACAGAAATAATCTAATGTCATCTTATAAATGATTTGTTTTTCAAATCAACGAGTTATAGTGCTAGAAGAAAACTGAATAAGAACTATGCATTTCCAGAAATGTCTAGCATTTCTTTTTGCCACACAAGCCAAAGGATATAAATATAAATACAATTGAAACATCCATTTGCATTTGATTCCATTTTTCAATGGAGACATTCATATGCAAATAAAAAATCAGGCTGCACAATGCAGCTGTGTCCAAATAATTCAGATGGTTACTAGAATATCAGGATAAAAGTAGGATGGTTAGTATAGATGCCACCCAAGCTACCAAGGATGATAATGCCCCTCACCATCATAGTCTTTTTGATGGTCTGTTTGTGTAAGTTAAGTTTCTTCAGGCCCCAGATATTATGATGCAAGTAAATAGCATCATCACAATCACCACCATTTATATCCTTGGGAAAGTGTTCACAATATCAGGAATATGCCAGTGGGTAACAAATCCTCACTGTTCATTTATTTTTATACTACATTACTATTTTTAAAAATAGGCTTGAACCAAAGTTCCAAGGCAACCTTAACAAGCTCCATCCTTGAGGAAAATAAAGAATATTTGAATAGTGTTGACCATTCTGTTAATGCACAGATTTGGTTAGCTTCCCACAAAATTTACAAACACAGAGAAAAATGTTTGAGGCTAGCAGTATTAAATGTTGCCTGTACCTTGATTTCAATATTCAACAAGGTGCAATTCTAAAATCCTAATTTTTTCTTTTGTTTTAGTCCATGCACTTGCCCATTGTTTTGGGTATTATTTAAAGATTACATTTTAAAACATTCTTATTAAAAAATCTCGTTATTTCTTGATGATGAAAACAGAAAATATGATTACCTTGCCCTACACAAAATCCTTATTTAGAAAGTTAAGCAGATTCCTTTTTTTTCCATCACTTTTTACTTTTATGGCAAAGAAGCGTAGAGAAGATGAGGGAAAGAAGTATGGATCAGGATGCTAATACTTTTGAGAAATTTTGAACATTCATTCATTCATTCCTCCATTCATTCTCATTGTTCTACTAGCAGTAAACTTAAAAACATAGCTAAAGCATACCATTAACTCTCTCTGTTTTTCTTTCTCTGTCTCTGTATCTGTTTCGGTTTTTGTGTCCGCCTCTGTCTCTCATTTCTTTCTCTCTCTCTCTCTCTCTCTCTCTCTCTCTCTCTCTCTCTCTCTCTGTTTCTCTGCCTCTCTCTGTCTCTGTCTGTTTCTCTCTCTCCTCTCTCTCTCTCTCTGTCTCTCTTTCTCCCCTGTCCCTGTCTCTCTCATAAATAATGGATCCTGTATATTAAAATCACATATTATTTCAAAAACATATTTAGAGGTTTTAAATATACAAAGTCTTGTACAAGTCACTAAAACCATTTTTATAACTTTCATTTATTTTAGATGGAAAGTCACACTTTTGTAAGTTCCCATCATTAGGAAATCACACTTCAACTCGTCTTGCTTTTTTCTGCTAATTTTTATCCCCTTTCTACAATTAATAGGTTTAACCTGATGTAATTTCCAGTCAGTTTTAAAATATTGAAAGTAACAAGTATGACTTTAAGTGACCATGAATGATCTTTCCTATAATTTGTCAACAGTCATACATTTTTAAAAAGTACATTCCTATCTCTCTACACCTTAGGCTTTGCATTCATTCCTGTATGTGATATTCAGAGGACAAGAGGAATAAAAGCATATTTTTAGAAACAGGATGTCTTTGTGGTTAGGAACATGTTATATTTGGTGGGCAATAAAAAATTAGATATACCTTTAAAAAAAAGAAAGAAAGAAAGAAAACTTATAGCAAACTATAAAAGTAGCTTTGGGCTTGTATTTTCTAGCAGTCAAGATCTGGAAACATGTGGTTCTATTTGTAAAATTTTACTGAGTAACATTTTTGAAATAATGTATTTTCCCTTTGTAAATTACCCAGAAATGAATTTTCCAGGAAGAAATAAAGACAATGTCATAATTTATTTTAAAGAAAAATACCATTTAGTTTTTGTATCTAGCACATGATATGGCCCAGAACAGGGCAGTGTTCAATCAATAATTGGTCATCTGGTTCACTTCTTGCAAATAAACCATATATTTGTAGTTCCATTGTGAATCAGAATTTCATGAAAACAGTGACATAAACTGGCTCAGGATCTCTGGGAGAAAGCCCTGAAAAACCATTTCTTTTTCTTTTATGATTTCAGTTAAGAATGCAAATTGCACGTCGGACTTTGAGGAATATTTTGCCAAAAGGAAACTGGATGAAGGGGATGGCCATGCAGTTAGCATCGCAGAGTACCTACAGCGCAGTGACACAGCCATTATTTACCCAGAAGCCCCTGAGGAACTGTCTCGCCTTGGCACTCCAGAGGCCAATGGGCAAGAAGAAAGTGGTGAGACTGTAATTCATTTTTAGCCACTATATTGACCCCTTGCAGCTGTTGCAATTACAAATGCACTACATGCCTGGGTGTTTACCTTAAAATTTGAAGAACAGCTGCAGAAGCATGGAATTTCATGAGCAAAGATTGGAACTGTAATTTTAGTGTATTGTGATTTTTTTTGTCAGCAAATTTGTGTCATTCTGTACATCCAGTGAAGAACAGGAACAATCAAAGCTTATTTCTAAGAGAGAAATATCCAAGAATATCCTTATCTTGTGGAGGGATTTTTACTTCTGAAGAAGAAATTCAGAAGGGCTGGCCTCCGTCACCCTCACACTTTTATCGAGCCATTGCCAAGGTTCTTCACCCAGTGGTAACTTTATGTGACCAAAGATTAAATTCGAGTTGCTAGTCACCTGGAGAAAAATTTCTTCATTTTTCAGCTCTTCACATCTCCCCCCAAAAGCTCAAGTCATTAATTAATTTTCTAGCACAGTATGAAATGATTCGGACCAGTTTGTCCGGGGTGTGTGAGGGAACTAACTGGTGTGTGCTGAGGCCAGTCTGAAATGACGGCACTCTGGCGGAGCAGATTGCAGTGATTCCTGTCATACCATCCCGGGCAATCAGCCCATTAGCTGCCATTGATTTACTGACCTTTTGGCCTGCTTCTCTCTCTCCTGTCTCTCGGCTACAGACCTGCCACCTGGAACTCCAGATGCTTTTGCCCAACTGCTGACCTGCCCCTACTGCGACCGGGGCTACAAGCGCTTGACATCGCTGAAGGAGCACATCAAGTACCGCCATGAGAAGAACGAGGAGAACTTTTCTTGCCCTCTCTGTAGCTACACGTTTGCCTACCGCACCCAGCTCGAGCGGCATATGGTGACGCACAAGCCAGGGACAGATCAGGTGGGGGGCTGGTTTTAAGTGATTTCTTTCTATAATAACCCCTTAGAGAAACGATATTGCTTTGATTGGCAATCATTATTAATTTTTCATGGCATTTTGAAGATGCAGATCTTTTAATGGTAATAGCTTTAATTGAGGTCTAAATGATTTTTTGATGGTCTCTTCTAATATGATTTAATAGTCCTATGTTCACGATCGAATGAGTGTGTTAATTTCTAATTTAGAAATTTTATTTGCACTTTAACTTGACTTTAGTTTCATTTTTATGTTCCTCAAAAAGTGAATGAAACTGTAGCATTTTAATTATACATTATTAAACATCTCAGCAATTTTAATTCCATTTTTCACCTACTTTTACTTTGCAATTTTTTGCATATGGGATTCCTAAGTCAGAGTAAAAGATGAGTGTGTTTCTTTCATTTGTCATTTAACATCTTCCATCAGGTATCAGATAGTTTTGCATGCTCCTGGTAGTTTATAAAATCTAATTGAATGTTTCAAGGAAAATCAAAAGGGCAACACATATGATTGCACTGCATAGGCTAGCATAACTGAAGCAAATAAAAATGATTTTTCCTGGATATGCATGCATACATATATGTGTTTATATTAGTATGTGTATATATACATATGTATACACATTAAAATGTTAAAATTCTCCTGGTTCATTTGGTGCTTTTTTTCCCCTTGGCTTCTTTAAGAAAAAGACAACTCTCTAGCCTGAACAGGTAACTACAGCTTGGTTAAACTCATAAAGTGATTCAATGGAACTGCTTCACAGTGCTCTTTAAATGTTTTAGCAAAATTGCTATTTCTGGCATCCTAAGAGAATTATATCTGCAAATTGAGTGTATGAAGTGTTAGAGTGGAAACGGAAATGGTGTGCCTTAAGTCCAAATAGATGGATTGGCCTAGATGAAGTCACGTTGAATAGGCCTTTATACCACATTCATGTCTTTTTTTTTTTTTTTTTTTTACCTTGATAGATTGGGGGAAAAAAACATTTTCACTTTTTGTTTGATTTTGCTGGCTTCATCTTTTACAAGGAAGAAAATTGGTTAGGGAAACAGACACCAAATAATGCTGATCATCCTTGGATTTGGAATTTTACCATTTAAGTGGACAAGGGATGTCAATCATCCTAAACTGCAGCTGATAGGGTTTGTTACATGAACTGCTTTTCAAAGTTCAAATATGGAAAAATGTCTGCATATTTACACTTATGTAATACATATTTTTCCTTTGCTTAATTTCACTAAAATGCTAAGGAAAAAACTGCCTAGATATTTATCTATCATAACTGTCTTAAATTTCATATGCAGAAGTGTGATTGTGTTGGCGCATTATGAATGGTAGCTTTGGTGTTGAAAAGTCCCCTCATTTGCTCATGGCATTTACAATTAGTAAATTAAAATGATTGTATCATATTAACAGTGGCACAACTAAAGTTTATAGTAGTCCTCTGAGGGCTGTGGGGGGAGACAAAGCAGCTGTTGCTGTTTGTTTATGCAACTCAGCAACATATGAGCGCTGGTCCCTCAATGGCGCTTGGCGGGCTGGGCTCTGCTTGATCTTTGAAGGTTGCTGCTGTTTGAACAAACCTCCCTGTGTCCCATGTAACACCATCTGTCTCACTAGGAATGTGGGAAGATTCAGCACACCCTAGCAGTTGTCATACCGTTTCTGTGCTGTCTTTTTTGCAAAAGGCTTTTGTGTCATTGCTGCTCAAAAAAGGCTGACCTCCTACCTTGAGCATCCAGAGTAGATGACTGAATCTTTTTTTTTTTTAAGAATTCAAAATCACAACACTTTTCTCTCATTTAAAAAGGTCAGCTGTGTTTGATTATATCTTCACTACTTTTAACTTGGCTTTTCAGCAAACTTTTTTTCTGGATTTGTTCCTACTCCTTAGCACAAAAACTGAAAGTAAAAATTAACAAAAATGAAAACTATCAGTAATTATTCCTACTAATCTTGTGTTAAAACTGCTCAAGAAGTTATCACCTGGGATGTTATCTCTTGTATTTTATAGTGAAAGAAGTCTAATATGCAACACCTTGATGTGTAAAAAAAAAAATCAGTTTACATTTGAAACTAACATCCTGAAAAGAATGTTTGAATATGTTTACTGAATGATGAAGCATTTATGATCAAGTGTTTTTACTTCTTTAAATTTGAAATTGCCACAGCATAAAATGATGCACTTTAAACTTGTAAAGAAATTTTAATTATTGTGGTTTTACATTTACAAGATGACTTAAGAGTTTTCAGGAAAATGGTTCATTTCCCCCTTGTTAGTCTCTGGTACATTAGAGTAGGGAATTCCCAAGTTTTACATTTTGCAGTGAATGTGAAGATCTACAAACATTTATATAAATGATTTCCTCTCATCTCAGGACAACTTAAAGAGTCATTTTGGAAAAGAGAGTTCAAAAATAATTCTGAAGCAAATATTGGATACTTGTACTAAAGCCATTTTTTTTATTTGTTTCAGTTTACTGCAAACATTATAACTTTTATGGCAATACTGAAAGACTGGACAAGGAAATGAATGTGCACACAGACCTTTTGGCCTATCTGAAAAAGAGGTGTCCTTTCTAGTCTACCAAAATGCCTTTGTTCTTCTTGCATATGACTGATATCTGCCTCTGTTCCTTTCCTAGCATCAAATGTTGACCCAAGGAGCAGGTAATCGCAAGTTCAAATGCACAGAATGTGGCAAGGCCTTCAAATATAAACACCATCTGAAGGAACACCTGCGAATTCACAGTGGTGAGTAGCAGAGGTGCTGGTGCTCTCATTTGCATTCTGTTTAATTAGCTGAGTTTTAAAGATTGTTTAAAATTTACACAGTTCTGTTTGTAGCTTTTTCAGAGCTACTAAGGTATTTCATAAATTATGTGTGCCTGACTCATCCTCATGAGATTTGTCCTACCATTAATAGCACTGTCTTGTGAAAAGATTTGTAATACGAACAGTTATTAAAAATTATAAATGCTTTGCTTTGTTCCCAGAGCTCAAAGAAATATACATGAGTTCCCCCTCCTCCCTTGAACCCTTGCTTACACTGAATAATCCTTTGGCCTTAAAAGCTTCAGTTTCAAAATGGGAGAGGCAATTAGAGATAGTTCAATGTAGTTTATCTTTTCATAACTAAGAAAGATATAAGAAAGTTCCATGCAATCATATGAATTAAGAATTTTGTTAGAAAGTTGGGCAGAGATTTTCTAAATGTTACTTCAATCTTGGGATCTGTGTTTGAGCAAAGAAAAACCTACCCCTTGGATTTTCACCCCAGAACAAGTCTGATAACTCTGCCAAGCATTTTATTACCAAATTGGAAGCTATTCAAAGGACTTGTAGAATTGGGGGAATCAATGGAATCTCTACAAAGTTGATTAAAACCATGGCTCCACTCCCCTTTAAATAGTGTGACATCTTTATTGTGCTATTGACCACACATTAATCTGACACACTCTTAAAATGGGAGGCTGCCGATGGCAAAGAGAGATTCGGAATCTTTCCTGAAAGCAGAATAGATAGATGTTCACCTTGCACAGCTGACATCCTGAACTATGTCAACTCAGTGTAGATAAAACCTAGGAAACAGTTATGGTCAAATAATTCTGATTTAAACATTTAGAATACAGAGCAGCATCATTTTTGCCCTTTCCATTTAATCACTTGGGTGGCTACCATGGTAGCTGAATTAGATTGCTACCTACCATAAGATAGTATAATGTCTGTTTTAATTATCATTTTAGGTGAAAAACCCTATGAGTGCCCCAATTGCAAGAAACGTTTCTCACACTCTGGCTCGTACAGTTCTCACATCAGCAGCAAGAAATGCATTGGTTTAATCTCCGTAAATGGTCGAATGAGAAACAATATCAAGACGGGTTCTTCTCCTAATTCTGTTTCTTCCTCTCCTACTAATTCAGCCATTTCACAGCTGAGAAACAAATTGGAGAATGGAAAACCACTTAGTATGTCTGAACAAACGGGCTTACTTAAAATTAAAACAGAACCACTAGATTTCAATGACTATAAAGTTCTTATGGCCACACATGGGTTTAGTGGCGCTAGTCCCTTTATGAATGGTGGACTCGGAGCAACCAGCCCATTAGGAGTCCATCCCTCTGCTCAAAGTCCAATGCAGCACTTAGGTGTAGGAATGGAAGCCCCTCTCCTTGGGTTTCCAACAATAGGTAGTAATTTAAGCGAGGTACAGAAAGTCCTACAGATTGTGGACAACACGGTTTCCAGGCAAAAAATGGATTGCAAGGCTGAAGAAATCTCCAAGCTAAAGGGTTATCACATGAAGGATCCATGCTCTCAAGCTGAGGAACAAGGAGTCACTTCTCCTAATATTCCACCTGTGGGTCTTCCTGTCGTGAGTCACAATGGTGCCACTAAAAGTATTATTGACTATACTTTAGAGAAAGTTAACGAAGCCAAAGCCTGCCTCCAGAGCTTAACGACTGACTCCAGGAGGCCGCTCAGTACCATTAAGAAGGAGAAGTTGCGTACTTTAATAGACTTGGTCACAGAAGACAAGATGATGGAGAACCATAACATATCCACTCCGTTTTCATGCCAGTTCTGTAAAGAAAGTTTTCCTGGTCCCATTCCCTTACACCAGCATGAGCGTTACCTTTGCAAAATGAATGAGGAAATCAAGGCAGTCCTTCAGCCTCATGAAAGCATAGTTCCCAACAAATCTGAAATGTTTGTGGATAATAAAGCCCTCCTGTTGTCATCAGTACTTTCTGAGAAAGGAATGACTAGCCCCATCAACCCATACAAGGACCACATGTCTGTACTTAAAGCGTATTATGCTATGAATATGGAACCTAACTCTGATGAACTACTGAAAATTTCCATTGCTGTTGGCCTTCCTCAGGAATTTGTGAAGGAATGGTTTGAACAACGAAAAGTGTACCAGTATTCCAATTCCAGGTCGCCATCACTGGAAAGGACCAGTGCCAAGGTGGCGCTGGCTGCCACCAATAACACACCCACTAAAGACTCTTTATCAGCCAGGTCTCCTGTAAAGCCTATGGACTCTATAACATCACCATCTATAGCTGAACTCCATAACAGTGTTACTAATTGTGATACTCCTCTCAGGCTAACAAAACCTACCCACTTTACCAATATTAAACCAGTTGTTGATAAATTGGACCACTCAAGGAGTAATACTCCTTCTCCTTTAAATCTTTCCTCCACATCTTCTAAAAACTCCCATAGTAGTTCTTACACTCCAAACAGTTTCTCCTCCGAGGAGCTCCAAGCTGAGCCTTTGGACTTGTCGCTACCAAAACAAATGAAGGAACCCAAAAGTATTATAGCCACAAAGAACAAAACAAAAGCTAGTAGCATAAATTTAGACCATAACAGTGTTTCTTTATCATCTGAAAATTCAGATGAACCTCTAAACTTGACTTTTATCAAGAAGGAGTTTTCAAATTCAAATAACTTGGATAATAAAAGCACTAATCCAGTATTCAGTATGAACCCATTTAGTGCCAAACCTTTATACACGACCCTCCCACCACAAAGCGCATTTCCCCCTGCCACATTTATGCCACCAGTACAGACCAGTATTCCAGGGCTGCGACCATACCCGGGACTAGATCAGATGAGCTTCCTACCACATATGGCCTATACCTACCCAACTGGAGCAGCTACTTTTGCTGACATGCAGCAAAGGAGAAAGTACCAACGGAAACAAGGATTTCAGGTATGGGACGGGCTGTGTTCCTGCTGAAAAAAAAAAAAAAAATGAAATGTTGAAAATTGTATAGATTATGTTCTCCTAGGAAAAAATAATCTGGGGGTTGGGGGAGAAATCAAATGTATTTTTAGCAGAAATAGAAGAGTTTATTTTAACTTCCACTTGAAAAACTGAGTGGGCTAGAAAAATAAATGGATGTAACACTGGAATACTGTACTATATAAGCACATTTGCTAAAAAAGAAAAAAAGATAAAAGCACATTTGGAAGAACTTAACATTTATTTTTTGAGGTTTATTTATATTGTATTTGTCAGCCATTAGAATTTTATATTGCTAACAACATTTGGTAGGCCTTATGTATATGCCAAAAATTATAGTCCACAGCAGTCACATACCTTTACAGATGTTCACAATATGTAAGAACAGATATATATGCTCTGTGTGTATGTGTGTATATGTGCGTGTATCACATAGTTTAGTGGAGCGATTTTGAAGAATAATTTTAAGATACTTTAAGACATTCCCTTATGTCTTATTAAGTTCCATTAATAATTTTACTGACTAATAAATGTTTTACAATTTCAAATGTAAAAATCAGGTACATTTTAACATGATGGAGAGTAATCCCTGCCTGCACAATAGGAGCACAAACAGCACTGTACCTCCATAACAGCTGTTCCAGTATTCCAATTTACAGTACATCTGCCCTCTTTGTAAATGTATTTAAGCCTATTTAATCTTCTCTAATATTAATTAGTGCAGACGTAGTCTAAGAAAACTGAACTGTGTGATAGCAAATGGAAATGTATGTTATCATGCAAGTTTGCACTCCTTAGGATCAAGACAAAATAAATATCAAGAAATTTAATAATTTACTGATCCACATTCATTATTGCTTAATGCTGAAGGCTGTTTTAACATAGATAGAACATTGATAAAAAGTGTTATTAATATTCCCTATTTCAAATTACAAAATTAAATATAAAAATATAGCTTGAGGCCTTTAGTCAGTAGACATACATTTAAATAGATTGCATAATAATAACATTTTGTACCTAAATATGAAATTCAATTAAAATGGTTTTCTACAGCTACGGTTATCTCTAAAGTTAGGCCCTTGAAAAATAAACAATTTTCATATAGTTATGTCATGAGATCATTTTAAAATTTTTCTTATAAAATATTCATATTTTTTACCTATGGAGTTTGCTCCTTTATTTTATCAAAAAAAAATTAGTGAAATCTCCTCTCTGAGACAGAAGTGCTTCCTATATTATTTATTCATTTATGAGATATGACAGAATGATGTAAGATTTGAAATATGTCATTTAAAATAAAATAACCTAGATGAATTTGTAAATATTGTCTTTGAGAAATTCCAAATGTCACATTGTGAGGATCCAGAGTGTTGTCGAAAAAGTATGGCAAAAGAAATAGAATGTGTTAGATAAACTATTTGATTCCATCATAGGGAGAATTGCTTGATGGAACACAAGACTACATGTCAGGCCTAGATGACATGACAGATTCTGACTCCTGTCTGTCCCGAAAGAAGATCAAGAAGACAGAGAGTGGCATGTATGCATGTGACTTATGTGACAAGACATTCCAGAAAAGCAGTTCCCTTCTGCGCCATAAATACGAACACACAGGTATGAATGACTTTAACTAGCTAGTTAGAGCTTCACTGCATGCTGTACATTTCATAATATTTAATGAGTACACTTGTGCGACATAAGATGTAGCATATGCTGATACTTTCAACAAGGAAGAAATAATGCTTTTGCCTAGCTCAGTTGGACTTTTTTTTCTTTGCCTGTTTATTGGATCCTGTGCGTAATTATGAATGCATTTGTCTTCACCTCCTTTGACTTATCTGTAAGCTGGATTCACCAATTATGTCAGAGAATAGCTTAGTGGGTAGTGCTGTGAGAGGATGTGACATTCAGAAGGTTAGGTATCAGATGAGATCTGGTTTTCTTAGACTGTGACCATGCCCCTATTAAAACATCTGCTTGAAAATAAGTCAGGGAACCAGTTGTCTGTTTCATCACCAAACGACCAGCTATCGCTGCCGTTGTTTGCCAGATATTAGAGTAGTGTAGAGGGACAGCTATAGAAGGGTTCCATGTGTGACCTGAAGCTCAGGTAACCATGCTGGTACCATCCACAAATCCTGAAGAGGAAGGGAAAAGGGACGCAGAGTGTGTACTTGAGCTTGTGTTCTAAAGGAGATAATGAAATTATCTTTGGATGGAAAACTAAAACAAAAATCCTTAAAATGTATTACTTCATCCCTAATTCATGCACTCCTAACTTTGGGAAATGGTACAAAATAAGGAAGAACTTGCTAACAATTGGAGCTATCCAAAAGTGGAATGGGCTGCCTCAGGAGGTGGTGTGTTCCCTCTCATTGGAGGTCTTCAAGCAAAGGCTGGATGACCACTTGTCGGGTATGTTGTAGAGGGAATTCTTGTTCGGGTATGGGTTGGACAAATGGCCACTGACATCCCTTCCAACTCTCAAATTTTGTGATTCTGTAATTCTGGGGAAATGCCCACAGAACATTCCATGTTCTGTATTTTGTAAATTCTGCACATTTGTAAATTTGGCAAATTTAAGGGTGAAGTTCTGATGACTTTGAATGTGGGGAGACAATTTGTTCACCACATCCAAAGGTCTATTTTGCATTGGTAGTTCTGCACTTATTCTGTGTTGAACCAGATGAAAGAGGAGATTGACTTAGGATGCATCAGGATTTACTTAGGGCAGAATGTAGCTATAAATATAGCTATGGTAAGTGGTTAGTTGAGGAAGCATAAAGTTAAAGCTAGAAGAAAACTTGCCATCATCTTGCTAAACCTCATTCTGTACTCAAAAGTCTAGAAAAGTCTATAATTCAATAGAAAAAGAACAGGAATTGGGGTCAGGAGAGATCTGGGCTTATATCCTGCTTCCTACCCAATTTAATCCAATAAACATTTATTAAACGTCTTCTATATGCAAAGCCTTATACTAGATTCTTTAGCAAAATAAAAGGGGGAAAAATCCCTTAACTTTAAGGAAAATACATTTTCCTAGGGAGGAGGGAGTGGTTTATGACATTCTATGTGCTTGACGAGGCACAAGTCACTTTGAGACACAATTTCTTTATCTATAAAATGGGAATAATAATATCAGGCATACCGACCTATCAAGTTTGTTGTGAGGATCAAATGATACATGTAAAATCCTTTGCAAACTTTAAAACACTATAGTGGGGGATGGCTTTCATGAATTTAACAGAGAGGAAGATGAAGTTTTGAATTTGGACCTAACTAGTAGAAAATTTAAACTGTTAGGAAAACTATGGAATCTTGATTTTTGATGCAGCTTGATCACACTGTTGTTTT
Organism: Myrmecobius fasciatus; assembly: GCA_023553655.1. Classification (NCBI taxonomy): domain Eukaryota; kingdom Metazoa; phylum Chordata; class Mammalia; order Dasyuromorphia; family Myrmecobiidae; genus Myrmecobius; species Myrmecobius fasciatus. Next base: position 347,766 of record JAJPUD010000104.1, read on the forward strand.
TTCTAACTGGGTGGAGAAATGTATGAGTAGATAGATTATTAAGGGGCCAATAAAACAAGAGACAGAGAGAGAGAGGCAGAGACAAAGAGAGAGGCAGAGACAGAGATAGAGACAGAAAGATAGTAACATTTCGATATGCAATGAAGGATCTAGATTTGGATCTTTTAAACAAAGTATATACCAAAGAACTAGAATTATTTGGGGGAGGAGGAAGTAAGAATATGGAATAAGAGAAAGAGGAAGTATTATTAAAAAGTATAGTTATAAATTATTTTAAGTTCATAACCAGAAAATACATTATACTTAAAACTTTCCCTATCCTTTACCTCATTCATAAATATTTTTGTCAATATTTAAGGGTGATTATAGATAATACAATTGCTGGCCCTTTTAGATTAGAAAATTAAACTAACTTTAATATTTTAAGCATATTCAGTTATGAAATATGTTTCATATTTCACAACTTAACCCCCACTGTTTAACAGAAGTAGTAGCAAAGACACTTTTCTGTGCCTAAAGGATTTTAACACAACCATGTACAAACATTACCTTTTACAGCACAGCTTCTGTAAAGGTCTTATCTTGGAACTGCCCTACATATATAGTAAGATAGGGCTAACGCTCACAAGTAGATTGACTTTAAGGTCAATAGTTTTAATGAGATTAAAAGCCAAAAAGTTTGATAAGCAGGAGGATGAATAATGAAATTATCCATATTGAAATTTTTTCCAAAATAAATTGCATTTAAACAAAACAAAAATAAAACATTTTGCTCTTTTAAGATGTGAGACCTGATGCCTTAAAATTTACTTCCTATCAACAGGATGGTAACCACAATGTCACTTCTCTGAATTAGTGGGTAATAATTCTGCTGTTAGTTTTCCATCTTGTTAGTTTTCTGGCTTGTCAAGTTCTTGCTCTCTTGACACAACATATGACAAATTTTCCTTATTTCTGAGCTTGATTTCCACCAAAATGAAGATCACAATTCATTTTTCTATCATCATAAGAATCATAGGAATTTAGTCAATTTCCCTTTTTAATTGAATATGTAGGCCTTGTATTTTTTTTTACAAATGACTAATAGTAAGATTTTTATGTTTAATAAGATTCTCAAAAATATCTAGGAGCTATGTCTCTAGGTTTCTAGGGCTAGCAATAATAAAGTCAACAAAACAAATATTCAGATAGATATTAATTCTAAATTTGTCATTGATAATGATGCATTGACCGAATTCATAGTTAAGATTAAGAACATTTAATTAACATTAAGAACATTTTCTTTTGAAAAGTAGTAAGAAAGAAATTATAATGCATACATTCTTAGAATCCTATGTACTTTTTTCTTTGACCTGTTGAATTTGTTTCTCTGGAAGAGCCAATCCTATAGTTAATTTATGTGGCCATAGTCAGTCATTCCATTACTAAAGTTAACCAAAAATGTATTCAGAAATGCCCACTGCTGCTTTGGTTCACAATTAGTGTTCATTATTGCTAATGTTGTGAGGCATATGGTAGCTAGGAAGTCTGAGCTCATTTTATGATATACAGAAAGAGTGTCTGAGGTATTTCAGTTAGTCTTTAGGACAAGCCATTTTGGTAAATTTATATTTTAAAGTTCATTTGTTGAAAGCTAATCTACCATTACCTTTTGTCCCCAGCTATCTCTCTCATTCTACTTGATCCTTGTTCACAGTGAACTTACTTTGACCATCATTAATAGAGCAACATAATCTTTAATTTTTGAAATCTATGATTTCTTAGTTTCTTTTTCTGAGCAGAAAAAAAAATCCTCTTAAGGATTGGCTTTTGCTGCATTCTAGCACCAAAAATGTTAATTATCACAAAGAAAGCTTGTGAATTCCATGTATGGCTTGCTTTAAAATACTAATTTGAAAATTCCTTTGATCATACACTATTGGGACTCATGAATCTACTCCACTAACTTCCTTAGGTCTTCTTTATTCAAAATGAGCTGAAAGCCTAGAGGTTAAGTCAATCACTAGTCAAATTCTTTCTTAGGTTACACACTACTATTTTTATATCCTAAACCTTCTGCCATATGATTCATTTCAAACATCATTCTAGCTTCCAGGTGAATCATTCAGCTAGAGATTAAAGAAAAAATAAGCCTCAAAAGGCCTTAAGCATTCAGAAACTTGGATGTTTCTCTGAACCTCATTCCTATACAAATGTATTTCTAGGAGCTCTTGATTTCAATCGATTGAACAAAAGATGAATGTATAAACCACTGTCTCTTTAAACTAGACTAGAAGGTATACCAATTGGTGAAATTTCCCAGTGTGTGTGACAAGAGTCAAATATTTTTCTCCATCGATACTGCCTTTTGCTTGGTATGTGTAATAATAGAAATTACTACTCACATTTATATTGTGTTTTAAGGTTCACAAAATTTAATGTTTTTTGCACAAAAGCCCGCTGAGATAGGAAAATTATGATCTCCATTTTGTAGATGATGAAACTGAACCTCAGAGAGTTTAAGTAACTTATTCAGGGTTATATTCTAAGTAAGTCCAAACCAAGACTGCCTATTCCATGTTCTTACTTCTACAGATTTCCTTGTAATCTCTCCCTTTTTTTCCTAGAACTTTTGTGTTTATCTTTCTCTTTTTTCTCTTTCTCTCTGTGTCTCTCTACTTATGTCTCTGTCTGCTTCTATCTCTCTCTCTTTTCTCTCTCTGTCTCTTGTGTGTGTCTCTCTTCTGTGTGTGTCTGCCTCTGTCTCTCTTTTTTCTCTCTCTCTGTCTCTTTTTGTCTCTGCTTCTATCTCTTTCTCTGTCTCTTTCTGTAGCTCTCTCTTTCTTCTCTCTTTCTTTTCAACTTCCCCTCTCTCTCTTTTTAATACAATACCTCTTTCCAAGCACTCAGATGACTTGGAAAAATAAAAACTTTGTTCCTCAATTCATAGACTCTTAGAACTAGAAGAGACATTATCTAGACCAAACTCCCTCATTTTGCAGGTGAGGAAACTGAGGCCCAGAGAAGTTAAATGACTTGCTCAAGTTCACATGGTGAGTTAATGACAGAGCTGGTGCTAAAAATCAGGACTCCAAGATCACAATCCACTTTTCTTTCCATTGCATCATCCATCTTAAAATCAACTCATTTAGAACTTAACTTTCTTAATTTCATTGAAAAGAGAATGCATTATATTTTAAGATGAATTTCATGTACTATCTTCAGATCATGAAGCCATATTAATGTTTTCATGCTATAAAAGTATTCTTTATTAGTGACAGTATGCTCTGGAAAGTAATCTCTAGCCACAGAATATTTTATGAGCACTAATTTAATTTAAGCTACTTATGTTTCTCTTATAGACCCCAAATCCTGTGTTTCTAGTAATGTTATACTTCAGGAAGAGAGAATCATTCCATTGATATCTCACTTTGTAGCTTTTCTCATGAAAAGTAGATTCAGAAAGCAACCCCAGAGTACAAGTGATCTGAGTGCTCTTAATCAATCTGATTAAGACTTTCAATTCATTTCAAATAAGAACAAAAGATGAACCCTTGACCTGGAGAACTTCCAAGGAAAGGAGACATTCTGAAATAGAACAAGACCCAGGTATAGAATCCATGTTTTTTAGTCACATGAGATAGCGTTGTTCAACATTTAGCCACTAAAGGAAGTTTGGGGAACATTTTTTTAAAGTTTCTCTTCTTGGGAATTTATCCTGAAATTTGTCTCTAATTTTTTTTCAGAACAAATCATATAAAAATTGGTCTACAATAGAAAGTTATTATTACTCTAAATTGCTTTCAAAATAATCAGAACAATCCAGTTAACTACACACAGCAGCATGACCAGTAAAGTGCTAGAAGTATCACTTAATCTAATTGGGTTGATTTCACTAGAACTTAGAAGAGTTTATTTAGTTCATTTCTATAAATAATTACTAAGTACTACTATGTGTAGATGAGCATAGACTGGGACATTGTATGAGTTACTGGGAATGCACAGATGAAATGAGATATAGCTGTCAAAGGCCTATAGGGAATGGTGGTCTAATAAAGAACTGGCCTTAAAACCTGGAAGGATTCAGATCTTGACTTTGACACCTACTTTTTGTGTGACCCTAGGCAAGTCACTGGACCTCCATGTTTTAGGCATTTAAAAAAAATTGCAAGATACAGAGAAGATGCTTTGGTAAAGAAAATCTCTTCACTTGAAAATTCATTTACCAATAAAATCACAGGTTCCATTATCTTTTTCTGCATCTTACTCATAGTCATATTAAAGGGGGAAGGGAAAAGGAAGAGAAAGATACAGTACAACAATAAATAGTAGAATTTTCTAAGTATAAAAGAGAACTTCACCAAAACTTTATCTGAAATGATGTGAGAGAGAAAGCTCTTTTGCAACTGAGAAGTGAGAGGTCAGGATGAAGCAAGCCTTCGGTGATGGAAGGAAGGGAGGAATTTCAATAGGAAGAGATTGGGGGGAAATTCATTCCAGGAATGGGGAACAGTATGAACAAAGATATACAGAAGAGAGAGTGTAGAATAAGAATATATAACACATGACAGAGGGGATTCCAATTTAGCAGCAATGTAGTATATACAAACAGGAGATGTGCTAGTTAAAACTGGAGTCAAACTGTGGAGTCAGTTAGTCATTCCTCAAACATTTTCTAAGCATTTAAGTGTCAGACACTTTGCTAATCACTGGGGATACAGAGAAGAGTAATTTTTTTTTGGAAAAAATCTCTTCCCTCAAGAAGTATACATTCTTGAGTAAAGGAATAAATATGATTTAAAATGGTGTAAAAAATTATTTGAGCAACAGTGTAAAGGATTTGGGTGGACAGGGATAGTTTGCTGTTGTTCTGTCATTTCAGCTATGTCTGACTTTTTGTGACTCCATTTGGGGTTTTCTTGGCAAAGATACTGGAGTGTTTTGCCATTTCTTTCTCTAGCTCATTTTAGAGATGAAGAAACTAAGGCAAATGGGGTTAAATGATTTGCTAGGGTCACAGTTAAGTAAGTATCTGAGGCGGGATTTCAAATTAGGAAGATGAGTCTTCCTAACTCCAAGCCTGGTACTTTATCCACTGCACCACGTAACTGCCTATGTAGTTTGGTGGCAGGAAGACTATTATAAAAATTAAAACAAGAGGTACTAAGGATCTGAGCCATTTTGTGGCAGTATAAGTGGAGATCAAAGGAAAAAGAAGTAAAATCAGAAGTGGGCCTTAGGAATTGATTGGATACAAGAAATAAGAAAGAATAAAAACGACTGATTTGGGGACTATGATGGATGACATTATTCTAAGATCGTAGATTTAGATGTCGAATGGATCTTCAGAGTCATCCTGTTCAATTCCTGCACTGTATAAATGAGAGAATCAATTTAAGTCATTTGGCCAACGTTACACAGGTAGCAAGTGACAGAACCAGCATTCTTATCTTGCTTAGTGTACTGACCAAAAAAAATGTGTTCTGTTGATGTTAAATTTAAGGTGGGGCATGTTAAACTTGAGGTATGATGAGCTGGAAATATCTAGCTGATAGAGAGGGAATATAAGACTAAAAATCTGGAGAAAGGCTAGAATTTTAAAAATATGATAAATAATAAATAAACATAATAAATAATAAATACAGTGTCACCACTGGTCATAGAAACCATAGAATGGAGAAAACTGCAAAAAATAGTGTTTTCAAATGGATGAGAAAAGAAAGGATCAAGCATTAAACTTTGAGGAAATGTAAAGGAGATGAGGTGGGGAGATATTTATGACAGCCATAGGAAAGAAACCAAAGTTTTGTTTGTAAAAGGTCGCAGATAGATCTGCTACCATTTATGCCTACATTGTCTTATAGTAGCAAAAGGATATTAATTTATAATTCCATTAATATTGCCTTTGACTCAAATGTTTCTCCTATATATTTTGACCTAGTTTATGTAAGGATCTATATTTGTAACCAGAAAGATATAAGTTGAAATCCCACCTCTGACATTTATTATTTGTGTGACCATGAAAGTCATTCATTCTCTCTGAGCCTCACTCCTTAAGTTGTACACATGTGCATACACACACACACACACAGAGTTTGATTAACTGATGTAGGAAATTAATACTTCATATAATTTACCCCAAAATTCAGCAACAAAATTCAAGATAGTTATTATCTTATTTTAGCAGTGGATAGAGATGTGATAATTTTCAGTTCATAGCTATTTTGTGACTATATTATGACATTTAAATTCTACCCTTTATCATAGTTACTTGTGTAAAGGTCTTATCTCCCCTATGAAATTGTAAACTCCTTTGATGACAAGAACCATATCTAGCTCATCTTCCATTCAGGAGGAGCTCAACGAATTAACTACTAACTTCTTACCCTCTTTTGATAATATTTCATTTATTGTCAAGTTCAGAAAAAAAAAAAAGATCAGACTTGTAACACAACCACATGAACCCTCCAAGAAGGCATGATCTCTGCTTTCTTAAAATATTCTGTGTCATGTTAAATTATCTTTCCACCATGGTGGTCTGTAAAATGAAAGAGCATGCCATCTTTCCAGACTTTTGGCTCTCCATTGGAATTCTCTCTTCTGCTATTCAGAATACTCATTCATCACATCTTTTCCAAGGGACAAGGAGTGGCTTTTTGTGGTTTGAATTGTGTTTTTTCTCCTAGGCTATTAGCTGCTTTAAACCTCCCAGTAGAATTTTAGTTTTCCTATTTTCCAATACAATATTGCAGTCACCAAGAAACATCATTCTCTTCTCCTACCTTCCAGGTGTATTACTTATTCACATCCTAATCTCATGCCTCATCACCACAACTCTATTGAATATACTATTAAGACAGAATCCATTTAATGATAGAGTGCATAGCAATATACATACCTTTTTAAAAAATAATAGTATTCTATAAAGGCTAAATTAAAGATATTTAATTACTAACTGATATTACAGATAGCTGCAAAATTGTATAAATGACATGTATGGAATGGGCTCTTCACCTCACAATATGACATTTAGCAAATGAAAAAACAGGATTAATGATACTAATGTTTTTTTAATTCAATTGAATGAAATATGAGTTTGCATTGATAAAACTTGTAGCTACATATATGTTATGATTATATGTCTTGCTATTGCATGACACATTTCTGATTTTTGTTGTGAAGCATCAGACTGATAAGTATTTTTTGTCAGTTCTATTTTGGAATCAAACTTTTAAGCATGGCAGCTATGGAAGGTGTTGAAGGCATTCCAGTGCTATTTGTGGCCTGGAATCAACCAGATGTGTTTAGGCTTGGCACTGGTTTCAAGTTCCAAACACTGGTTAGAAATTGCCTAGGATGCCAAAGGAAATACTGCATTCTGCTGCTGAAGAGTACTTTAACACTCAACGAGTAGCTGACATCTCATGGAAAACTTTGGGGAAGCAGGGAGGGAATCCTGTTTGAAATCAATTTGGATTCCAAGGAACACCTTTTTTTATTTTTGTTTTTAAAAAGATTTCTTTTCCTTGATTTTTTTTTTACTGGAATGATGAGTGTTAAATCATTTATTTCTCAATATCACTTTGATTCTTTTCCTGTTCATTGCTGATCTGACTTTCCTGTTTGACATAACCACTTCATAGCAATTACTTATGATGCAATATGCAAAGGATCTGAGTACTATCTGAGGAATAAATGTCAAAGAAGATGATGCAGTCTTCATCCTAAAAATTCCAT